>JAGKRU010000103.1:0-105293 GCA_022884055.1 Russula griseocarnosa
AACACCGGTACGTCTCTCCTATTCTTTAACAACTCCCCAGACTCTCATTACGGCGCTTCAGACTACCCAACAGTTATATGGGCTGTTCACAGACTAGGTGCCATTTTAACGTTCTAGGAAACTCTCATCGCGTCGTCTCCTCATGAGGTTTCTCAATCAGCGGCGCGAACCCATCTTATACCCCGAAGAAACTTGCCTATCAACTTTCCGTGACCAAACCGACCATCCTCATCGTTCATCCGGATGCGATGAGAGTCGCTTGGCAGCACGACTAGCAGGCATCATTCGACCGCGTCGTTCCACTTGCATCACGGGCCACGTCAAGTACCGTTGCTCCCGACCTGCATCAACTCATAGCTTATGGACTTGCCCATCCACCCAAATTTGTCGAAAGACGGTTGAACCTGGTGAAGCGAAGACAAAAGTCGCATTCCTGAGTTTTCTCCAGTGGCACAACAGGGAAACCAAAGGTAGACGCAATCTATTCTGGAATAAGCAATGGGCTGATGTACTATCACCGGCAGGCGGTTGAGATTCCTCATTACGCTCCTATTGCGGATATTATCCAGATGGCCAGCTGTGGAGAGTACACGATGACAGTGTCGCATGGAGAACGAAGGATCCGGCAAGGAGATACTGCACTAGCTGGTGGGCCCATCTAGTCGTCTCAAGGAGTGACGAAACTGAATTTTCTATCCCACGTGCAGTGTCTCCTTTTATCGTAAGTATTGGATCGGTGAGAACGTCAAACGCACTGACAGTGGCGATAGACATATACGGGCTTGTCGTTAATGTAAGGCATACTTCGATCAATGATTGAAGAGTCTGCTGATACAGTATAAAGCTACATTTCTTCTTGTTTTGCGGGGTACGTAGTATGGACCAGGATTTTCCCTTCTGTTTACGCATCTTTAGATGAGCATCGTTGTTGTCCAAATTTGAGTTCATCAAGTTCTTAGAAAGCATCAAGAGACACAGCTACACATATCTTGTAGGTATTCCACCCTCTCCATTTTTCTTGTCTGACAAGTATCTTCGATGTAGAGCGGTTCCTCCCATGGTTGTATTGCTATGCAGGTTCGATAACCTCACTGTCCATTAATACGGACCTTGACTGAACACCTGTCCAGCACCCAGCAACAAATAAATACGACTTCAGTCATGTTCGCATGTTGTTCTGCGGTGCTGCTCGCTTTCCGCCGCATTGACAGAGACGATTGTCAATTTCTACCCAATGCCTACATCGGACAGGGTTATGGTCCGTCTTATAAGCCCAGGCCATGAATTATATCATTATGCTAACTGGAATTTTTGTACAGGAATGACAGAGACTTGCACGTCAGTTACCATGGTTCCCTGTCCAGAAGATCGGCACGTTGGTTGTTCGGGCCAACTGATCCCAGGTGTGCGGGCACGCGTCGTTAAGGTGGATGGGACACTTGCGAAGGCCGGTGAGTCAGGAGAACTTGTCATCAGACTCCCTCCTGGCCTAAGCTATATGAATAATAGAAGGCGTAATGGATAGCCCTCGCCACACCTTTCATCACGATCGCTTACTTTAATGCGAGACGGCAGAGACCTTTATTGGTGATGGGTTCGCTTGTTCTATTGTACAGAGAAAGCTGTGCGCTGAAACGAGATTCCTTGTCCAGGTGGATTCGCACTGGAGATGAAGTGATCATAGACAAGAATAACGATCTGTTTATCATCGATAGACTCAAGGTAGATAAACATCTCTTCATCACCAGCCTTGTTTGCCATGCTGAGAGGATCCGGTATACCTGTGCAGGAAATTTTGAAGGTCCGCGCTTTCAAGTCGCCCCTGCTGACTTGAAGGCCATCTACTGCAACATCCCGATGTCGCGGACACCTGCGTCGTTGGTGTTCCTGATGACTACTCGGAGAAGTTCCTTTTGCGTTCGTTGTTCTTTCTGCGGATGCCGCCACGAGGCGCTACGAAGCGAAGCGGAGGCGGCAAAGATCAAAGCCGCTATTTCGAAAGTACGCCCGATTTTTCGTTTCTGCTCGAGATCCGTGAAACGAAGCGATTGACGTTTTCTTCTCTTGACTATATGTATGCTATAATAGCATGTCGCGGATCACAAAGCTCCCTATAAGAGGTTGGCCGGCGGCATTGAGTTTATTGATGTCATCCCCAAGAATCCGAGTGGTAAGCTGTAAGACGGACTTCGTGACAAGGCCGCGAGCGCGAGAAGGCAGTCCCAGCCTCTCACCAAAGCACGGTTGTAAAGAGGTCTTTGCTAGACCATTCACGACTCATTTGACTATAAATGTTGTGTTTTTTCATGTTACCTTTTTGATATCATTTTTGGCTTATTTTCAACTTTTGATATAACGGATGCAAAGTTTCTCCGACTTTGACTGGCAGATAATGCCTGAGGCCGCCTTGTGTTGTCTGATGGATTTAGGCAAACGATTTTGTAGTGTTGATAGCAGTAAGCTATATAAGCGTGAGTATGTGTGCTGCCAAGGAAGCAGGAGAGTGTCTTAAACCAGTCAGTGTGTCGAAGTTGTGAATGAAAGTGGCGGTGAATCGTATATAGTATCTTACAGTGTCGAGTATTCACTCTACCTGGCAATCCTCCGCCACACGTCGCGATTATGGATCCTAGTGCTAATGGGTCGCCCAGTCTTCAGTCAATCATAGTATCTTACATACTTCCACTTTTTTCCCAATTACCTTCCTTAGCACTTCCTTCCTGTAACCACTTCATACCCGCAGAATATATATGAATTGAAAACAGTCAACTACAAGAATATCGAGTTGCCACCATTCGATACGACTCGTAAACGACCATACAAGGTAATCATAGTAAATTTCAGTAATATGACGAGACAAACTTCAAGAGTAAGGGCATTTTGTAATCGTCGACCTCCTAGACGTACTTATTCATGTCTCTGTCCCAGAGAGAACCAACTACGGGTTACCGGCGAGCTGTCGCGCAGAATGAGCCGCTCAATGCTTTCCCGAACAGGTCCCGATGGCTGGAACCCTCCAGGAAAACATTTTTCAGCAGGCAACACTTCCCTTGTTCTTGCCCAGTGAGCTCTTGCAGAGCGGCGCGATATGTGGCGATAATTGCTTGGATAGGTAGAGATTCTTTATAGCTGTAAATGGAAGTAAAAGGTCCAACCATTCGGTGTTCTCGATGTCATCCTTCCAATTGGGTGCTGAATCTAGATGCTCGTAGATGTAGAGGTTCTCGATTGATAAAATGAGATGCAACGATAAGGTACAGATGTGCGCCAGGGATGAAAGTTGCCAATCTGACACTTGGCATGAGATTTCTACTTCAATCATTCCTTGGTGGGGTCGCTCAGGTTGGGATTGAGGAAGCGTGACTAGGGCCCGTGACTATGAAAAATGAGAATGCGCCTCATCATATGCTCACTCGGAGTGTTGGTGTGCGACTGATGAATCGGTTGAGTTCTGGTATGTTGAAGAAAATATCATTGAAGAACCTTGTCGACAACAGGAAGAGTCGAAGGGAATCGATCCTAGACACAAGATCCTCCAAGTATTCGTTGGCCCCTTGGAACAAAAAAAGAGTGAGAGTGGGAAGGACGAAACGAGTTGGTGGAGGTGAAAGTCGGTTCTCATCAGGACAAGATTGAGGGGATTCGAATTCAAGTTGAAGTGTTTTCAGGCTGGTCAACACGGAGAGGCAAGCGGCCATCGCGTCGGGTGAAATGTACCCGGATGAGGAATATCATGAAGGTAAGGTTTGACGAGGTGGTGGCGGACAAAAGTAGTTTCGGAAATCCCAGAAATGGAATGCCATGCAAGGACAAGTATCGCAGACGTGGCGCAGATCCACACCAAAAATGAATCGGGAACGGGAATGAACTGGCCCGTACGTAGAGCATTCAGTTGACAGGGACAAAATTGCGAGCTCCGGGAATGGACCTGCATTGCTGTCAAAAGTTTTTCGATTTCCGAAGTTTTTTTTGATCTCGAGGTTGATTTACATATGCGATCGCTGTGCTCGAGTACAGAAATGACATTATCCACTGACATTATGTCGAACTTGCTCTTAATGAGGAGAGGCAAGGCAGGCCAGACGTCCAGGTCTCTCTTGCAGGTGTTCCGGCTGAATAAAAAAGTTGCAGATTCAGACGACGTGGTGATGCAAAAACAACGCTTTTCCACCGCCGACACACGTGTACCAGTGACTGCCATGACAGTATCCGCCGTTCCGTATCTCGTCCGCCGAACATCACTTCAACGAAATCTAGATCTTGATATCTAACCACATAGAAATCAAATATTGTTAAGAGAATGTCGTCAGAGAGGTCGTCGATTGTTACCACCTACATTGAATCAAATTAGCCAGCAGTCATTGGGAGATGATGCCAGTGCACAACAAGACACTTACGTGGATGTGCGAGATTGTCTGCCATCAGCGAGCTTTCGAAATCCCAATCTATTGGGATCAATGATCCTGGGAAGCTAGAAATGAAGGAAAGGTGAGGGCGGTGCTGAAGGGAGACTTGATGACGGGGACGCTTTCGAGCGGGATTTATGAGAATTCGTCGTTTAGGATGAGACTGCTAAAAGGGTCGCTCAGGGACAACGCCAACAATCGACGCGGGCGCTTCATCTCATCATCTCACACCGCCTGCATCAGCATGCGTGCTTATTATTTTCTAACCCACACACCCTAACATACTGGTCAGATCACTGAATCTGATTTATCCGACCATTTTACCACATGCCTTTCCTTGGTGACCGTCTCACGCGACCGAGTTTTGCCACCGCTGCTCGAGCGAGCAGTCTCCACCCAGCCCCACACTACTCATCTCTCTCCTAGGGCCCATTCCAGCCGTGCTTTTCCATCCCCCTTCATCGCACCCCTTCAAGTTTGCCAAAGCTCTGTACAAGTGAAAGTCAACTAGGTCTACTGCAATGCCTCTCGGATCATCGTCCGTCCATACTATCTTTTCGTTTTTTAAATTAGTAAACCCTGGCTTCTCTCGCTAAATCGAAATACAAGATGGTTTCACATACAGTATGACTCACGTCCGATGCCGCGTGCCCTGCTGCGCTGGAATTCGGATGTAGAGAAAGTCCTGTTACATTCCCTTCTCCCTCTCTCTATATTTGTTTGCAGTACCGATGCAAACATTTTTTCATGATCAAACGTGCGCATGATCGCATGCACCGACGCGGACGCAACACACTACTGCACTATCTTCCGAACGCGACGAGCGCCTCCGCCACCTGTACTGTATCCGATTCTGCTTCACCTGCTCACGCGCGTTGTCATTGAGGCGCAGTAGAGTTCTACGGCCGATAATCAGCCGCTAATGCACAGACGCAAGTGACAAGGATTAAAACTGCCGTTTCGAGAAAATACTGTATTTATATGTTTGATGTAAGATGGACCCTTCAATGATTGTTCTCGTGTGCTTGTTGAACTATTACTCTATGGCCGTCCGTTGTTGAGGAACACGTATCCCTAGGCCAGTTCTCGAGTTCGGCCTTCGCGCGGAATAGCATGCTACACTAGTTTGATATCATGCGTTGTTTCTCTATCAACTAGTCTAGAGATAGCAGCGTGTCTAAGACGAAACCATCACTTGGAAGGCTCGTCCATGGCCATCATGTAGTCTACTAGTGTGTATCCGATTCGCCACATACATGACCGAGACATACATCCAGTGTTGTCGAGGTTCTCAAATAGATAATATTGATCTTTCAGAAATCAGACCCCCAGTAAATAAGCCAAAGAGCAGTGCACAAACACAGAGTATACAATCAGTACGCCGGCGACGACCCAGGAAAACGCAACCATACGCGAGAGGAGGCAACTTCTCAATCGTCACTTTCCTAGTGAACTTACGTGCCTAGCGGCTCAATATCAATTAGATCATCACGAATCTTTCTTTCTTTCAATTTACAGTAAGGATCTCCATGAAACGGTCTTCAAAACCGGCACCTTTGTGCTCCATGTCTCGTGATGCTCTCCTGTATCCCAGGCATAGAAACGAGTGCCGACCGAACAGGGAGGTGATGGTGAGCTGTTGCGGCGCTAAACTCGACACTGATGCAAGATGCCTTCTAGTAGACAAGTCTCCCGTAATGTGACTCGACAACATCCAAGATATACACATTTGGCAAGAGACCTTATACGAGAAATCTCTCTGCGCGCAAAGTTGTCTTCGTTTCCCTATCAGTTAGACCATTCTCTCTAGTCTATCAATGGTGGGATCCTCTGACGTCTATACTCGAGCTGCGTATCTAGATGTTTTCCGGCAATTACCGGCAGATGAGTGTGCAGGGAATGACGTTTCTAGAATGAGCGAGACGCTGAAATAGAGTTGGACTTCCAACCATTCTTTACTTGCCGGATTTTCAACGCTTTCGCTCATGTACGATCCTTCCAATTCGATTCGTTGTTCCTACTATCAACGTTGTATCAGTACACTCATTATATGGTAATGCTCGCCTCTACTGATCTCGAAGGTCTCCATTGAGTCACTGGGAGAGAAATAGGAAGATGGAACGGGTAGGGAAACGAGGAACAACCAGAAAAAACCAAAACCACAACCACACCAACCAGTGTCCTGCTTTCTGGCAAAATGTTCCTCTTGGAGGGGGTCTTCAGTCATCGGGACCTGTCCAGGAAGCATTGCACCAGTTATTCATTTCTGCGCGACCAGCTCACCAATCACCCTGTCGCCGTTTCGGTCTGGGATATGAGAAGGCATTGCATATCGACAAAGTGATCGGTTTTGACGCGTTTCTTGACTTGATGAAGAAGAATCGGTTCTGATTTGCGCAGGACGAGGTCATAGGAATGACGATGATTAGTTGCCCCTCTTCGTCTTGTTAACGTTGTTCGCGTGTCGCCGTACTATTTTTCTCTTTTGTGACCTGCTCTTTGGCTTATTTACGCTATTTTGTGACATATCTTTCTGTAATATGACTTGTTGCTCATGTTGTGCGGAAAAGGTAAACGTGGCCATCGATTTGAGTCAAATACATTCCCAACTATGTGCCGTAATCATGGCTTATTCGCCGTCCGAAAACTCGAGAACTGGCCTAGGATATACGTGTTCCTCAACAAAACGGACGGCCATAGAAGTAATAGTTTCAACAAGCCACCACGACGAACACTATCATTGAAGCGTCATCTTTACATCACACTTGCAAGATACCGGGCGTACACAGTATTTGCTCGAAACGGCAGTTTTAATCCCTGTCGCTTACGCTCGTCTGCATTAACGGGTGATTATCGGCTCGTAGAATTCTACCTGCGCCTCTAACTGACAACGCACGTGAGCAGGAGAAGCAGAATCGGATATACTAGTACAGGTGGCGGAGGCGCTCGTCGCGTTCGGAAGATAGTAGTTGCTGCGGACGCGTCGGTGCATGCGATCATGCGCACGTTCTTGATCACGAAAAAATGTTTGCATCGGTACTGCAACAATATAGAAGAGAGGGAAAGGGAATGTAACAGGACTTTCTCACATTGTACCGAATTCCACCCAGCGCAGCAGAGCACGCGGCATCGGATGTGAGTCATACTGTATGTGAACACCATCTTGTACTTGCGATTTAGCGAGAGAAGCGAGGGTTTACTATATTTAAAAACGAAAGAATAAGATAGATCGTGGACGGACGATAATCCGGAGGCATTGTGAGCTATCGTAGTTGAACTTCAGCTCGTACTTGTACAGAGCTTTGGCACAACTTGAAGGGGTGCGATGAAGGAGGATGGGCAAAGCACGGCTGGGAATGGGCCCTAGGAGAGAGATGAGTAGCATGGGGCTGGGTGGAGACTGCCTCGAGCCGCGTGGCAAGAACTCGGTCGCGTGAGACGGTCACCAAGGAAAGGCATGTGGTGAAATGGTCAGATAAATCAGATTCAGTGATCTGACCGAGTATGTTAGGGTGTGTGTGGGTTAGAAAATAATAAGCACGCATGCTGAGTGCAGGCGGTGTGAGATGATGATGAAGCGCCCGCGTCGATTGTTGGCGTCTGAGTCGCCTGAGCGACCCTTTTAGCAGTCTCATCCTAAACGACGAATTCTCATAAATCCCGCTCGAAAGCGTCCCCGTCATCAAGTCTCCCTTCAGCACCGCCCTCACCTTTCCCTCATTTCCTAGCTTCCCAGGATCATTGATCCCAATAGATTGGGATTTCGAAAGCTCGCTGATGGCAGACAATCTCGCACATCCACGTAAGTGTCTTGTTGTGCACTGGCATCATCTCCCAATGACTGCTGGCTAATTTGATTCAATGTAGGTGGTAACAATCGACGACCTCTCTGACGACATTCTCTTAACAATATTTGATTTCTATGTGGTTAGATATCAAGATCTAGATTTCGTTGAAGTGATGTTCGGCGGACGAGATACGGAACGGCGGATACTGTCATGGCAGTCACTGGTACACGTGTGTCGGCGGTGGAAAAGCGTTGTTTTTGCATCACCACGTCGTCTGAATCTGCAACTTTTTTATTCAGCCGGAACACCTGCAAGAGAGACCTGGACGTCTGGCCTGCCTTGCCTCTCCTCATTAAGAGCAAGTTCGACATAATGTCAGTGGATAATGTCATTTCTGTACTCGAGCACAGCGATCGCATATGTAAAATCAACCTCGAGATCCAAAAAACTTTGGAAATCGAAAAACTTTTGACAGCAATGCAGGTCCCATTCCCGGAGCTCGCAATTTTGTCCCTGTCAACTGAATGCTCTACGTACGGGCCAGTTCATTCCCGTTCCCGATTCATTTTTGGGTGGATCTGCGCCACGTCTGCGATACTTGTCCTTGCATGGCATTCCATTTCTGGGATTTCCGGAACTACTTTTGTCCGCCACCCACCTCGTCAAACCTTACCTTCATGATATTCCTCATTCCGGGTACATTTCACCCGACGCGATGGCCGCTTGCCTCTCCGTGTTGACCAGCCTGAAAACACTTCAACTTGAATTCGAATCCCCTCAATCTTGTCCTGATGAGAACCGACTTTCACCTCCACCAACTCGTTCTGTCCTTCCCACTCTCACTCGTTTTTGGTTCCAAGGGGCCAACGAATACTTGGAGGATCTTGTGTCTAGGATCGATTCCCCTCGACTCTTCCTGTTGTCGACAAGGTTCTTCAATGATATTTTATTCAACATACCAGAACTCAACCGATTCATCAGTCGCACACCAACACTCCGAGTCGGAGACTATGATGAGGCGCATCTCATTTTTCATAGTCACGGGGCCCTAGTCACGCTTCCTCAATCCCAACCTGAGCGACCCCACCAAGGAATGATTGAAGTAGAAATCTCATGCCAAGTGTCAGATTGGCAACTTTCATCCCTGGCGCAAATCTGTACCTTATCGTTGCATCTCATTTTATCAATCGAGAACCTCTACATCTACGAGCATCCAGATTCAGCACCCAATTGGAAGGATGACATCGAGAACACCGAATGGTTGGACCTTTTACTTCCATTTACAGCTGTCAAGAATCTCTACCTATCCAAGCAATTATCGCCACATATCGCGCCCACTCTGCAAGAGCTCACTGGGGCAAGAACAAGGGAAGTGTTGCCCGCTCTGCAAAATGTTTTCTGGAGGGTTCCAGCCATCGGGACCTGTTCGGGAAAGCATTGAGCGGCTCATTTCTGCGCGACAGCTCGCCGGTAACCCCGTAGCTGGTTCTCTCTGGGACAGAGACATGAATAAGTACGTCTAGGAGGTCGACGATTACAAAATGCCCTTACTCTTGAAGTTTTGTCTCGTCATAACTTTACTGAAATTTACTATGATTACCTTGTATGGTTTACGTTTACGAGTCGTATCGAATGGTGGCAACTCGATATTTCTGTAGTTGACTGTTTTCAATTCATATATATTCTGCGGGTATGAAGTGGTTACAGAAGGAAGTGCTAAGAAGGTAATTGGAGAAAAGTGGAAGTATGTAAGATACTATGATTGACTGAAGACTGGGCGACCTATATAGCACTAGAATCCATAACTCGCGACGTGTGGCGGAGGATTGCGAGGTAGAGTGAATACTCGACACTGTAAGGATACTAATATACGATTCACCGCCACTTTCATTCACAACTTCGACCACACTGACTGGTTTAAGACACTCTCCTGCCTTCCTTGGCAGCACATACTCACGCTTATATAGCTTACTGCTATCAACACTACAAAATCGTTTGCCTAAATCCATCAGACAACACAAGGCGGCCTCAGGCATTATCTGCCAGTCAAAGTCGGAGAAACTTTGCATCCGTTATATTCAAAAGTTGAAAATAAGCCAAAAAATGATATCAAAAAAGGTAACATGAAAAAACACAACATTTATAGTCAAATGAGTCGTGAATGGTCTAGCAAAGACCTCTTTACAACCGTGCTTTGGTGAGAGGCTGGGACTGCCTTCTCGCGCTCGCGGCCTTGTCACGAAGGGTCCGTCTTAACAGCTTACCACTCGGATTCTTGGGGATGACATCAATAAACTCAATGCCGCCGGCCAACCTCTTATAGGGAGCTTTGTGATCCGCGACATGCTATTATAGCATACATATAGTCAAAGAAAAGAAAGAAAACGTCAATCGCTTCGTTTCACGGATCTCGAGCAGAAAACGAAAAATCGGGCGTACTTTCGAAATAGCGGCTTTGATCTTTGCCGCCTCCGCTTCGCTTCGTAGCGCCCTCGTGGCGGCATCCGCAGAAAGAACAACGAACGCAAAAGGAACTTCTCCGGAGTAGTCATCAGGAACACCAACGACGCAGGTGTCCGCGACATCGGGATGTTGCAGTAGATGGCCTTCAAGTTCAGCAGGGGCGACTTGAAAGCCGCGGACCTTCAAAATTTCCTGCACAGGTATACCGTGATCCTCTCAGCATGGCAAACAAGGCTGGTGATGAAGAGATGTTTATCTACCTTGAGTCTATCGATGATAAACAGATCGTTATTCTTGTCTATGATCACTTCATCTCCAGTGCGAATCCACCTGGACAAGGAATCTCGTTTTCAGCGCACAGCTTTCTCTGTACAATAGAACAAGCGAACCCATCACCAATAAAGGTCTCTGCCGTTCTGCATTAAAGTAAGCGATCGTGATGAAAGGTGTGGCGAGGGCTATCCACTTACGCCTTCTCATTATTCATATAGCGTAGGGCCAAGGAGGGAGTCTTGATGACAAGTTCTCCTGACTCACCGGCCTTCGCAAGTGTCCCATCCACCTTAACGACGCGTGCCCGCACACCTGGGATCAGTTGGCCCGCACAACCCAACGTGCCGATCTTCTGGGACAGGGGAACCATGGTAACTGACGTGCAAGTCTCTGTCATTCCTGTACAAAAATTCCAGTTAGCATCAATGATATAATTCATGGCCTGGGCTTATAAGACGGACCATAACCCTGTCCGATGTAGGCATTGGGTAGAAATTTGACAATCGTCTCTGTCAATGCGGCGGAAAGCGGAGCAGCACCGCAGAACAACATGCGAACATGACTGAAGTCGTATTTATTTGTTGCTGGGTGCTGGACAGGTGTTCAGGCAAGGTCCGTAATTAATGGACAAGTGAGGTTATCGAACCTTGCATAGCAATACAACCATGGGAGGAACCGCTCTACATCGAAGATACTTGTCAGACAAGAAAAATGGAGAGGGTGGAATACCTACAAGATATGTGTAGCTCTGTGTCTCTTGATGCTTTCTAAGAACTTGATGAACTCAAATTTGGGAACAACAACGATGCTCATCTAAAGATGCGTAAACAAAAGGGAAAATGCTGGTCCATACTACGTACCCCGCAAAACAAGAAGAAATGTAGCTTTATACTGTATCAGCAGACACTTCAATCATTGATCGAAGTATGCCTTACATTAACGACAAGCCCGTATATGTCTATCGCCCACTGTCAGTGCGTTTGACGTTCTCAACCGATCCAATACTTACGATAAAAGGGTAACACTGCACGTGGGATAGAAGATTCAGTTCGTGTCACTCCTTGAGACGACTAGATGGGCCCACCAGCTAGTGCAGTATCTCCTTGCCGGATCCTTCGTTTCTCCCATGCGACACTGTCATCGTTGACTCTCCACCAGCTGGCCATCTGGATAATATTCGCAATAGGAGCGTAATGAGGAATCTCAACCGCCTGCCGGTGATAGTACATCAGCCCATTGCTTATTCCAGAATAGATTGCGTCTACCTTTGGTTTCCCTGTTGTGCCACTGGAGAAACTCAGGAATGCGACTTTTGTCTTCGCTTCACCAGGTTTCAACCGTCTTTCGACAAATTTGGGTGGATGGGCAAGTCCATAAGCTATGAGTTGATGCAGGTCGGGAGCAACGGTACTTGACCGTGGCCCGCGAATGGTATCAAGTGGAACGACGCGGTCGAATGGGATGCCTGCTAGTCGTGCTGCCGCAAGGGCACCTTCCAATCCATCCGGATGAACGATGAGGATGGTCGGTTTGGTCACGGAAAGTTGATAGGCAAGTTCTTCGGGGGTATAAGATGGGTTCGCGCCGCTGATTGAGAAACCTCATGAGGAGACGACGCGATGAGAGTTTCCTACGAACGTTAAAATGGCACCTAGTCTGTGAACAGCCCATATAACTGTTGGGTAGTCTGAAGCGCCGTAATGAGAGTCTGGGGAGTTGTTAAAGAATAGGAGAGACGTACCGGTGTTGTTCTGGCTAAATATACATACTATGCACTGGATGGTGAGTTTTTGGGACAAGCGAGTTGTATTATTTGCCTCCACATACCGACGTCATTCTCACCTGAATCAATTTGTGAGTCGGAGGGAAATCGGTATTTGCAAAAGTGGAAAACGTACTGATGCCCCATTTCAAATTCAACGCGTTTGCCAACCCAAAAACACGAGATTGAATCTTTCAACAGACGTTCAGGTCTGGGCTCTTGAGGCGCATACAACTGGAAGTATAGTTACCTCATCAAGGCCAATCTTACGTCCTGTGGCATCCTCGATCAGCCAGGTCGCACCCTTAGGACGAATGGGCCTGCATTCGTGGGTCGAGTCGAGGATGAACTGGGGGAGGGTGAGGTCGTCTGGTATGTGGGGAAGAGGGCCCCCCGGAGAGAGAAACTCAGTCATGGTGGAAGGAGGGGAGGAAGAGAAAAGGTCTTGACCCGGCCGGGAAGGTTCGGAGCATCCATTTGACCAATGTTCCGTGTCAGGTGGCAGACGCCAGGGTCAATTAATTCAGTACTGTATTTGCGTCAATGTTTGTACGTCATTGACCAGTCCATGGACCGGCGCGATCGGGAATTGTGGGGATACCTATCGATTCGGTAACGCTTTATGCGAAATGTTTATATTGTTGGCGTGGGGAGAAAGGAAGAATACAAATTAAGGTTCTATGTCAGCTGTCATAATTTAATTCGTTCTATCTTCACAGTTCAATTCAAATATTCAATACTGCCTGGGGACGTGTAGCCTTTCAAAATCGGGCGTCACAGCTCACAGCACAGTATCACGGTTCAAAGTGTGCGCAATATTCTGTATCCGCCGATGCTGCCATCTGAGAGCAATTGTGTCAGGTACAATATTTAGCGCTTAGCCCGACCCTGAGAATATCATAACGCGGACTAAATGCGGTCCCGTATGTATACGTAGGTGTGACATATACGTAGTAGGTGTGACACGATATGGACCGATCAGTCAGTCACGTGCACAAATGAACACCGTTTCTCCTCCACAACCGGCACCCCCAATATACACACCTTACATGTCGGTCGGTCCGAAGCATAAATCGTCTGTGATTACAGGCCCCACCCACGAGAATGTCCACAATTTGGCACAGGCATGGAGATAAGACCTCGGCAAACTTCGTCCAGGAGAAAAGGCGAGAAAGCTGTTCAGCGAGGCTTACTCGACCTTACTCCGAGTTACTCGCCTGTCCCATCAACGACAAACAACACCCAGAGAATATAAACACACAAAGCTGTGAAAAAACGTCGGAGCCACAAGATATCCTCATCCTGACGAAAGCCAAGATGCCAGAAGGGGTCCGCGTATATCCGAGCCATTGGTATTATTATCGGTATTAATACCAATGTATGCGCAGTCCATCGGATGCAGTATTACTTATTCTTCACCAGCACGACGCGATCAGGCCAAGCGCTATCATCGAGAGCAGCGGTATACAAATATTTCCAATACAATGGTGCCGATGCCAATGTCCATCTACTAAGTACCGCAAGAGGCCACAGGTGTCGTCGAATTTCCAAAGAAGCCTAATACCACATCGAACTCGCTGCAGATGGACTCGCAGGTGGGAAAAATGGATGCGGCAGACGTGTTGTCGAAGGAGCGGTGTCCACAAGGCGGGCAACTCCTGGTGTTCGTTAGGGTTCCCAGCTACTCCGGTGAGTGGATGGAAGTAACATCCCGCACCCTTTTTCCCCTTTTGTGCGCTCTTTCATATGATCATTTAAATGTCAATATCGTCGTTTATTGAATGAAACTAGTGTCGAGAGACTTGCATGGGATACGTCCGATGCCGCAAGCATCACGCAAAAGTTGCGTTGAAATGGACCTCCTTCACGCAGTCAGCCGCGGAGAAGTTTGGCTGCAATCATTACAGTAATGCATCCATCGATCCTGAGCGGCCTGAGTGACCACCTCAGAGGGTTCCCTATCTGTGCACGTGCGCGGACATCTATCAGTGGTTTCCGCGCGCCCGCGGGAGTTCGCAATATATCGTCACGGCTCCGTCGTATTATTTTGTGCTTCTGCTACGACGTGTGAGCGGGACTTATGGTTGACGATGTTGTCACTTATTTCCCACATGCACAAATTCAGGCTAAAGGCAACACAGGTACAGTCATCCATGGCTCAATGGAACATAGGGGTCAATGGACAAACGACTCGATGACTGTAATTTTGGTCAAATTGCTTCGAATTTTTGTAACATCCACTAAATAGCTTCTGTCTATGTCTCTGAAATTTTTTATAGCAATACAATCAGTAGATGTTGCGGGAGACTCATTTCTTTTAATTTGGGCAAAACTGAAATTTAATAATGGAATAATGATGAGAAATGCTCTGATTTCTGCAAACTTTTTGAGGCCATATACAAACTACATGCTATATGGTGAACTTCAGATAGTAATCTCAATAATGACAACATGGGATTGCAAGATATTCACAAAATGATGTCGAACCGGCGATATCAGTGTCTTGAGGTGTCACATCACACCTTCCAGATTGGAATGGTGATGTGGACGCACGTCACACACTCGTGTCACTGTGTCTGTGTCTGAGGACTGTGACCAAAGTGGTGATGACGTGATCAGGAACCTCCAATCTGGTAAGTCACATATTTGATGTGACTGGTCCATTGACCCGTTTTCGCTGATAACGACTTTCATGCTGATTTCTTCATCGCACAGTTCAATGGCACCGATAATGGTTTTTAGATATCTACTAGCTAGTTTACTTATATGGTCAAATTGTTATCAACTCAGAATGTTTCGATGTCCACTGTAACAAGCTCCGCAGGTCAACAAGATTTGAGTGGTCAAAGAGCATGGATGACTGTAGTACAGACAGCTTCTCTTAGTAATTTAAATTCGTATCAGTCCATTCCATCGTACTATAATGCTTTATATTTCGGATGAACTTCCTACATAGAGTACTCTATCAGTGCTCATTTTGAGGTTGTGGAGGTCGTGTGAGGTTGGGAGTGAGCATAAAATAAAATTCGCTTACATAAGTCCGCCGGAGCGGGCGGCGCTTTACAATTAATACGTTCGTTTTTATGTCACGGCGGGCAGGAGTGGATAAGGAGAGTCCACTTATGGTCGACTAAGGGATTAAATGATGTCCAATAAGTTAACGACTAATGAATTTTAAATACAAATAGTCCACTTATTGACAAATTGAATTGAGAAAGACATAAGTAGACAGTTTTAATTTAAAATCTGCACCTGTCGACTTATTGGACACTATTTGATCCTTAGTTGACATAAGTGGGCTCCGCTTATCCTTCCTGCCGTCGTGTGTGCGGGATACAGTAGCCCCCGTCTTTAAAACTAGCTATGTGCGAGAGCGTGAGCCACAGAAGTCTCCTTCAGGTTGATACTGAGACGGTATCTGTGACTGTAAGTAGTACCTTCTCAACTATCAGTCCTGTGCCGATACTGTAGTGCGCCATGTTCTCTCTCCGTCTTTGAACTCATGTAGCTTTACTCAGTCACTATGAACTCGGATCCGGGCTTCGAGGCGGTTTGCGCGGTGCATGAAAAACCGAGTATCCCCTTATACCCGATCAACGCAAGGGCTGGAAGGGAGCCTGCGCCCAACGTTACGGTATAAATACCTCGTTCTCAGATTAACGCTCGCAACGTAAGCCTCATTTCAATGCCCGTGCTCCAATTTCAGGCGGGTGTCCTCGCAGCTCTTCTTTTGTTCCTCTTTTTCTCGCGCCGATATCGTTTACCACCAGGTCCACATGGGAATGTTGCTGGGGAGTTCAAACATGCGACCGTGCCCGAGGTGTTCGAGAAGTGGAGGCGAAAGTATGGTACGTAGTAAGGCGCCCGGTGATGCCTTGTTATCAGTCTGATCTTTGTGTTTAGGACGGATATTCTCATTCAAGCTTGGGATAAAAAATGTCATAGGTAGTCAACAGAGCTTATCTTGTTGACCGAACCTTACCATACCCAAGTCCTGAATGACATCAATGCAACCACTGATCTACTCGAGATATTGCAGGCATGAAATCTTGTCTGGCGGAAAACCTGGTGTCACCGCCCCGTACGGTGACTACTGGAGAAGATGGCGCAAGGTGAAATACCGTCAACTCAGAGATAACTGATACACTTATTATGCCGACTTGAATTTCTTTTGGATTAGTTCCAGCACATGGGGATGAATGGGAAGGCTGCGCTGTATTACCGTGAGCAACAGACACTTGAGGCGGCTATCCTCCTACGCGAGATGCTTGCAGATGCTAGTGGGCACGAAAGTGTTCTTCGGCGGTGAGGCTACACACTTGGGTACATGTTACACCATGAAGACTGGTGATTAGGTTTGTAACCTCCATTGCGCTTGGTATAGCGTACGGACGTCGTATTCTCGACTTGAACGACGAGATGGTTAGCTTTAACCTTAAAACTATCCAGGGTAAGTATATCGAGGCACTTCTCGGACAGCTTGACTGAATTTCCAATCCTTAGAGTTCCAACGGTGAGTTCGAATTCGGGGCGTCTTATCACGACTGATAAATGGTTTGTGGCTGCCGAATAGAGCTAGGTCAGCACACACCTTACAGATTATACTCAGCTCGCTCATTATTCCCCGAAAATCAGTACCCCAGGAAAGTACATCGTGGAAACCGTAAGTTATATGCATCATGATTCACACTACAACTCAAATATAGATCTTAGTGGCCATGGCTTCTTTGGCTACCCGTATGAACCCGTTTACCTAACTCATAACTTACCCAAACCCCAGTTTGCTTTGCCTTAGCGACCGTTACAATGGTTCCGTCCTGCCCTTGAACCCCTCGAGAAGATCCTTGAGAAAAAACTGGAAAGATATATGACCCATTTCAACAGCGTTAAGCAACGTAATGAGGCCGGGATCGCGAAGGATTGCATGGCGACCTATAGCTTGTCGCATGGCGGGAATCAGGGCTTGACCGACATCGAGGTCTCCTATGCACTGTCTGCACCGTTCAGTGCGGGTGTCGACACCGTACGTCAATTCCTCGTTTGCGCCTTCGTGCGACATATTGAGTGAACGGTATCCACAGACGTTGTCAACTATCAAATGGTCTCTCGGTGCGCATATGCCGGATTATGAAGGCTTTCCCATCTAAGATCCCGACAGTCGCTGCAATCTGCTTCCCCGAGAGTCTCAAGAAGGTCCAGGCAGAGCTCGACAGCGTCGTCGGACGAGATCGTATGCCGACGTTTGACGACGAGCGCTCGCTACCCTACTTGGTCGCATTTTTCAAAGAAGTGACTAGGTGTGTCCTCTTGTTTTACCTGATCCTGCGTCCGCTAACACCAGCGATCACACACACAAGATGGCGCCCTGTAGTTCCGCTAGGCGTACCTCATGCAACAACCAAAGCCGATGTATATGGTGGATATGATATCCCCAAAGGCGCGACCGTGTACAGTAACATCGAGTACGTTTTGACCCTTTCCAATAAGATCCGTGCCACCTGACGCTGCAATGTCATAGTGTTCTGGTCAAGGACCCAAATGCGTTCGATGATCCAGAGACGTTCAACCCCTCACGATTTCTAACCCCACACAAGCCGGTAGGAAACTGGAATGGCAAAGTTGAAAGTGACTTCACAATCCCTTTCGGATTCGGACGACGCATATGTCCTGGCATACACGTGGCGTTCCAGTCGATTTTCATTTTCATGGCACGGTATGTCCCAGGATCAATAATAACCTTTTACCTTAAATTCAACTTACCATAACGGTCGTGCGTGGCAGGATTTTCTGGGCGTTTGACCTGTATCCAGCAGTCGAAGGCAGTAGCATCGATCCCACAAAAACCCTTTACCACGGGATAATCCGCGAACCGGCTCCGTTCCAGTTCCGTGTGCGCCCACGACATCCTGACGTGGAGCGTATTATAGAGTCTGAGAGTGCTTATGCCGACCTCCGCCTGAAGGAATGGGAGTATTAACTAGTCAGCTATTTCATCAGATATGTCCCAGCATCAGCATAAAACTGTTATCAGTGTCTTGTACTTGTATAGCTCCGTAAGTTGTCGTTCACCCCTCCCTTCTACAAGTTGTCTCTTCTGCCATCGTTGTCCACCCCATTGTTTCGGTGCTGCTGCTTTGACACTTCCATTATATGCACCATCGCCGCTGATCCTGTATACCCCTTAAAAAACTAACATTTTCACGACGTTCTGGCCCCCTGGATCCTCTCAAGGATTTACCCTTTCTCCCCACGTTGCTTTTCCCCCCGTTTCTAGTTCCCTGAAGGAGACCAAGGGTCCGATGCACGTTGTGACGCTGAACCTTTTCGTACAATGTCTGCATCCTGTAATTCCTGTTGGAGCTTATCGAGAGGATGGGCCTGTTTCTGGCACACTTGCCCGAATGCCGTTTGTCTCTATTTTCGTTGATGATGAAAAAGGGGCCCCCGCGGAACCCCATTGTGGGTCGGAACGCACGATGGACCGACAATGAAATGTAGCCCAATCCTTGCAGGTCGTTGGGCATGCAGACGAATTTGAAAACGATCTCAAAGACGAGGGTGAACGAGTGAGGACGTCATGCTAAGAGAAGGGGGTAAGAAGGACAAGTGAAGGAAATGCGAACGGGAAAAAACTGAGAAGTGCGGCGATGAGGAGACGGCGGTAAGGACGTGTTTGTCGTGTCGAGGCGGAACAGCTCCCTGCAGTCAAGGGATTCGCGCATGCGTAGACAGTCGAGGAGAAGCTAACCGCGACGCATCCGGGCATCCATCAATCTTGAGCGACCGCTCGAGTTTACTTGCCTTGCAAGCAACGCATCCGGATTCCCTGCCCACCGGCAGTTGGCACTCACTGTCACGGTACTGCCGTATTAAATGGTCTACCTGTGCTGAGCCTGAGACAGTACGACCCGTAATCCGTAGTTTGCGTATATGACGGACGTCATTGGCATTCTCATTTTCCCATCAGCATGAGGCACAAGCTGAGATAGATGGACACAAGGTAGTAGTAAGAGCGAACGTCTGCTTGTTGGAATTGTGTTACGATTCGTTTAAGATTGACCCGAACCCTAAAAAGAAAAAGCGGTCGCTTACATAAACGATGCCAGACCGCTCAGCTGAGCTGGTTCCGGCCTTAACTTCTCAACATCCTCAACATCCCCATTATTCCCATTTCGAAGGACACCTCGACCTACTGGAATTATTTAGTGACGGTAATTTACTGCTGACGAAGTGATATCGGGATTCCATGGCCAACCCGGCCCTTGTTCGTTCCGCAAGGTCGGGCAGCGACTGGGGTCGTAATGAGCTGCTGGCTTATAATATAACTATCGCCCCCATTCAACCACAAGAATCTTTTCGTCAGGAAGCCGATCTGCCTTTGACGGTTCTAGATCTCGCACTCATCAATTCCCCCCCTTGACCTCAGGCTTAACGACACTAATGTGTCGGATGATACATATCGTTTATGTCGTTTTCTCGCGTATCTTGACATCGCTTAGATCGCTACCACTGCGATCAACGACTTAGCTTGCGAGCTTCTCCGCGTAGTTGGCTTCGAAGAACGCGGACGCATCTTTCGCATCCGTGACATCACCGCGCATTCTATTTGTGGCGACTCTGGCGAGAATAACACAGTGGCACGGACAAATTTGTGCCTGGTGGGCCGACGATCGACGATCTTACTCGTTCTACTGTACAAGGGGACAAAACAATTTTTCAATCTTTCCGATCCTGGACCCCAAGTTATCGCAGAAGCCAGTGCAGCGTACCAACACAACAGTCCGAGGTGGAAACGCATGGGCCTCCCATGCTGAACACCATGACGATTCCTTGCGTCACCATGATGGTCTGGACGCGCCCCACCTTTTACTTGGTGCCTGTCCCACGGGATGTTGAGACTTGAGACTAAGGTCCTCATGTGCGTCACGGTTGCGGGCCGCCATCGTCGGTTGAGTGAAGGTATGGAGGTACCAGAATACAGAAGGGTTAAGTTACTTTCCGGCGTATGATCGCATTCAAGACCATAGCCAAAAGCCACTGGGAGAAGTTCCTTGTCGACTGAAATCGCATTGGTTACATTCTCCACTTGGACTTTTTTTTTTTGGATTCCATTTACGTGCACCTTGAGGTATTACAACCCACGTACGATATCACATTCTGTACAATTTATTCTGCTGCTGAGTGATTCCTATTTGCATATAACTAAGCGCGGACTCGGACGCTTCTACTCGTTTGAACACCGATTACGTACACGTACTTGCGTAACGTGTACAGTACACCTGGGGGCTCCTTGAACCATAACCACCACCATGGGTGGTTTTCCCACGCAGGGCAGGGAGGAACACATCCACACCTACCCAACGGGAAAATGTTGAAGGAGGGCTGGGCGGTGAGGGTATATGGAAAGGGAGTTGATCATGGAGATGGTTTATACTTAATGTGTAGGTGCGTGGCACTCTGATTGCCTTGCCGAAAATTCTTACGGTCTTCTTCTGAATCTCGCTTCAGTAGATCCTAGGACCGCGTATCATAATGATATCGAGTTACCATGTCGGTAGTAGCAGAATTGTCGGTCATACTCTAACTTCTCCGTTATCTGCTATCCGCTAACTATATACTATTGCTGGAGTGTGGAGGGATTGGGGATGGAGTGTGAGGCTCGGATGAGGGGAGAGCGCACATGCGCAATCCCCTCATCCTGAGCCTCGCATACTCCACCCTTGATCCCTTCACACTCCAGCATATATCATATGGCGGCCGTGCCCAACCTTGAGAATCCCACTCGGCTATGACGTGTGTGTCGTCCGTTAAGATTCGAGGTTTACCCGGTCACCGGTCACCGGTCACTACCTAATACCCTATCAACGCAGAAGCTCAAAACGAGGCCAGCTGATCGATGTCGCAAAATGTATTTATTCGCAGGAGAAAGTTTAGAATGAAAGCAATATTACTACATCTTTTGCAATGCCCATGCTTCAAGCAGCGTTCCTCATAGTCCTTCTTTCACTCTTCTATTACTCGCGCCGATATCATTTGCCACCGGGTCCACCTGGAAATGTTGCCGGGGAGTTTAAGAATTCGACCATGTCCGAGGTATTTGAGAAGTGGAGACGAAAGTATGGTGCGTAACACGGTGGCCAGCGGGGCGCTATCATTAGTCTGATCATTTGCGTTTAGGTCAGATATTCTCATTCAAGCTCGGGACAAGGACTGTCATAGGTAGTGTGAACGAGGCCTATTTTGTTGACTGAACCTTGACAACGCCGAAGTTTTGAATGAAATCAATGCCACGACTGAACTACTTGAGAAGAGGGGAGAGACCTACTCGAGTAGACCAAGATTTGTGGCGTCGTACGTGATAAGGCTTTCCATGTCGATGTACTGACATACTACAGGAACGAAATCTTATCTGATGGAAAACGTGGTCTCAGTGCACCGTACGGTGAATACTGGAGAAAATGGCGCAAGGTGAGCTCTATATCAACTCGGAGATTACTAATAATTTGATCACATCGACTCGGATTTGTTTCGGATTAGTTTCAGCACGTAGGGATGAATGGGAAGGCTGCACTGTATTATCGCGAGCAACAGACACTCGAGGCGGCTATCCTTTTACGTGAAATGCTTGCAAGTGCTGACGGATTAGAACAAGCGCTACAGAGGTGAGGATACCCACTGTGATATATGTCACACCGCGACGCCTGAAACTAGTCATCAGGTTTGCAACCTCCATTGCGCTTGGTATAGCGTACGGCCGTCGCATTCTTGACTTGAAAGACGAGATGGTTACCTTTAACCATGAATCTGGTTTGGGTAAGTGTATCGAGACACTTTTCGGACGCCTGTGGACAACCTGAATGAAATGGTAATCCTCAGAGTTTCAAAGGCAAGTTCGCGTCGATGGCATTTTATTATGACTGACAGGATTTCTACCGCGGAGTAGAGCTAGGTCAGCACACACTTTATAGCCTAAAATTACGTTTAACATTCCGCTTGCTCATTATCCCTGAATATCAGCACGCCGGGGAAATACATCGTGGAAACTGTACGTGACGTGAGGATTGCGATTCCTACCATGGCTGACACCTGAAGCTTAGTGGCCGTTACTTCTTTGGCTTCCTGTATGAGCACCTTCACCTTGCCCATAACTTCCTGTTAACTCCAATTTCCTTGCTTTAGCGACCCTTACAATGGTTCCGCCCTGCGCTTGAAGCTCTTGAGAAGATTCGTGGAAAGGACCAGAAAACATTCACGACCTATCTCAACGATGCTAGAAAACGTAGCGAAGCCGGAATCGCAAAGGGTTGCATGGCGAGCTACAGCTTGTCGCGTGCCGACAACCAGGGGATGACAGACATCGAAATCGCTTATGCACTATCTACCCCATTCAGTGCGGGCGTTGACACCGTACGTAGATTCTTCATTGGATACTGCGACACTACGAATTGGGTGAACGGTTTCCGCAGACGCTGTCAGTAATCAGATGGTCAATCAGTGCGCATAGTGCCGAGTTATAAATACTTCAAGTTTGTCTTATGATATCTCGACAGTCGCTGCGATCTGCTTCCCGGAGATTCTTAAGAAAATCCAGGCCGAGCTTGATAGTGCTGTCGGACGAGACCGTATGCCGACGTTTGACGACGAGCGTTCGCTACCTTACTTGGTCGCATTTATTAAAGAAGTGACTAGGTGCGTCTTCTTGTCTTGCCTGAGCCCGTTTCCATGTTGACGATAGCCGTTCAATAGATGGCGCCCGGTAGTTCCGCTAGGCGTACCACATGCAACAACTAAAGCCGATGTGTATGATGGATATGATATCCCCAAAGGCGCGAGCGTGTTCGGTAATATCGAGTACGTTTCGACAACTTGTTTGAAATTTGAACAAATTCGGTGATACTTGACGCCTCGATCCCACAGTGTTATGGTCATGGATCCAAATCTGTTCGATGATCCGGAGACGTTCAACCCTTCTCGATTTTTAACCCCGCACAAGCCGGCGGGAAAGTGGAATGGCAAAGTGGAAAGTGTCTTCAGTATTCCTTTTGGGTTCGGACGACGCATATGTCCTGGCATGCATGTGGCGCTCCAAACGACATTCATCTCCATGGCACGGTGCGTACTAAGATTGTTTAATAAGTATCCTCACCGTCGTGTTACTAATCGTAACTTTTTGTTCGTGGTAGGATCTTCTGGGCGTTCGATGTCCTTCCGGCAGTCGAGGGCAGTGGCATTGGAATCGATCCCACTAAAACCATAAGCCACGGTATTACGCGCGAGCCGGCACCTTTCCAGTTCCGCGTGCGCGCCCGGCATCCTGACGTGGAACGTATTATCGAGTTTGAGAGTGCCGATGCTGATCTCCGTTTGAAGGAGTGGGAGTATTAATCAATCGGTGATCTCACCAGGTATGTTTGGGGATAAATAAATATGCTATTTTACAAGTGTTTTGTCTGCTGTCTTGTAGTAGTGTTGTCCGATCTGGTTCGCATAGTACCGATATCGTAGACGTCCTTGCTTACTTGTCTCTAGTTCTATAACGTTGTCTTCTGGCTTTCTCCTTGTCCATAGTTCTATGACGCTGTCTCCTTGTCTGTAGTTCTATAACGCTTTCTTCTGGCTTTCTCCTTGTCTTCGTTCCCGCTGTTGCACAACTCCCTTTTTTTTTTTTGCCTTTTCTCGATATACGTGAGAAATTGAGTCTCAATGACGTGCAAGAATGAAGCGATAATGTCCTCGGGTCATGGTGGCAACCACATTTGGCGGGCGGAATTTTTCCCATACCGCCACGCGCACGAGGGTTTCACAAATACAAATACATCGTCTGGTGACGTCGGCCGTTGTGTGAATACATCAAGTACACGGGCGCTCGTCGCTCGATAGGCAGCCGTCCGCATTTGGGCATCTCCTAATTTTATTTAGGGCCGGTAGTTCTGGTTTCCCCAAATCACAATATTTTTTCGAAACTGGACCCATGTTTGGAGGCGCCGGTTTTAAAACCGGAGGCAACAGTCCCCAAGGAAGGTGCGTGGTGAACATGCTTTTCCAGTGACCGAGTACCGCGGGTTAGAATCAACGCAGGCGAAAAAATATGATGAATCGTTATCGTCCCTGTCGTCCATCTCTTTACGTCGTCTCGACCCCGAATCCTCATCAGGGACCTCTCAACTAAGGGAATTCACCCTTTGTATTATCGATCACAACAAAGTGCTAGGCCCCGCTCGAAAGCTTGCCCGCCATCAGGTTTCTCACCATAGTCACCACACGCTAGCACCACGGCTGCCTCTCCTCGTTTTCTAGCCTCCCTAGTTTGTTGATCGGGATTTCGAAGATTCGCTGATGGTAAACAATCTCGCACATCCCTACAATTGACGTAAGTTTCTTGTTGTCCACCGACATCATCTCTCAACGACTGCTGGCTGATTCGATGCGATGTAGTTCGGGTGTTAAGTTGAACTGTTAACATCGACGACCTCCCAGATGACGACATCCTAGAAATATTCTATTTCTATTTCTATGTTGTCAGATATCAATATCTGGGTTTCCGTCAGTTGAACTATTTTGGTATAGGGAGTCGTGGCGATCACTGGTACACGTATGTTAGTGATGGTGATACCTTGTTTCCGGATCACCACGTCGCCTGAATCTGCAAATCAGCAGATCTGCAAGGAAGGACCTGGATGTCTGGCCAACCTTGCCTCTCCTCATTGAGAGAAATATCCCTGAAACGTCAATGGATGATGCCATTGCTGGACTCGAGCACAACTATCGCATAAGTCGAATCAACCTCGATTGCTATACAACAATTATAACTTCGCAAATTGAAAAACTTTGGACAGTAATGCAGGTCCCATTCCCGGAGCTTGCATTTCTGCGCCTGTCATTCGAGTTTGCAATTTCGTCATCATATGGCCATATGGGCCAGTTCTTCCCGATTCATTCTTGTGTGGATCTGCGCCCCGTCTGTGATACTTCTACTTGGATGCCATTTCCGGGATTACAAAAACTGCTTTTATCTGCCACCTACCTCGTAGGCTCGTCCAACTTTACTTTCACAATATTCCTTATACCGGTACATTCCACCCGGGGCGATGGCCGCTTGTCTCTCCATGTCGACCAGCCTCGAAATACTTCGACTTGATTTCGAATCTCCTCAAAAGCGAACGTTCATTTCCGCTAACTCGATCTGTCCTCCCCACTCTCACGAATTTTTGGTTCAGAGGTCTGAACGAATACCTGAAGGAATTTGTGACCCAGATTGATGTCCCTCAACTCTCTTCGACAACGTTCTTCGATGATATTGACTTCAACACCTCAGAACTCAATCAATTCATCAGTCGCACGGCAACACTCGGAGCATATGATGAGGCACGTCCCATCTTTCTTTTTCCTAGTTCCGAAGCTCTAGTCAGGCTTTGTCAGTCTCACTCTGAGCGATCTGATCATAGAATGGTCGAAGTACAGTAATAATCCGCGAAGCGTCAGATGACTCAGATCGGCAGCTTTCAACCCTGACGCATATCTGTACCTTGTCGTTGCGTCTACTTTTAACAATGGAGAACCTCTACATCGACGGGAGTAAATTTTCACCTCTCATTTGGAGGGGTGATATCGAGAGCACCAAATGGTTGGATCTTCTACTTTCATTTACAGCCGTGAAAAATCTCTACCTATCCAAGCGTATTTCGCCACGTATCGTGCCTGCTCTGCAAGAGCTCACTGGGGGAAGAACAACCCAAGTGTTGCCCGCTCTGCAAAATATTTTCTTGGAAGGGTTCCAGCCATCGGAACCTGTCCAGGAAGGCATTGCGCAGTTTATTTCTGTGCGACAGCTCAGCGCTCAGCAATCACCCCTCTTCCGTCTCATTAACGTTCCGTGTCGCCGTACTATCCTTCTCCTTTGTACTTGTTCTTTGGATTGAAGACTATATTTAACATTAGATTCTGCAATCCGGGTCCCTCTTGACTACGAGGTCCCTCATCATATTGTTTCACGTTCATCATCGTCACACTATTGGATGCGTTTATCCAAAGATGACGGAGGCGCTTGGGCTCAAGATGCCAGTGCCGTTACTGAGACATTCCTTTGGTGCAGCTGATCGTCATGTGATGGATGTGTTTTGGCCATGTCATGATCTTTAGTAACTCCCCGCGGCATTCGGCTCTCGGGCAGATAAGGCGCTGAAGTGTGCACGCTTCCGACCTAATGCAGGAATTGTCATTGCTCTGTTGGGCATTTTTCTCCTTGTGATCCTCGCACAAATGATACGTACATGCACACAGTTGCTATTTGAGTATTGTACGTACTGTTCAATGAGGTCCGAGCCTCGGAGGTAGTTATGCGGAGCCAGGCGCTGGCCACTGGCATCCGGTAAGAGGGAAGAGATAAAGTAGAATGGACACTTTCAAGGACCTTTAGTCGAGTTGCGAGACATGATTTTTACCAAAATCTGGCACAAAAGTAGAGGGAAGGGTTCGAGTAGCCTTTCGTGAGGCCACACGATCGATTTGAAATAATTACGTAAAGATAAACAATGTCGTTAGCTGCGTCGACATTCCAAGCAGGGGCCCTTGCAGCCATTATTTTGTTCCTCCTTTTCTCCCGTCGACACCGCTTGCCACCAGGTCCAAGTGGGAATGTTGCTGGGGAGTTTAAAAATGCGACTATGCCTGAGGTGTTTGAGAAGTGGAGGCGAAAGTATGGTACGTAAAATGGTGTCTAGAGGAGCGTTATCGTTGTGGTCTGATCGTCTGTGTTTAGGCCGGGTATTCTCATTCAAGCTCGGGACGAAGATTGTCATAGGTATAGTAAATAAACTTTGCTTCGTTGACTGAACCTTACGATGCCAAAGTCCTGAATGACATTAATGCCACAATTGATTTACTTGACAAGAGAGGGGAGGTTTACTCTAGCAGACCAAGATTTGTAGTATCGTACGTGGCGTGATACTTCTTACTGGGTCCAAACTCTTACATACCGTAGGCACGAAATATTGTCTGGTGGCAACCGCGGTCTCAGCGCCCCGTATGGTGATCGCTGGAGAAAATGGCGAAAGGTAAGTCTAATATCAATTTGGAGATGACTCAGAACGCCGACTAGAATATCTTTTGGAATAGCTTCAGCATATAGGGATGAATGGGAAAGCTGCGCTATATTATCGCGAGCAACAGACTCTTGAGACAGCTATTCTTTTACGTGAAATACATACAAATGCCAACGGGCATGAACATGCCCTTCAGCGGTGAGAAACACGCTTTTGTATACGTCATCACGAAAATCGAAAACTGGTCATCAGGTTTGTGACCTCCATTGCGCTTGGTATAGCGTACGGTCGTCGCATTCTTAACCTGGACGACGAGATGGTTACCTTTAACCGTAAATCTGCCTTGGGTAGGTGAAGAGACTCTTTTTGGACAGCTTAACTGAAAATGCAATCCTTAGAGTTCCAACGGTGAGTTCAAGCTCGTGGCATCTGATCGTGACTGATGACAGAATTTTTTGTTGCTGAATAGGGCTAGGTCAGCACATCCCTTACAGATTACATTCAGCTCGCTTATCATGCCATGAAAACCAGCGTCCCCGGAAAGTATATCGTGGAAACTGTACGCATCGTGCAATATGACTCATATTATAGCTCACATCTAGAGCTTAGTGGCCGTCGCTTCTCTGGCTTCCGGTATGAGCCTCTTCGCCTAGACCATAGCTTTCTCAAACACAATTTTTTCTGCCTTAGCGACCATTACAATGGTTCCGCCCAGCGCTTGAAGTTCTCGAGAAGATTCGCGAAAAAGACGAAAAAACATATATCACCTATTTCAACGATGTTAAGCGACGTCGCGAGGCTGGGATCGCAAAGGATTGCATGGCGACCTACAGCTTGTCACAGGGCGGAAAGCATGGGATGACTGACGTTGAGGTCGCTTATGCGCTATCTGCACCGTTCAGTGCAGGTGTCGATACCGTACGTCGATCCCTAAATGGTTGCTTCGATGCTTCGGACTCTGTAAACGGTGTTTATAGATGTTTTCAACCATCAATTGGTCTCTCGGTACGCATATTCCGAATTATTAACACTTTCCCATCTAACATCTCGACAGTCGCTGCAATTTGCTTCCCTGAGAGTCTCAAGAAGGTCCAGGCAGAGCTCGACAGCGTCGTCGGACGAGATCGTATGCCGACGTTTGACGACGAGCGTTCGCTACCCTACTTGGTCGCATTTATCAAAGAAGTGACTAGGTGTGTCCTCTTGTCCTATTCGAGCCTGCTCCGGTGTGACACCGGCGATCACATGTACAAGATGGTGCCCTGTAGCTCCGCTAGCTGTACCACATGCAACAACCAAAGCCGATGTGTATGATGGATATGATATCCCAAAAGGTGCAACCATATACGGTAACATTGAGTAGGTCTTGACCTCTTTTAGCCAAGCTCCGTGCCGTCTGATGCCCGTCATCTCACAGTGTTCTGGTCAAGGATCCAAATCTGTTTGATGATCCGGGGACGTTCGACCCTTCTCGATTTCTGATACCGCACAAGCCTGCTGGAAACTGGAATGGCAAAGTCGAAAGCGACTTCACGATGCCTTTCGGGTTCGGGCGTCGGGTGTGTCCTGGCATGCACGTGGCGCTTCAGTCAACTTTCATCACCATGGCACGGTATGTCCCGGGATCAATGATATCCCTTCTTGTTCTGCTCCATACTTCCCCGTTACCAATCATAACTATTGTTCATTTGCAGGATTTTCTGGGCGTTCGACGTACTTCCCGCAGGCGAAATAGATTACACAAAAACTGTAAACCGTGGAGCAACGCGCGAACCAGCTCCGTTTCAGTTCCGTGTGCATACACGACACCCCAACGTGGAGCGAATCATCGAGTCCGAGAGCGCCGATGCTGACCTCCGCCTGAAGGAATGGGAATATTAATGATTGGTCGGTGAACTTTACCAGCTATGTCCGATGTACAGTATCCGTGTCTGAATATTCTACCGTACAAGTACGGCTGTCTTGTCTGTTCGCTAGTGTATCTTGTCGTTTTCTTGGATAGCAACTCGCTCATGTCTTGTCCTTATCTGGTATAGTTCTGTTGAGCCGTCGTCCGCCCCTCCACTGCCATCGTTATCCACCAATTTTTTTCGGGGGGTTTGTTGACACCGACGCCGGTCTCTTGAGATCGCAGGGGTCTGCAATCGGTCAAGAAACCGGCATACCGTAGGAATCACCCACTCGCGAAGGCGATGCAACCTGCTCTCCGCCTCTTGGCCATACCAATGCTTAGACACTTCTAAGTTTGGTCACTGTCGTATGAAATCTGATAGACCTCTATGCGCGGACAACATTAAGACACTATCGCAGAGAAACATGAATGCATTCTCTATGGTTGGTTCTAGGAAAACCCCGAAGATCCAAGATACAGTATCCACCATCCAACGATGCTGAGGTGATCTCATTCCCGATGGCCGAGCTATGGGCACTTCACCATCTACTATGCCGACCGTTGCTACGCTCTTTTTCTCGGAGATTGCCAGGCGGGGCTCGACGGTGTCGGATGGGAACGTATACCGATGTCTGACTAAGTTACAAGCCCCGGGCCCCTGCTACGTTCCAAACGACGTTCATCTCTGTCCCATGTTGCATCGCAGGGTCAAATCAATTGCTCTTCTCGGCCTGGTACCGTAGGGACTCTAGGTGATCCAAAACCCCACGGCAACACATGTACGCCGTGACAAATTGATGTCATTCTATTTCCGTGCGACACCCTGATTGATGCTAATGTATAATTCAGTCTGAAATAGTCGAGGCCGATATCCGGCTCAAGGCATGATGGGAGTAGTTGACTGTTGTTACACCAAATACGACTATGCTATTTGTTCAAATGCATCCATCTTGTCCCGTTTTATCGCGGATCTAAGATGCTGTCGTTGCCGTCGCCTTTTGGTCGAAGTCGTGACGTGCTCTCGTCGTTGCTAAAGAAAACAGAGGCGGAGGCCACAAGGAAGAGAGGTAAGACTGGCTTAACAGGTCAATAAGAAATACAGCTGAGGTGAGTTGTCATTGCCGAACGATTGACCTTGCTAACTTATCATCTCATTGTCTGCTGCGGGCAAGGTCTCTGGTCACACTAGCCAGTGGTGGGAAATTGTTATGTTTTCTGCTACAGGTGATATGTACTATTCATTTATGTGTTGGTATGTTTCCGCGAAGCTATGTTCTTGTTCATTACTTTATTTATTACTTACCGATTCAAGCTCGACGTGCCCCGGGTATGATCCGTTCAAGCCATGCACATGTGCATGTTAGAAGCTTGGGTCATACGTACAACCGTTACATTAGACGCCACTACTTAACCAACTTAGGAAATCCAGAGGGAAAGCCAAATTTGATGACGAGAGCGAAGTGATAGCGCCAAAAGGCGGTCACATGCATTATTTCGCAAAACGTGAAAGTGTCATGTCTGTCTCGTGACTCTCGTCTCTCATCCGTCTTACAAAAGAGACAATATGCAATCACCGGACGACATCACATCTGCCAATCAGCAGTTTCTGTGTTCGTCTCCCCACGAGGTACAGTATCGTCCTGACATGATGTCTTTACGGTTTTACCCCTTTTGGCTGACTTCCTTTTTTTTCGGTATTAATAACGTAAACGTAACGTTACGTAGTTTCACGCTGCACGGCATCCGAGGCCCCGCGCGCGCGGTTCTGGTGATTTTCGACATCGCCGGAATCTGGTGCTCGTCTGACTTCAAAAAGTTCCACCCAGGTCATGCTGTGCGTAGCTTCGGAGAATTTGATTCTAGCGCTTTCGATCATGTTTCATATCTGGGAATGAAAGCGGGGCTTTCTCGGCTTCGGGATCGGTCATAGTTTCGGTGGTCGGTCAAGTTACCTGCTGCTCCCCGAGGCCGTTCCTGTCCTTCTCTGAATATTCTTCTACCCAACCCCCTTCTGCTCTGCAAATGACCTCACGCTTACTAAATTTTCTCAGGCGGCTGTCCGCTCGCTCTTTTTGCTCTCTATATGGCTTCGTGAGAATGAAAATCCTTAAACTTCTTCCAACATCCAGCTCAAGTTTGATGGGCGTCCCCGAGCTTTCTATAAATCCACCACTACGACCCCTCGCTCACGCGTTATATCTACGTTGGTTTTAGGTGAGCAAGAGCAAGTTTCCTTGCACGATATGTGTCTCATAATCTATCGTAATGATTTATTTGTCATGGAACTCGCGTACGCAGAATTACATCTTGGCAGCAACCAAAGAGAACACCGATGACAGATTTAGATTTGGTACTTGTGGGTCACACGTGTTTTTATCTATACTACCCTACTCACACTCGCTGGTCACCTTCCACTTTTTTTCAGGTCACAGACGCTTCTGGGTTTACGGGGTCGCATATCGTAGAGCATCTGCTGAAGGCTGGGTACCGTGTACGAGGGTGAGTCCTGACCCGGAACGTACTTGGGTTATCTGAAACTTCCGTTACAGGGTAGCGGAACCTCAGACAATTGTTTCTCTCCGTACGGCGTACTTGGAATACGGCGACAGTTTCGAAGCCGTAGGGATTGCCGATCTCGATCACGACAGTTTGACAGATGTATTCAAGGGTCTGTCTCTCAACCTCCGTATTCTCTGTACTCAGAACCTGCTTATCCCGAGTTCGTTGTTCATGTTCATGACAGGCGTTAATGCTGTCATCCTATCGAGTGTAACCGTTGCGAAGGGGCATTACTCGAAAACAGCTAATATGATAGTGAATTCTGGCAGTTCTGGAACAAGACACGTCCTTGAATACGTACGTGCAGCCAACGTCACGAAGGTTATCCACACTGGTTCCTTTGCGAATGTGCTGCACCCTGATGATTCCTGGAATCCTATGGTTGTCACCGAAGCTGGTAAGTAATAGAACGGGTGGCTTGCATTCATACCAACCTCGTTTTGTTAGACTGGAATCGTCAGACCGAAGAAGACGGGAAGAAGCTCGGATTGCATCCTTGGTGCATGCACACCGCAGCTCGAGTCATCGCTGAACGCGAGCTCTGGAAATTTTCCGACGCCAATCCAGACATTGATGTCACGTCCAGCACGTTTCCTCATCCTTATTCCTCCATCTCTTCACCTTACTAACGACTTTCCCTGCACATAGTTCTTCCCGGCTTCCCATTCGGTCCGTATGGTCGCGGACAGGCGACTGATCTTCACCGGACTGGTACCTTTGCCTGGATCTCTGCGCTCTTACATGGACCGCCAGGCCGGCCAATGACTCCCAATGCCCCACCCTTCTCTCCGAATTATATCCACGTTACAGACGTTGCGCGTGCCCACGTTATGGCGCTGCGCACTGGCCCGCTTGACCCACCGCGCCGCAAGCGTGTGCTTCTTGTCGCCGGGTATATGCTGTGGCATGAAGTCATTGCACATCTTGCAGAGGCGATGCCCGAGATCAAGGAGCGGCTTCCGAGTGCTTTGTGCGCACCGGGACCGCAGACCATGGCATATGCACGATTCGAGATGAAGAATGCGAGAGAGATTCTTGGTATCGAGGATTTCAAGAGCTGGCGAGAGGCGATCGAGGATGCCGTGAAGGACTTGTTGGAAATGGATTCGATGACTCTGACTCCTCAAGCTTAGGTCTGGTCTTTTTCTTTTCTGTTTCCCTTTCTTTTTCTCTGGCGAGTGGGACACTGAGTATTACCCCATGTCACGACGCTATTCATGGATATGCTACAGGTTCCCGTTTTCTACTATTTGATATGTGGTACGTGTAAGAATTCATTTTTCTTACACAGAAATGTACCAGGAATGCGAAACTCATCACGGTCAAATTGGGGACGATAGCAGGGAAAGTCTACGTATGCAAAGCTTTTCCAGGACGAATTTGTCGAGGGACTCGTAGCCTTTGCGACCCATGGGTGATATAGCACATGGGTAAAGGCAGGGCATTCTATGTCGTGTTCCACATGCTGCTTCTGATCGGCCTTGGCCGCCGGCGCCATTTCTGCATCATGTGAGCTTTCCAGACGACAAACCATTACGGCGCAGGGTCGACAAAGTACGTGCCTCTTGCGTGTTTGTTTACTTGAAGCAAGTAAGGCACGCCAGATCGCGTTGAGTAACCGTGATTGTCGCATAACGCCATATGCAATAAACCACCAGAGTGGCCAGACAGGAAAATGCCAGTCCTTTTAGTTTTGGCTCTCCGGAGAGGAGAGAGATGACAAGGACAAGGGTAGTTTGTCCATGTGAACAGCAAGGTGTGTGGTTGCCTCGGCAAGGGCGGCAGCCATTACGCCCACTTTGGGCGTCTCTGAGGCTGTGATTATCAGATAGATCAGCGTGTCAGAGATGCCTATTGTGAATGGTTCGTGGTTTTTTCTGGGCGCCTCAGGTTGTAAATGGACTTTCAAATCGGTCCTCACATCAGACACGCAGGTTCCTTACAAAACTACACGATCAACGTGGCAGGACTTTTGTCTTATTTAAAATTGCATTATGCCTCAGGCGTCACAGCAAACGGGTACTATGCCTCGAGCTGTCGGACTAAAACCGAAAGAAGACATCGCGTATCATACTGACCCCTCGCCTGTCTTAACCTACTACAGTAACCATTTGGCGCGATTCTGACTCGGATCCAGGATGGGCCCTGACTAACTTCTGTTCAAGTTCTGCTACCCTTCCCCCTTCATATTTGGGGATCATCCTCGCCCTGAGGCGCTTGAAGATTCAAGCAATGCACTATGGATCTATGATACATACGTTTGATTCCGTCATGGACCATACGTTGAGCTATTTACTCCACACCGCGTGGAACTTGAATACAGTAATGAATCACGACATCGCTTGTTTTGTACGTTAGCCGCTCCGCTCTGACATCTCATCATCTGGCATGTAGTAGATCCGTCCAAAAATAGTATTTTACTTCACTCGGTTGTACTGTACTCGGTGGCTGGGAATTGAATGTTCGGTGTATATCGCACGACGTTTTCCTGGCCCTTGAGATACTTACTAGTATTAACCTATTAACCTCCATCTATTGGCACGCCATACTAGCAATTCACCGCACCAACGCCACCTGTGGAGCATTTGGACAGTTTGGCGCATTCTACTACTGTATACAGTAGTCCGAGTTTGATCAACGGGCTTCAGTTTTGCGCGTGCTTCTCCGAGGTGCTGCCGCATCAAACGTTCATGATCAGTTTGACATGTAGTAACGTAATTTGTACAGATTCTTGACACCAACTAACTCCGTCCTCGCCACTCCGACACACCCGTTCCATTGATCTGTCGATCATACTGTATTGCAGTACAGCGCCATGTAGATCATTCAATTGAAAGATGACAGAAAGGCGTTTAGTCTAGCACCGTACTGTACTCGCACTGCTGGGGCCTGGTATGCCGATAATCCCGGGACGTTGGAAGAGCATCACAGGCCGTTGGGCCACGTTGGCAAAAGAAACCATGCCGTGAAGGTGCTGTGAGCATGGAGGGTACTGCGGCGCTAGTAGTGGGAGGATCCGGCCTGAGAATGCCCGTGCGTTCTCTCTCCAGCGAGTGCAAGTGCCAGTGTCAGTACGTGGGCACGGGGTGCGCACGTTAGGCTCGTTGCGGCCGTCGTACCAATCAATGTACTATAGCCTTCTTCCGTGTATGGCATATGAGGATCTGCTGATCGCGCTGATCTGCAGAACAGAACTCGCAACATGATGAACATGCATGAACTCTTTGAAATGAAATCACACAAACCCCAAAACCCACGAGGGATGTCGACAGGGGTGTGATCGAGTGATCTCTCTCGAATGGAGGAATGATGAATGATATGATGAAGGGGTACTAACTGAACAACATAAGTGCGATCTTTTACAGATGCATAACACTGCAGTGACACAGAAGACTCGGAAGTGATGACAGTAGTAGTACGCACGCACGCACCCTCCCTTAGTCACTCTAGCACGAGTTTCCCGAGACCGACAAAGGTCCGAGTCGATGTCCGACGAGGGTGCTTCAGTTTCTCACTTGCCGCTTGTTTTAAGGACGGAAGATAAATCTGGGCTACACGAGTTATTAATCGCGCTGGTATCACATCATATCAAGGGGAACTCGGGAGATTGAAACTCTTTCTAATGTTTTATACAAATGGCGGTTTACGACAGGAATCCAAAAAAATGGATATTTGAATTTGCATTTTTCTTTTACTATAGTATGATAGCAATAGCGCACACCACTGGCAATTTTTGAGTAAGTATATGGTAAGCTACAAAGACGCCCGCGCGCGGGTGGCCACAGTGCACTTCGCTTTGGGTTTGGCTGACATGGTGGTATATGTATACACAGGGTGAAGAGGGTTGCTTCTGGGCCATTTTGTGTTGCCAGTTGCGGCGTCGTGGTAAGTTACAAGGAGGTAAGGAGGCCGAGGCCTGTCTAGCCTCAGGCGGCCGGCCTTTACCGGCTGCTATATATAAGTCAGTCAAATTGTTGAATTTAATTAATTGAATATATATGATAGCGCCGGGGGGAGGTTCCCGGACCGAGGCCCTTGCAAGGCGCGTTTCATGAGTCTCGGTCGTCTCGGTCTCGGTCGCGGGTCGCTCTAAATCCTTAAGGTGCCTTGCGTTACTTCATTGTATGTAACATAACACCCGCAAGCTGCGCGGCTGTTATGTTGCCAGACAGACAGACTCCTAAAATATTGTAACTGAACACTATGTGATGTGATGTGTCGTTACGGTCTTACGGATGAAGTGATGAACTGCGGAGCATCGTTTCTTCAAGAATATTCGGTGCTCGCCTACTGCAAACTACGTACAACGTTGGAGTAAGAAGGAGAAGAAATAAAGTAATACCCATGGAAATAAGTCACAGAGTGGCGCACCGACGACGCGTGGTATCAGCAAGGCAATGCAATTTGTAGAGTAAAGATTCGAGAAGTGAGTTTGATAATAACTGTTACAAATTGAAATTGAAATTGGGATATTTTTGGTCTGGCGCCAATTCCACTTGCGGCGCATTCCGAAAAGTCGATTTTCTCAGTGTCTCTATCACACCTCACCCCTGCAATACAACTTAAAACTTGAAGGGGATAAGCGAGAAACGCTTCTTCAATTATGCACTTTGGACGCTGGTATTGTATGTGTAGTACTTGGTCGCCATGGTTGCAACAGAAAATCAGATTTTGTTACTGATAGTGGCTTAGCTCCTCCTTGGTGCGTGGCTTCCAGGCGCCAAGGGGACGTCGTAAGTTATGTTGGTATTGAGATCGCACATAATGCCCATGGGGTAATACTAACTAGAAATAGCACGCCTTGTCTTAGCAATGTACAGTATTCAGTCAGATAATGTTCACTACAGTAGCAGTACTGTAGTTCCAAGGAGTAATGCCAGGTCATGTCGTTGTGGAAACAAATGTAAGCTGGTTCATGTTCCCTATTGGAAATGAGGCAGGTAAAACACGGGGGAAACATGGGACTACTGTATTATATTGAATGTTCATCATGAGATTTTCCCCCAGATTGGGGTTCACAACCCCAAAACTCTGCAGTCAGGCGATGTGCTTTGCTTTTCATGTGACGAAACAGATGATGGGAAGAAATCCGAGCATAAGAGGCAGTCAAAACGATGCGCATGGACAATGCGTGGTTACAGTACACGACTCTTTTCAACGACTCTTACAAATCCTTCTCAATATCAACGAAATACACTTCTTCTCATAATGCGCAAGAGGGTTCAAAGCGCAGGGCCAGGAACAGCCTCGCGGTAGCGATTCTCGGCTTCCTTGAAATCGATGACTTGCCAAATGGCTTTAAGATACTAAGAGACCATCACTCAGTGAAAAGATGAACGGCATCCACTATAGGAACTCACGTCGGCCTTAACGTTGAGGTACTGCAAGTAAAAGGCGTGCTCCCAAACGTCAACGCCGATGATGGGGGTGTGGGAAAGGAGGGGATCCTGGTTGGCAGTGGTGACGATTTCTAGTGCTTTGGTGGTCGGATTAACACCCTGACGAAACAAAAAGAATCAATCTCATCATCAGCATCGAACCCCACCGATTGGCGAGATATGTGTGTATTGAAAACGTACGAGCCAGCCCCAACCAGAACCCTGGATGCCAGCGGCAGTTGTGTTGAATTCCTTGATGAACGTTTCGAGAGAGCCCCAACGCTGAACGATGGCTGATTTAAGGCGACCATCGGGGAGTACGCCACCATGTCCTTTCTTCTCGCTCGCAGAGGGCGCGAGGTTTTTCCAAAAGAGGGAGTGGTTGATGTGTCCTACATACAAATTCACACGTGATAAGATCAAATGTGCGCCAGTCATTGGGCGACCCCGCAGCGCGAGGAAGGAACGAAGGACGATCGACCGCACGCGGGCAAAATGATTTTTTTTTACGTACCACCACCGTTGAACTTCAGTGCCGCTTGAAGGGCAAGGCGCTCCCTGATGGTTGGGGCTGTAGCGTGCGACTCCTCGGCAGCGTTGAGGGCGTTGACGTAAGTCTGATGGTGCTTCTTGTGATGAAGCTCCATGATCTGACGTGAGATGTACGGCTCGAGGGCATCGTACGGGTAAGGCAGGGGAGGGAGAGTGTGCGACATTGTTTTGATGTGGATGTGGAGTCGCTGTGTGGTGGTGGGAAGAGGAAAGGTGATAACCCCCTTTGGGGTTTTCTATTTATTCGGATGGATGATACATCAATGACGCGAGTGCATGTGACTTATCCGTCTCATCATCCCATCCGAATAAGAGTCATCCAACTCGGCTCAATCCCATGGTCAAGGATGCAGGATGCATATATAGTTCACTGCGGATCGTATCTCGAATCCTCGAGCCACACGTCTGAATCTGCAGAAAACAAAATCAGATCCCCGAGCTGCCCTTGGCTCCACGCGCGCCTAGATTGGCCATCCATCAAAAGATCCGATAATACGTATCACCCACATGAAATGGAACATCTCAAAGCCAGACCACCATCATAGAGCGAATAACAACACATATTATCGTTGGTAGCATGTAAGTCACGTCCATTACTGTAATCATAAGTCACATCACAGACAGGTAGACAAACTGGCAGGCAGACACAGAGAGAGCGATAAGAGACATACGGACACAGGTGAAGCGGTTACACGTACATTATTTAATAAATCCTACTGCCAGGGTTCATTGATATTTATACAGTATCCCGCGTCAGCATTTAAATATTTCACAACAAGGGTCGACACATAAAAGTTTAAGTACTCATGGTGGTTGCGGTGTTCACCCTTCAGGAATTCAACCAGACACGCTTTGGATAAGCCCTGACGCGGAATGCTCGTGGTGCGTGTTCCTGACTCCGGGCTCACGCGAATGATCACGGGAGATATTTCCTCTGCCACCACGGCCGTGGGACTCGGCGTCGTGCTCATGGGACCTATGAGGATGACTGATGCCGTGGGGGTTACCGGCGCCTTCGGGGTGCGGTACCTTGCCAGAGCTAAGGTTTGCAATGCCACCCCTGCCGCTGGAGTGCCTAGAAAAATGAGACACAATAAAACATCGTGTCAGGTGGTCCGACAGTATGAAAAAGAAAAAGAAAAAAAGACGTACACTCCCGGGGTTGCAGGTGGGCAGCACGTTCGGACTCGTCCAATTCCTCGATCACCTTCTCCGAAGGTCCACCGACATGAATGTTCCCGAATCCTCCACGACCGCCTCCGTGGATCGGCTCGCGGGATCGGGAACGCGATTGAGAGGAGGGAGGTGAGCCAGATATGTTGCCTCTGCCACCACGGCCAAACGAGTGCTACCGTTGTTTGATTCTCTCAGCGACGGAACTCCTTATAGATAGCGAACATTCACGTACCACTCCAGTGTCATGAGCTTCGTCGATGATAGAAATGGCCTCGCGATCATATCCGCGACCACGCTGCTCGGATCGAGCAAGGGATCTCTCGCGACTTCCGTCATCACGTCCAGCTTCGCGAGAGGGTGAACGAATGTTTCCTGCGCCACCACGTCCGGTGGAAGTTACCTTCATTTCATAAATTCCAGATCGGGTGGGGGGGTTTTGGTGGTCAGAGACGAATAGCAATAGTAGTAGCAGTGAATCACATACCAAATAGGGATCGCTCGAAGGGACGGGGTCTCTGCCGCGAGTGTCCGAGTAATCTTCGGGCCCACCCGTCGCACGCTCTCTAGACGGAGAACGATAGTTGCCGGCGCCACCACGGCCTGTGAGATGCTGTGTTGAAAGCACCAAAAACATAACGATGATAAGAAGACGACTACTATTGGGGTTCGAGAAGGAAAGAACCGCGACGTACGAAATCAGGGTTACGGCCCCGAGAGAGCGATCGCTCGATTGACATACTCTATTGGGATTGAAGTGATAATTAAGGGGAGTTTGGGAGATCTACGGTCTGGAAAGGAGCCTTGGAGGTGGGATATCAAGTTTGGCGGCGGGGTCTGATGCACTGATGAGCGGAGTGGAGAGGGGGTATTTAAGAGCCAAGAAACCTAATTGCACGTGCGTGGAGAAATGCACACAAGAGCACAGGCTTGCCAGGCACTATGATGGGGGGCACGAGACTGATCCGAGACAGGTCCATCCTCATTTTTCGTTCTCCAATCCAAATATGACGGCACCGGCGACGGGGCTTGCGAAAAAAAAAACGGCTCACATTTTCATACCACGGGACTAAGTTAACACTGCCGGCTCCATTTTGTACCCCTCTTCGCCACCAAGGTCTGGTCTCTTCGCTTCTGTTGTTCACTGCCGACGACGCGAGGCCCCCTGTGGCCCAACTGGATCGATGGTCAACTGAGGCAGGCACTATACTACGAGTCACTATAGTAGTAGTAGTGGCGGGGGGATGTCGTAAACCTTTAGTACTGTAGTAGTGCGTTCTCCGCTACGTTTTTTCTCATCCCCTGTCTATCGTTATCAGTGGTCGTTCTTCGTATTCTAGCCCACAATCTATGCCCCCCCGCGACGGCGCAAGGATAAAACGGCATTGCCGTACTGCCTCGGGCCTGACAAGGACATATTGAGGGGCGCCCGGCATTCGGCAGATAGTGCGTCCGGAAACTCGGATGACGCCTCCGAGTGACCCAACTGAGGTCGTACTTGTTGTCCTCGTGAGCAGCAGGATCACACATATGCTATGCTATCGGGATCACTTAAGATCCCCCATTCCCCGGCCGGCCGACGATTTTCTTTTTCTTTTGAGCAGAGTCATGTTTTGATTGTTGATTGAAACTTTGAATGCGACAACTGGAGATGGCCAGTATAGTAATTAGGAGGCTTAATGGTGCCTCGATCACAGATGTCATGCATGGTCCTACCCTGGGCCCTGGTGGGTGCCACGACATGACATGTCGACACTTGGCTTGGCTCAGCATCATATTTCATGCGCTTTCTCCCTCTCCACTCCCACCGCCGGATGTAATCCCCGTTAACCAACAAACACTGCCGCCATGTGGCGCCATCTCGATGCACCTATATACTGTAGTTGTGGTGTGTGGTGTGGGTGCCTGCCACTCGGTGACATCAAATCAAACCCATTCAAAGGCAATTTTCAAGCCACTTCGCCCCGGTGGTCTGAACTTTTCCCGCTCCGGAGATCAACGCATCAGCCGTGATCCCTGACCCACACGGTGTTATTGAAACGATTCGGAGGACCCGGTCAGGTAAGCTTAAAAAAAAAAAGTGTTACTGCAGAGCATTGCTGTGGGGCATGCATAGTGGGTCTGAACTTTCCCCGCTTCCGGTTAAACCACACACCCCGGCCACTCACTGTGCTGCAAGTCGCATCGACCCTGCGAGACATGCCTCTACAGCATTGATGACGGGTATCGTAAAACGGCGATTGGAATCGATTTTTTTTTGATGAGCCTGCCTGAAAGCCGCTTACGCTTACGATAACCTATATAGTTTGTCGAGGAAAATAACAACAAGCGAGGACATGAGGGCGGATCGTTCATTCGCGCGCTCGAGCTCGTCTCCGTCATAAAAGGAAATGATCCAGGTCTACATTATATGCCGCGCGCGCCATGCATGCATCTGCCCATACTAACCAAAGAAATTACCGTAACTATTTAACCCTCTCCCCCGCTTTTTTTTTTTTTTTTTCAAGCACAGTTTTCCGTAACGTCCGATGGGGGCCGATGGGAGCCATCATCGCCGTGTTCGTTTCGATTTTTGTCCCCCCTGGGAGAGACCTCATTCTGGAAAATGAGTCACCCTAATCCCATGGATCCCATTATGAGGCGTTTTTGCGATGCCATGCCAGATGTTGCCCTATGATAGGCCAGAGAGAGACCCCACCTTGCCTTTGCACACGCACACACACAGACTACTCCACGTTTTCGACGGTTCTACGTTCCAAAAAGAGTCCTTCTATGGTGGATCAATGGCTGAATGGCGCTCGGGTAGGATGTCGTATTTCCTCGGGTGCAACCGTGCCAATACCCCCGATGATCGAGGGGTTTTTTTTTGTAGATCGCGACTTAGGAAAGACCTGTCAAAATTACTATAAATTGACTTAAGCGGAAACGGCGGGCGGAGGATGAGGCTCATCGGTATCGGCAGGCGATATCTACGAGCCCTCATTTTGGGTGGGACTGCCGGTTGGTTGGTCGGTTGGTGGCTCGGTATTCTCCCAGGGGCTGGGAAAACTCAAACTCCGCTCGTAGTGCCAGTTGCGATTGGATGATGGTGGTGACTACAGCTACGGTGTGTGTGTATTACAGGCTTTTGCCCTGGAACTTGAACTATCCTTCACGTATGTACGTATGTACGTTCTGGGTCATATTCGGGGGGCCGTTTTGTACGGTGTATGGAATCAATCACCCCACGGAATTGTGCCAGGTTGATCGGTTCGTCGGGACCTGAATATTCTCACTGTAGTAGTAGTACTGCGTCATCCAATGCAATAAATTTTTTTTTAGATGGGAAGGAAGTGGCACAACCAACTAAGGGAGCGTGTTGTGGTGGCGTTTGCAGGAATCAAATCGAGCAATATCAATATTCAGCGCAGCCGATGAACCTGTTTGCTCGTTCACACATTATCACAGGGGAAAGAAATGTAACTGTATGAACTTGTCGATGACACCGATTACATACGTCATTTTGTTGTTTTTCATTAAATGAACCTGTTGAAAGGGGCCGGATAACTGGCTACTCGGGCGCGGAGTGATGCAGGGTCGATACATAGGAGGATCGTCTCTTCAAAGTTGACATTTCTAGAGTCGGGTATAGCAGCAGAACCTCCATCGTGCATCGCCTACAGGGTCACGAAAACTAGCCCTAGCCGTCCGCGAGGGCCGGAACTGGAACAGGTGCTTGCAGCAAGTTATTGGCGTCACCAGTCCACTAAGCAGCTGCGCGAACCTCGAGGTGCGAACGAACATGTCGGGAAGAGCGAAGAAAACTCAGCTGCACCCTGTTTCTTCTTGCGAATTTGAGGCCCAGCTGTGTGACGGGGTGCTGCGTCTTGTGTAGTCATCCGTCTCATAAACTCGAGGCAAGGGTTCTAGGAAAGAGAAAGAGAGAGAGAAGTCCGACGAGGCGAGATTGATCTCATCCAGTAATTCCAGCAAGCGCCCCACCCAGTCAAAGGCCCAAACTACCCCGTTTCGCTAACTTACCGGGAGAGAAGCTACCGGGAGAGAATGCCACATAGTTGTAATTGTAGGTTTCGCAGCCTGCAGGACAACATGCGTTATAGCACCTCGGGATTCAATGGTACCTCCGAGCGGAGCCTTCATTCTATGAATAACTTGGCTGCACTCCCTGGTCCGCACGTTCAGCAACAGCCACAGCCCCCATCCGGCGCCCAGCTCAGATCAAAGAGAAACATGAGGGCGCTAAATCGGATGCAGCACACATAAAATGAAAGGTTAATAGGAGCTATGAGGAGGAAGAGGTCATCGGCGGGTGACCAACCAGAGACTAAGAAAGTTACGGTTTAAGGTGGCCCTGAGAATCCAAATCCGGGTAAAACTGTTGTTGCGCGATCACAGCCAGTACTGAACCGGGGAAGTATGAAGGGGGGTATGATGTGAAGAGACCAGGGTCGATTAGGCGCGCGACTAGACCTGTAGATCATGACTTCTACAAGTAGTACAGGTTTTCACAGTAGTAGAGGTGAAAAACGCTGTTGTCATGCTTACCCTTGTGGTTAATCTGTCTACCTTGCGTCGTCGCCATGGATCACAGGATTGGGATTGAACCTAAGGGGGAGCTACCCCAAATCAGGCTGATAAAGCGCCTAGGCCAGTCTTAATATGGTGTGTGTGCTGATCTGACAAGTAAGCGCCCCCTTTTGGGGCGATTCAGGGTTTGATGGTGCATCTGAGTATAAAAGATAAGGATCAAGGTTAGGATTACTGGTCGTGAAAGATCGATTAGCCGTGACCCGTGACTTTGGAGGGAGGCGAGGCAACACACATGTTCGAGCGACCCTGAAGCTGAAGATGAAAAGAGAGTCGCATATCGAACTGTCGAGGAGGCGACGGACTGGGAGTTGGAGGAGTGACGAGCGCCTCGAGGCGACTCCTATAGGATGGCGCATGTCTAGGAGAGAACATGAGGACGCCTGACGGTGGCTATGACCAACGAGGACAGAAATGGGTAGGAGATATATCACGCGCACGCGCTCAATTGCCAGTGACCCAACGACCAGCGCGTATTTACACGCCCATGTGACAGACGAGAATTCAGTCATCCTACCAACGTTGATGTGGTTATCTGACCTCATTGGTGCCTGCAAGTGAGAAATTAGGGCGCTTAATGCTGAGTTTATATAAAAAACCATCCTGGGAATCGCCCATCGAGATCATATCTAGCCGCGCATGGGAAGCGAGTGGGGGGCTCGTGACTGGGGTTATCCCTTAACCGAGGGAACTAGTGCTCGATTGGCATTTCGCATTCGGTCGGTGGGGATGGGTTGGGGGAAGGAGTTGGACGGATAAAGCCGCCTGCTTGCTCGGTCCGACGAGTTCGCCACGCAGTATGATAAGGCTCTCCCTCCCGTATTGGAAAACGCTACCTTGAGGTGTTCCATGTCAGTCAGGCGGTTGTGCGCACGCACGGAAGCATCGTTTGGGCGCTTTGAGGGATTTCGGGCTGCTGGTGGGGTAGGGACAACGTGTTGGTAGAAGTGAAATTTGTAAAAGAGTGCTGACGTCTGTTGGAGAACTAGTCGAGAGAACTGAGTGTAGAATACGGTAGAATGGCGGGGAGACTGGAGAGGGTTTAGCTCAGGTCAGGGAACGAATTGAATTACCTAGTTTGGAGGAGAGAAGGGCAGTCAAGTCCCCAATATTGTCATATTGTTTTGCAGCCTGTGCACGTGTGAATGATTCCCCTTCAGTCTTAAACCTGTCCGTTCGCCTTGGTCTCTCCAACTCTCTCCTCTCCCCTCCTCTTCTTTTTTCCCGCCCATTTTTATCATCATCCCATCCCCTTCCCCCCCTTTTTCTTTTCCCTCCTCAATGCTTCGCTATCCCACGACCTCTGATCACCGTTATCCCGATGTCACCAACTCCACCATGCCTCAAGGCAATAATACTTACTGGGCCCCAGGTGGCCTCGACGCCTCCCAGCCTGCCGTAACCCGTGACTCGGAAGATCGCCATGGTCCTTCGTGCTTACGTGCCACCTCGTCTGCCTACGCGTGCGCCACCACTCCATTCTCGCTTGCACAACACCGCGATTCGTATCCCGCCCAATCCGACTGCCCAGACCAATTCGCTTATCCTCCGCAGCAGTACATCCCGAGTGTCAACTATGCTGCACCCCCATATGATTTGGCGGAATACCCGGTGGGCTATCCATCGCGTCCTCATGACCCCGCCGAACATTCACCGAGCTTTCCTTTAGATCGTTCCAGGTAGTGCCTATCCTAGCGGGCAGTATCCCTCCCAGCCCTCAGCAGGGGTCACCCACTTTGAGTATCCACCCTCAGATCCTACTTCCTTTCACCACACGGCAACATATGACCCCACGGGGTATGTCAATGCCGATGGCCAGTACGACTTGTCACTTGGCAGCCAACATCAGCAAAATCTGGTCTCAGATCCTTCGGCCTATCTACGTTCTTTTGATCATTACGAAACCGCCGTTCCCATCCCTCCCTCCTCCGGTTCTTCAGAGCTAGGCAATGCTCTTGTGGAGATCTCTACTCCAGAGCCGCAACCCACGAGCCGGACCTCCGTTTCTCTTCCGAGTCTCCCTCTCCCCCCCCAACCTGTACCTAAGCTCGAACCGACTGAGGGTGCAATCAGACTAAACCCCGTAAAAATTGAGTTTGGTGCGACCGCACCGATGACACCGTTGGGCAGCCCTTCGCTCACTGGTGACCACGCGCCTTACATCAAGGAGGAGGACTAAGAGCCACTCCAGCTTGGTACCTCCTCGATGCCACGCACGTCAACTCCTCTGCATGGACATAGTTCCCTGCGTCATCATCGACCACACACACACGAGTCTTTCCGTGTGGTGCAAGAGGACCCCGCCACCTACCGGGGTTTCGCTCCGTCCACCAAGGTTCGTTCCTGTCTCACGATAGCTTACTCATGCTCATCCATGTATAGAGGCACCCGGCACCACCGTCCCTCTCTATTCCTGTTTCGCACTCCTATTCTCCTAGCGCGCGTATCCCGACGCCGCGCTCGTCATCGTTCTCGTCTTCCGACACGGGAACGCCTACATCGACTGTGACTCTGATGGAGAACACTGCTGTGACATCAACACCATCGCTCCCGACGCCGACCCTGGTGCCGAATCCCAAGGCGGGACAGGGAGTGTTGAAATTACCGTCGACAAAGCGGAGCGCGCGGCGCAAACCCGCGATCGCCTGTCTATTCTGCCGTGAGCGTAAGATCGCGTGTGGAGCGCCACCCGTAGGAAGTGCCGATACCACATGCAAGTACGTGTGCCCCTTTGACCCGAATCGAGGAAGTTGATTACTGACTATGGTGTTTAGCCAATGCGCACGGCGCTCGCGCAAGTGTGAATACCCAACAATGTCGCGACGTGGTCTTCATAAGCGTCGTGGCAACAGCGGGGCTCACCATAGGGAATCTGAGGACGCAGATTATGTGCCGACTACATAGTATCTCTCGCCATCGACATGCATAAACACGCACGCACGCATGCATACCAGCACTGTTTCCCCTGTCTTTTGGGCACTGTATCTTGAAGTCAATATTTTTTACACTGTCTGCGTCACAATGGTCGGTTGTATATAATGCTCGCATTTCACGCACTGTCCTGTCCCCCCCTGTGGATTCCTCCAGTTTATTTGCACTTTTAATTTGCTGCTCATCGTATGTTTGTGTATATATCGAGTCACGCCGCATCCAGACTCTGACTTGGCAATCATGTTTCCCAAATCCCTATACATTCATTCATATGCCATATTTCGAATACACGTCTTATCGAGAAGACTTCATTTTCCTCTTCGGGATCTCCTTTCGACTTTTTAGAGTACTGACCGTGGGTAACGGGATTCCAAATGACAAGTTTGATAGAACGTCAGAAGACTGCGCGCGCTCGTACCCTCTCAAGGACAACGCAAATAAAAATTGGGGGGGCACCCCTAGTAGCACATTTTTACGTGTGTGGGAGCGGGGCATCACTCAAAGTTAGTTAGGTTCACCATGTTGATAGTTTGGTGGTGAACGGACCCCGTTTTAAGGGGAACAAACCCAATTTCCAGGAGCAGCGATGAGAGTGCCCGATCTGTCCTGTCTTCCTTCGTCGTGTCAGACGTTGGCAGAGAAGGAGCAACCCATTGTCGACTCTAAACAAGTATTTGGGACTCGCATGAAAGGCAGGAAACAGGGTTCCACGTCGCCCCTACCCGACATCGTCGGAAGTGAAAAAAAAAAAGGAACAAGGGGAGGGAATAAGAAGCGAATGCGCGCATGTCTCGCATTGTAATGAACCGATTATACTACCTGTGTGTCTCACGTATTAGAGAGAGCGCTCCAAGAATGGTGACGGGTAGCAAGGGGGAGTGGGGAGGGGTACAGGGACAATAGTTGGTTGGGCTCACCTTGGGTGCTAAGCTAACGATTTTGCCCCATCCCTTCATCCGCAGGTCAGCGCTGACGACACCACCTATCCGCGTTCCCAACAACTCGCGCTTATTGTTGAGCAACACCGCCGCGTTGTCGTCGAAGCGGACCCAACGTCCATCCGGCCTTCTGACGGGTTTCTTGCTGCGAACGATCACGGCGCGACGCACGTCACCACGACGGACCTTGAGCATGTTGGAAACGGTCTGTGCGCCTGGGGATATGGGTCGGGCCCGCTTTACTACGCAGACTATCTCGTCGCCTACGGTGCCCCAACCGTTGTTGACTTTATGTTTGAGAACGTTGACGCACTCGACGAGCAGTGCACCCGAGTTGTCTATTACCTTTTTTTTATTATATATATTTTAATTTTAATTTTCTGGGATTAGTTTAAGAGGAAATCTGGGTGACTAGATGTTAAACGCACGTTGAGGGTACCCTTGAGGCCAATCATCGCGTTCGGAGAAGAGAGAGGAGAGGGGAGGAGGTTGTGTGCTGTGTGCGAGCCAATTTCCGGTAAAGGAAGGAGGGGGGTTGGGACGGGCGCCTATGAATTCCCACGAGTGATAGTTGTACAGTAATCAAAATCTCTTTCGTTCCTTTTCCCACTTATCTATTCCGCCATCTCTCGCCGCCCACCCGTCCACAGACGTATTCATCTCGTAAAAAAAATAATAATAATCGCAATATGCCGACCTCAAGACGCGGAAGTGGGAGCGTTACGCTGCCCAGTGGTCAAGTTCTCGCGATCCACACCAGAACCCACGATGATGAGGATCTGCCCCATGCGACCAAGAAGTGCGTTCCACACCCCGTTGCCTGACCCGGCGATGATAATCGGGATGAGATACGAGCGCCTCCTCCTTGCAGAACCATGGCCGATCATCTGAGGAAATACGAGAGCATGTGCGCCGCTTTGTGCTGTTATAGCTGAGGCCCAAATTCCGATCTCAATCACTCCCAATTCTTTTTTTTTTCCTTTCTTTTTTTTTTTTTTTGTGTGATGTGATGACAGCTTTACCCTCACTCCTCCACGCATGCGGATGATCGTCGATGCCTTCAAGGATACCTTAGAACTTGGCCTCGAAAAGCCGAAGCAGGTCGTGGTACGTGTTCCTCTCCTTTGGTCTCAGTTCCCCCAAACCCCGATCAGAGTGGGTGGGAGTGGGTGATACTACCCATGAAACGTGGAATCCCTCCCTCCTATGCGGCCATTGAGAGCCCCTTTCTTTCTCCCCCTCGCGGGATGAATGACTAAACGTGTGGCACCCTGTGACGGCCCAGGCTGGGCTTTCTACCGGCGCACATCCTCTTCCTAACCCTTCCGATGGCATTCGCACGTGACGTGTTGACCGATGCAATGTAACAGCCAATGATCCCAACGTTCGTCTTTGGTTGGCCCACAGGAGAGGAGACAGGCGACTTCCTTGCCGTCGATCTCGGTATGTAAAGCTTCGACGGATTCGAGCCGACCTTGCTCCCTCACCGGTCTCGAATCCGCGTTTTGTAAAAAGGTGGAACGAATCTGCGTGTGTGCCTGGTCACTTTACAGGGAAACGGCAAATTCGAGATCACCCAATCAAAATACCGCCTTACGGAAGAGCAAAAGCAAGATGAAGGCCAAAAGCTGTTTGACTTTTGCGCCCAGTGCCTCAAGACGTTCATTGAAACCAACCTTGGCGAGGACGCGGTGAAGGATGGCGAAAAGATGCCGTTAGGGTTCACGGTCAGTTCTTAATTTCGTTTCTTTCTGGCCAGCCCTTATCGCCTTGCTTGGTCCGCTTTGGGTTATTTATCCTAAAGAAGAAGCTGACTATCTAGACGTAAACATCTCTAGTTCTCGTACCCATGCTCGTGAGTCGTGTCATTGCCAAACTCGATATGGTGTGTATGTGTTTCCCAACCACCACGCGTTTCGGGTGATAGGCAAGAGCGCATCGATCACGGCGAACTCATTCGCTGGACCAAGGGTTTCGGCGCTAGCAATACCGAAGGCCGAGATGTTGCTGCGATGTTCCGCGATAGCTTGAAGAAATACGTGGGTTCTTTTTCTCCCTTCTCGGACACAGCCATTGAGCGTGTTTGACACGGGGTATCCCTAGAATGTGCCCGCAGAGCTCTCGGCGCTCATCAACGACACCACCGGAACCCTCATCGCCTCGTCGTACGTCAATCCACGCACACGTATCGCAGTCATCTTCGGTACCGGCTGTAATGCTGCCTATATGGAGCGCATCGGCGAGGTCCATAAGATCAAGAACTTGGGTATCGACGATGAGGCGCAAATGGCCATCAATTGCGAATGGGTACGCCGTTCCTTCCATTCGGACGCAGGATACGACGATCCTCATTCCATACTTCTTAACAAGGGCGCGTTTGATTCTTTCGAACATGAACACCTTCCAAGGACGAAGTACGATCAGATAATAGACGAAAAGTCGAACAAGCCTGGCGAACAGGCCTTTGAGGTACGCCCACGTCACATTACTTCGCGCGCTCATCCGCATCCGCATCCTTCTTCTAACCGTGTGTGTTGCGTGCGTGCGTGCCACGAAAAAAAAAAAAAAGAAATTGATCTCCGGTCGATATCTGGGCGAAATCCTGCGACTCGTTATCTGCGAGTTGATCGATGATGGTGTGCTCTTCCTGGGACAGAACACGTACAAGCTCGAAATACCGTATGCGCTGGACACGGCCTTCCTCTCGCTCATGGAGAGCGACCCAACAGAGGAACTGTTGATGATCATCGGTATCTTCACCCATTTCTTTGCGGTCGAGACCACACTCGCCGAACGCCAATTCTTCCGCGCGCTCGCTAAATTGGTCGGACGCCGCGCTGCGAGGCTCAGCTCGTGCGGTATTGCAGCGATCGTGAGCAAGATGGGTTACTTGGAGTCAGGATGCTCAGTTGGAGCGGATGGGTCTCTGTATAATGTACGCACACCCCTGGCTTCATTGGGCTAGCGAAGAGACGCGGTCGGAGCTGACGGCACCGCCACCGACTTCCGCAACAGAAATACCCTGGCTTCCCGGACCGTGTCCATGAGGGCCTGCAGGACATCTTTGGTGATAAAGGCCGGTAAGTCATCTATACAACCTTACTTGATGTTTTCGAAGCAGAGAGATTTTTTCTTCTCACACTTTTCTCCTTGTAGAAACATTGTCACCTATCATGCCGAGGATGGAAGCGGTGTCGGTAGCGCCATCATCGCTGGTGCGTGTGGTGTTATCACTTGGGCGCCCATCCCTCGTGCCTGCTCACCCATTTTTTTCTAGCCATGACGAAGAACAGGAAAGATAAGGGATTGTATCTGAACGTCTGAAAACACACGACAACAATTTCCGCTACCGGCCGTTCATTCGTACTATCCCCGCCTGGATAGATGGGAAAGTCGGAAAGACGGGCAGCGGGCGGAAAATGGACAGACAGACAAACACACAATATATGGAGTCGCGTCCCGGAGAATTCGGACGTTTTTAATGCGGCAGTTGATTGTAGGATAGATGTTTTCTTTTTTTTTTCGTTTGTGTTTTGTTGCACCTTTTAGACAGGCGATGATGGTCCGAAGAAGTGTCGGTTTTGAATGGCATTTTGTTTTTTTCTTGTATTTTTTTAGGGAGTAAGCAATTTATCATAAGCTTGTGTTTATGATCACCATCACGAAGTGAGATACCACGATTTGACCCGACCCGATACCAGTTGACAGCTACGAGTGACTGAGCTGACAGGCATCATTGACAACGCTGACTGATTGATAGACAGATTGATGAGCAAACCCGTCGGCATACCGAGTGGGTTCGTTCTATTAACTGCTTCAGATGCGAGCGAGCGTCTCCAGCTCCGGCTTCGGCTTTTACTACAGTAGAACTCCGTCTTATCATTCTGTACTATACTGTTACTGGTAGGTGGTGGAACGACGCAAAGACGAATTGGGTCACTACTTAACTTACTACAGAGGCATGATGAGACGCCGGTTTTTTGGGGGGTTGGTAAAAAAAATTTCAAATTTGTTTAGGATGATTTAGAGAGTACAGTATGGGATGAACAACAAGGCGTTTACTGTACTCCGATCGGACTGTAATCGTTCAATTTAAATTGCATCATCATATTGTGCCGTTGACGTCCTGTCTCGCCACGCGCTCATCATCTCGTCTCGGTGTTCCAGCGCTCCTCATCATAAGTAAGTATTCTAGACTTCCTCTTTTCATTTCATCTGCGCAAATTTTCTCTTTCCCACTACAGTAAAGGATGTGACGCCATGAATGCCAGAATGCCAACTGTCAGCGCGTAGCGACGGAGATAAGTGAATGACGTAGTACTGGAATGGATCGCTGTAACGTTATAGGCTCGATCGCTTTCTCTCTCTCTCTCTCCAATCACGCGCCGTAAGAGCCAGCCAGTCACGGTTATGTGTTTCTCTTTTCGTTGATATGATGGCTGCATTTTTTTTAATCTCGTTACTTTTTCGTTGGTCCGTGCGCTGCGCCCAACGGGAGGGCCCGGGAGGCATGGGAAGCGTATTGGAGTAAATATCTTTTATCTATCGTAGCCCTACCAGCAGGTCCAGTCCATTGCAAGTTCAAACAGAGAGAGACCATGAGGCATAAATGAGATCGCCTAAAGTTGCGGTGCGAGTGGCAGCTGAGAACTTGACGCTGAAATCGCTGCTGCTGACTGCCATGTTCATCAATATGATGGATGCACAAACATGAGAGTGGTACACCACCTTCCAGAGGCAAGATGTTCAGTCAACCGAATGAGACGCAACCTACTCGTACATAGGGATAACTTCACTCATCATACCGACGTTGTTCCGCTTGTTGAGATCGCTTCTGTAGATTTTGCCTTTGCCAGTGCGTGTCCGGAGAGTTGCGGCGCACTAGGTGGTGGAGATTGCGACTCAAATTGCTTTTACTGTAACTAGGATGTTTTCAGAATGATCGAAACATAAAAAAGAATGGGACGCACATCCCAGAGACGAGCGGTTCGGTCACCTGATTAGTCGAAACCTACCGGTGAGTACTGGTGAGTACCGTCCGTGGGTGACCTTGACCAAGGATAACTCACTCATCTTGCCTACTTTTCTCCGCTGCTCTACAAATACGTCTCCAAAGCCATAGCATTCATACGACAGAATAGTGGTAATTTTCGGCGCTTTGACTGAGTATGTCAGGGATTAAAATGCATGAACCGACTGTGAGTACAGGCTGCACACTCGGGAAAAGATTATGAAGAAGCGCCAGCTGAGCGCTGAGTGCGCTGAGTGCTCAATTTAATACGTCCGTCTCTTTACGTCGCCGAATCCCCATCAACGACCTCTTAGCTGTATGTCGAGGGAATTTACACTCTGTATTGATCGGTCATAACTTGAGTGTCATAATATAGGCTCCGCTCCAAAGCTTTCCCGTCATCGTCTTCCACTGGCACCATAGTGACCATACTTTAGAACCACAGTCGCTTCCCTCGCCTCCTAGCCTCCCTGGCTCGTTGACCCCATTAGATCGGTACTTCGAAGGCTCGCTGATGGCAGACAATCTCGCACATCATTACAATCAACGTAAGTCTGTTGTTGTGCACTGGCATCTTCTCCCAACGACTGCTGGCTGATTCGATGTGATATACAGCAGGTCGAGTGTTAAATATTGACGACCTCCCAGACGACATCCTCCTAGAAATATTCAATTTATGTGTGGTCAGATATCAAGATCTGGGTTTCCCTGGGTTCAGGTCATTCAGGGCCTCCAACACAAAAAGGAAGATAGAGTCGTGGCAATCGCTGGTACACGTGTGTCGACGGTGGAGATGCCTTGTTTTCGGGTCACCATGTCACCTGAATCTGCAAATTTGTTGTTATACACAGAGGCTATTTTCAAGGATGACCATGGATGTCTGGCCAGCCTTGCCAATCGTCATTGAGGGAAACGTCTGGGAAGCGTTAGATGATGATGTCATTGCTGGACTCAAGCACTGGCACAGCGATCGCATATGTGGAATCAGCCTGGATTGCTATTCAACAACTTTTCAAACTGAAAAACTTTGGACAGCAATGCAGGTGCCATTCCCGGAGCTCGCATTTCTGCGCATGGAATATCCAAAATTCCCGTGACCAGTTCTTCCCGATTCATTCTTGGGTGGGTCTGCCCCACGTCTGCGATGCTTCGCCTTGTCCTTCATTCCATTTCCGGGATTACCGAAACTACTTTCATCTGCCACCCATCTCGTCGAACTCTGCCTTTCCAATATTCCTCATTCCGGGTACATTTCACCCGACGCGATGGTCACTTGCGTCTCCATGTTGACCAGCCTCAAAACACTTCACCTTAGTTTCAAATCTCCTTATCCCGACTTCAAAAGCCGACGTCCATTCCCGCCAACTCGCTCTGTCCTCCCCACTCTCATGTATTTTTTGTTCAAAGGGCCAGGAATGAGCAAATACTTGGAGGAATTTGTGGCCCGAATCGATGCCCCTCGACTCACGTCGACAACGTTCTTCGATGATATTGGCTTTGACACCCCAGAACTCAATCAATTCATCAGTCGCACGGCAACACTCGGGGCATATGATGAGACGCGTCTCATCTTTACGAGTCACGAAGCGCTAGTCAAGCTTCGTCAATCCCACCCTGAGCGATCTGACCATAGGATGATCAAAGTACTGATCTGCCAACCGTCAGATCGGCAGCTTTTAACCCTGGCACAAATCTGTACCTTGTCATTGAGCCTCCTTTTAACAATTGAGGACCTTTACATCGACGGGGATGTATATTCACCACTCGTTTGGACGGATGATATCGAGAGCACCAAATGGTTGGACGTTTTGCTTCCATTTAGAACCGTGAAGAATCTCTACCTATCCAAGCTATTTTCGCCACGTATCGCGCGCGCTCTGCAAGAGCTCACTGGGGGAAGAATAACAGAAGTGTTGCCAGCTCTGCAAAATATTCTCTTGGAAGAGTTCCAGTCATCGGAACCTGTCCAGGAAGGCATTGCGCAGTTCATTTCTGCGCGACAGCTCACCAATCGCCCTGTTACCATTTCTGTCTGGGATAGGAATAGAGACCTGGTGGGGGAGGAAGTCGATGACTGATAGTTGTCCCTCTTCCATCTCGTTAACGTTCCGTGTCACCGCACCAATTTTCTCTTTTGTACTTGCTCTTTGAATTTGAAGATTATAGTTGGCATGAAATCGGCGTCGCAGGGTTAAGACGTTAAGCTCGTTAAGGCCTTAAGTTCGTTTGTTATTGTTGACTTTGTACGTTACGTACCAAACGGATGGGGTCCTTCTTCATTAGCTGAGGCACTTCTGGGCGCTCGTACGCAAAGAATTCGCCTTATGTATTCCTGCAGACAAGACTAGCCCATGTGTAGGCATCGCGCGGACTAAAACGAACAATATTGAGTCATATGCATGGGCCAATTGAGGTTATGACAGAACCGGAAAAACCATCACCGAGCCCACCGAGCCACCGCATGATCCTCCCATATACACGGTAGATACCCTGTACTTTTATGCTGTCAAACTGAACTGCCGTCCTTACACAGAGACTGTTACAACTGAGCACTTACAACGATAGCATTAAGCCAGCAGCGTAGGGTCATAGAAGGAGTCGACGCACCTCCTGTCCTCCGCTACAGACCACAGTCCCCACTGGCATGGGTCCTATGGAGGGTGAACCAGCATTCTAGAATGGGCACTGGCACCAGAAGTACGCCCACATCACATCGCCTTCGCATCCTTCTTCTAGCCGTGTGTTGCGTGCGTACGTGCCACGAAGAGGGAAAAAAAAGAAGAGAAATTGATCTTCGGTCGTCATCTGGGGGAAATCCTGCGACTCGTTATCTGCGAGTGATCACCCTCGCCGAATGCCAATTCCCAATTCCGACAAAGTCAGCGAGCGCCCGGAAGACGACGTGCCGCGAGGTTCAGCGCGTGCGGTACAGTATTGCGGCGATCGTGAGCAAGATGGGTTACTTGGAGCTGGGATGCTAAGTCAGAGCGGTGGCTTCATTGGGCTAGCGAAAGAGCGCGCGCTCGGAGCCGACGGTACCGCCACCGACTTACAACAGAAATACCCTGGCTTTGCGGACTGGGTGGGCAGCGGGCGGGACAGACAGAAAGACAACATACAACACATAGAATTGCGTCCCGAAGACTCGGACATTTTTAATGCATCAGTTGATTATAGGATGAATGGTTTTTTTCTCATTTGTGTTTTGTGCACCTTTAGACACGCTATGATCGATGATGGTCCAAAGACGCGTCGGCTTTGAATCGCATTACGTTTTTTTCTGGTCAAGTTTTTTTTAGGGAGGAAGCAGATTTATTAACCGATGAGTGATCAAATTGATACGAGGTTCATTCGACTCTAAGCCTTGAGCTAACGGCTAATCCTTAGCAAATTGTACTGGATCGACGCCGTTCTGGATAACACGCTCGAGTTCTGGTCGGATAGCATTTGGGAGTTGGAGGTCTGGCGTGTCTCGAGACTGGGAGAGTTGGCGTAGGCGGATACAAGTTGTTCGGTTACCTGAACTACTGTAGTCGAAAGCTACGGATACAGTATGTGGTGAGAGTGGCCAAATTGATAAGAGGATAACTTACTCATCTTGCCTACATTTCTCCGCCTGTTCAGTTTGCCTCTGCAAATCCATCCGACTCTCCAAGGCCGTAGCATTCATGCGACTATAAATTGAGGTTATAGGCATTCTCGGCGAATCGTTCTGGAGTCACGTCATTCTGGACGATACGATCATTTTCCGGTGAAATGGCGTTGTCGATTGGCGACTTTGTGTGTCTCGAGGGTTAGGCTGGTTGTTTCTGCCATCCATTAGGTGAGAAAGGTTGAAAAAACTTTGGAAAGACGCGAGGCTGTTCGACGTACGCACAGTGCGTAGTGGCGTACTGTGCTCGATCGCGCGTACCGTGTGTAGTGAACATGGTAGATTAGTAGTAATTTTCAGTGCTTTGACCGAGAATGTTAGGGATTAGAATAGAACGAACAACGCATGAAGCATGAAGACCGTGAGTAGCTGCACACGCGGGAAAAGATGACGAAGAAACGCCATTGATCCGTCTCTTTACGTTGTAATTGTCTCAACGCCGGATCCCCATCAACAGTCTTATAGCTGTATGTCATTCTCTGTATTTATCGGTAATAACAAAGTGATGATATAGGCCCCGCTCCAAAGCTTCCCCGTCATCAGATCTTCCTGCCATAGTGATTTATTCTAGCACCACGGCCGCCTTTAATTCCTTCTTTACCTAGGCTATCTAGCCTCCCCAGCTCGTTGACCACAATAGATCGGCATTTCGAAGGCTCGCTGATGGCAGACAATCTCGAACATCATTACAATCAACGTAAGTCTGTTGTTGTGCACTGACATCTTCTCCCAACGACAGCTGGCTGATTCGATGTGATGTACAGTAGGTTGGGTGTTAACAATCGATGACCTCCCAGATGACATCCTCCTAAAAATATTCAATTTATATGTGGTCAGATATCAAGATCTGGGTTTCACTAGGTTCAGGTCATTCAGCGTCTCCAGCGCAAAAAGGAAGATAGAATCGTGGCAATCGCTGGTACACGTGTGTCGACGGTGGAGATGCCTTGTTTTCGGGTCACCACGTCACCTGAATCTGCGAATTTGTTATACACCCAGTCTATCTGCAAGGAAGACCCTGGATGTCTGGCCAGCCTTGCCAATCCTCATTGAGGGAAATGTCTGCGAGACGTTAGTGGATGGTGTCATTGCTGGGCTCAAGCACAGCGATCGCATATGTGGAATCAGCCTTGATTGTTATCCAACAACTTTGGAAACTGAAAAACTTTGGACAGCAATGCAGGTCCCATTCCCAGAACTGGAATTTCTGCGCATGGAATATCCAGACTCCCCGTGGCCATTCGCGGCCATTCCCGATTCATTCCTGGGTGGATCTGCCCCACGTTTGCGATACTTCGTCTTGTCCTCCATCCCATTTCCGGGATTACTGAAACTACTTGCGTCCGCTACCCACCTCATCGAACTTCACCTTGACGATATTTCTCATTCCGGGTACATTTCACCCGAGGCGATGGCCACTTGCCTCTCCATGTTGACCAGCATCGAAACACTTCGCCTTAGGTTCAATTCTCCTTATCCCGACCTCAAAAGCCGACGTTCATTTCCGCCAACTCGCTCTGTCCTCCCTACTCTCACAAATTTTTGGTTCGATGGGCCGAACGAATACTTGGAGGAATTCGTGGCCCGGATCGACGCCCCTCAACTCTCATCGACAACGTTCTTCGATCATATTGACTTCGACACCCCAGGACTCCATCAATTCATCAGTCGCGCGCCAACACTTGGGGCATATGACGAGGCGCGTCTCGTCTTTGATACTAAAAAATCTCTAGTCAGGCTCCGTCAATCTCCGAGTCACCCTGTGCGATCTGACCGTAGAATAGTCCAAGTAAGAATCTTGGGCCTTGTGCCAGATCGGCAGCTTTCATCCCTGGCGCAAATCTGTACCTTTTCGTTGCGTCCCCTTTTAACAATGGAGAACCTCTACATCTACGAGGCTCCATATTCAATACCCTATAGGATAGATCAAATCGAGAGCAACAACTGGCCGAACCTTTTACTTCCATTTACTGCTGTGAAGAATCTCTACATATCCAAGCTAATTTCGCCGCATATCGCACTCGCTCTGCAAGAGTTCATTGGGGGGAGAACAACAGAAGTGTTTCCCGCTCTGCAAAATGTTCTCTTGCAAGGGTTCCAGTCATCGGAACCTGTCCAGGAAGGCATTGCGCAATTCATTTCTGCGCGACAGCTCGCCAATCACCCTGTTGCCATTTCATCCTGGGATAGTGTGGGGCCAGATGTAGGAGGTCGATGATTGATAATTTCCCCTCTTCCATCTCGTTAACGTTGTCATTTGTACTTACCTCAAATCGGCGTCTGCCGAGTGTAACGCAGAACCATAGATCAGGGTTAAAGTCATATTATTGTTGACAGGTTGACTGTCCTTGCTCATTAGTTGAGGCAATGAGAGGCATTTCTGGGCACTTGTACGCAAGTATATATTCCTGCAGACAAGACTAACCCACGTGTAGGCATCGCCGCAGGGCTAAAACAAACAATACTAGGTCATCCTGTCCTATGCACGGTCCACACATTATGGCAGAAGAGGAATACCGTTCACTGAGACCACCAAGCCATCGTATGATCGCCCTATATACACGGTATATATCTCGTATTTCTATATTGTCAAACTGCCGTCCTTGCACAGAGACAAACCACCTACAACCATACCATTATTGTAAGCCAGCAGTGTGGGACCGTGGAAGGAGTCGACGCACCTCCTGTCCTCCGCTACAGACCAGCCTCCATGTGCCCTATGGAGGGTGAACCTGCATTCTATAATGGAGCACCAGAGATACCTCCACGTTACATCACCTTCGGACGCATGCGCATCCTTCTTCTAGCCGTGTGTTGCCAGTGCGTGCGTACGTGCCGCGAAGAAAAGAAATTGATCTCCGGTCGTTATCTGGGAGAAATCCAGCGACTCGTTATCTGCGAGTCCTCGCCGAATGCCAATTCCCAATTCCGACAAAGTCTGCGAGCGCCGCCCGGAAGACGACGTGCCGCGAGGTTCAGCAACTGCGGTACAGTATTGCGGCGATCGGTGGCAAGATGGGTTACTTGGAGATGGGATGCTAAGCCGGAGTGGATGGATCTCTGTTATTCCACGCTCCTGGCTTCCTTCAACTAGCGAAAGAGCGCGCGCTCGGAGCTGACGGCACCGCCACCGACTTATAAGAGAAATACCCTGGCCTTGTGGACTGAGTGGGCAGCGGGCGGGACAGACAGAAGGACAACATACAACACATAGAATTGCGTCCCGGAGACTCGGACATTTTTAATGCGGAAGTTGATTGGAGGATGAATATCGATGAGTGGCCAAATCGATACGACGGAAAAAGAAAGTAGGACACACCCCCCGGAGACGAGTTGTTCGGTCACCTCAACTACTTGTGGTCGAAAGCTACGGATAGAGTAAGTGGTGAGAGTGGCCAAATTGATACAAGGATAACTCACTCTTCTTGCCAATATTTCTCCGCCTGTTCAGATTGCCTCTGCAAATACGTCTCCAAGGCCGTAGCATTAATGCGACTATAATCTCGAGGTTAAGGGCGTTCTCGGCGAATCATTCTGGAGTCACGTCATTCTGGACGATACGATCATTTTCCGGTAAAATGACATTGTCAATTGGCGGTTTTGTGTGTCTCGAGGATTAGACTGGTTGTCTCTGCTATCCATTTGGTGAGAAAGGTTGAAAAAACTTTGAAAAGACGCGAGACTGTTCGACGTACGGCACAGTGCGTGGTGGCGTACTGTACTCGATCGCGCGTACCGTACAGTATGTAGTAAACATGGTAAAATATTTCAGTGCTTTGACCGAGAATGTGAGGGATTAAAATAGAACGAATAACGCATGAACAATCCTTGAAGACCGTGAGTAACTTACAAGTGGGCCGATGGGTTTAGCCGGGGTTCCTACGGGCGTTTACGATAGTTCACGTCAACTCTCCCCGAACGCGGAGTCTCCATCAACGACCCCTCAGCTGTATGTCAAGGGAATTCATTTTCTGTATTGATCGGTCATAACAAAGAGTCATAGGCCCCGCTCCAAAGCTTCCCCGTCATCAGGTCTTCCTACCAGTGACCATACTCTGGCACCACGGCCGCCTCCCCTCGTTTCCTAGCCTCCCTGCTCGTTGACCTCAATAGATCGGGATTTCGAAGGCTCGCTAGCTCGCTGATGGCAGATAATCTCGCACATCCCTGCAATCGACGTAAGTCCGTTGTGCACTGGCATCATCTCCCAATGACTACTAGCTGACACGATGCGATGTAGGTCGGGTGTTAACAATCGATGACCTCCCGGATGATGTCCTCCTAGAAATATTCGATTTCTGTGTGGTCCCATTAGAAGATTCAGATTCCATTGAGGCAGCGGTTGTCGATCAAAATACGAAAAAGATAGAGTCGTGGCAATTGCTGGTCCACGTGTGTCGACGGTGGAGAGGCCTTGTTTTCGGATCACCACGTCGCCTGAATTTGCAACTTGTTTGCATGCCCAGAACATCTGCAAGGAAATCCCTGGATGTCTGGCCAGCCTTGCCAATCCTCATTTTGGGCGAAATCTCCGATTCGACAGTGGATAATGTCATCGCTCGACTGGGGCACAACGATCGCATACGTCATATCGACCTCGAATTCTATACAACTTCGCAAGTCGAAAACCTTTGGAGAGCAATGCAGGTGCCATTCCCGGAGCTCACACGTCTGTGCCTGTCGATGTCACCTGGATTATACTTCTCGTGCGGGCCAGTTCTTCCCGATTCATTCTTGGGTGGATCTGCGCCACGTCTGCGATACCTCGCCCTGGATGGTTTTCCATTTGCGGGATTACCGAAACTACTTCTGTCTGCCACTCACCTCGTCGAACTTCAATTTCACAATATTCATCATTCCGGGAACATTTCACCCGAGGCGATGGCCACTTGCCTCTCCGTGTTGACCAGCCTCGAAACACTTCGACTTTATTTCGAACACCCTCAATCTGGCCGACGTCCATTTCTGCCAACTCGCTATGTCCTCCCTACTCTCACACATTTTTCGTTCGATGGGCCGAACGATTACTTGGAGGAATTGGTGGCCCGGATCGATGCCCCTCAACTCTACCGGTTGTCGACAGCGTTCACCAATGAAATTGACTTCGACACCCCAGAACTCAATCAATTCATCAGTCGCACGCCAACACTCAGGGCATATGTTGAGGCTCATCTCATCTTCAATACTGAAGAAGCTCTAGTCGAGCTTCGTCAATCTCACCCCGAGCGATCTGACCATAGAATGGTCCAAGTAATAATCGTGGGCCAAGAGCCAGATCGGCAGCTTTCATCCCTGGCGCAAATCTGTGCCCTTTCGTTGAGTCTCCTTTTAACAATGGAGAATCTCTACATCTACGAGACTCCAAATCCAACACTCTGGACGGATAATACGGAGACGAACAATTTGCCTGACCTCTTACTTCCATTTACAGCTGTGAAGAATCTCTACCTATCCAAGCTAATTTCGCCACATATCGCGCTCGCTCTGCAAGAGCTCACTGGGGGAAGAACAACAGAAGTGTTTCCCGCTCTGCAAAATATTCACTTGGAGGGGTTCCAGCCATCGGAACCTGTCCAGGAAGGCATTGCGCAATTCATTTCTGCGCGACAGCTCACCAATCACCCTGTCGCCATTTCTGTCTGGGATAGAGACTTGGCGTGGGACCAGTAGTAGGAGGTCGGTGATTGGTGGTTGTCCCTACGTTAACGTTCCGTGTCGTCGTACTATTTCTTTTTCTACTCAATTGAAAGCATCAAATCGGCGTCTGCCGAGTGTAAACGTAGAACCATAGATCAGGGTTAAGGTTGTTTGGCCTAGTAGTCCCTGCAACCACGTACGGAACGGATGGAATGGTCCTTGCTCATTAGTTGAGGCATTTCTGAGCACTCGTATGCAAATAATTCCCCTTACGTATTGCTGCAGACAAGACTAACCCACCTGTAGGCATCGCCGCAGGGCTGAAATAATCAATACTGGGTCATCTGCGACGCACCTCCCATTCGCGATATACCAGTCCACATGAGTGGTCCCATTCCACCCGTACTGCTCACCTCTTTTCCAATGCCCATTTCCAGCTGTTCTTTTACCCATTCATCTCCACGGAGCCCTCTCTTTGCCCCAATGCCCTATACAAGGTGTTGTTGGCGCTGCACATTGTGACCGTGAGTGCGAATTTGCCATAAATGAGATCCCCCGAAGTTGCGACACCGGTAGCGGAACTTGCGGCTGAAATCGCTGCTGTCTGCCATGTTATCAATATAATCGATACACACGAACCACGAGAGTGGTACGCACATTCCAGAGGCAAGCTGTTCAGGCAATCGAATGAGACGCAACCTACTCATACGTGGTGAGTGGCCAAATCGATACAACTCAGTCATCCTGCCTACGTTGTTCCACAGTTGGAGGTCTTGAGAATGAGAGAGTCGCGGTATAGGTGGTGGAGTTTGTGACTCAAGTTGCTTCTAAATAACTGGTATATTTTCAGCATGATAGAAACGTAAAAAGGACAGTGAGACGCTCCTCCCCGGAGACGCGCTGTTCGATCACCTGAATTACAGTAACTTAGTCGAAACCTAAGGAGAATGGAAACAAGGATACATCTTGCCTGCCCACATTTCGCCGCCTGTTCAGACCGCCTCTGTAAATGCGTCTCCAAAACCATAGCATTCATGCGACTATAAATCTCGAGGTTATGGGCACTGGCATTCTCAGCGAATTGTTCTGGAGTCCCGTCATTCTGGACAATACGATAGCTCCGGTGGAATGGCATTGTCGATTGGCGGTTTTTTTTAGGTTAGGCTGTTGTTTCTGCCATCCATTTGGTGAGAAAAACAAAACTTTGGAAAGTCACGACGATGACCTACTGTACTGTATCCCATCAACGACCTCTCAACTGTATGTCAAGGGAATTCACTCTCTGTATTGATTGGTCATAACAAAGTGTGATGATATTGCCCCTGTCGAAATCGGCCCGCGCCCGTCATCAGGCCATCCTCCAGCCCTGGCCTCCCTGGCTCGTCGACCCCAATAGATCGGAATTTCGAAGGCCCGCTAATGGCACTGGCAGATAATCTCGCACATACCTATAATCCACGTAAGTCCCTTGTTGCGTACTGACATCAACTGTTGCAGTGGCTGATTTGATGCGATTTAGGTCGAGACCATCGGGTGTTAACAATCGACGACCTCCCAGATGACGACCTCCTAGGAATATTCGATTTCTGTGTGGTCGGATATCAAGATCTAGCGTTCGACCACGAAGCCACGAAAGAGAAGATAGAGTCGTGGCAATCGCTGGTACACGTGTGTCGACGGTGGAGATGCCTCGTTTTCGCATCACCGCGTCGCCTGAATCTGCAACTTTATTGCAGAACCAGAACATTTTCAAGGAAGTCCCTGGATATCTGGCCAGCCTTGCCTCCGTCGTTAAGGGCTACGTCAACATGATGTCAGTGGATAATGTCATTGCTGCGGTTGCACTCGGGCACAGCGGTCGCATATGCCATTTTAGTCTCCATGAATTCTATAATACAACTTCGAAAATCGAAGAACTTTGGACGGCAATGCAGGCGCCATTCCCGGAGCTCGTGGCTCTGTACCTGACATTTACACACTCCTCACACGGGCCAGTTCTTCCCGATTCATTCTTGGGTGGATCCGCCCCACGTCTGCGTCGACTCGGCTTGACTTCCGTTCCATTTCCAGGACTGCCAAAACTACTTTTGTCTGCAACTCACCTCGTCCATCTTCGGGTTGTAAATACTCCTCCCTTGGGATACATTTTACCCGAGGCGATGGTCATTTGTCTCTCCGTATTGACCAGCCTCGAATCACTTCACCTTGGATTCAATCCTCCTTATCCCGACCTCAAAGGTCGACGTTATTTTCCGCCAACTCGCACTGTCCTTCCCACTCTCACGGATTTTTCGTTCGAAGGGATGAGCAAATACTCGCAGGAATTTGTGCCCTGGATTGATGCCCCTCAACTCTACCGGTTGTCGACAACGTTCTCTATTACCTTCGATACTACAGAACTCAGTCAATTCATCAGTCGCACGCCAACACTCAGGGCATGTGATGAGGCGTGCCTCATCTTTTTTGGTTACGAAGTTCTAGTCAGGCTTCGTCAATCTCGCCCAGAGCGATCTGAATCTGACCCTAGAACGGTCGAAGTAAAAATCATGGGCCTAGTAGAGCCTGATCGGCAGCTTACAATCCTGGCGCAAACCTGTACCTTGTTGTCGCGTCTCCCTATAACAATGGAGAACCTCTACATCGACGGGCATGAACGTTCACCGCTCGTTTGGAGGGATGACACGGAGAACACCAAATGGTTGGACCTTTTGCTTCCATTTACAGCTGTCAAGAATCTCTACCTATCCAAGCTATTTTCGCCACGCATCGCGCCCGTTCTGCAAAAGCCCACTGGGGCAAGAAAAACAGAATTGTTTCCCGCACTGAAAAATGTTCTCTTGGAGGGGTTCCAACCATCGGAACCTGTCCACGAAGGCATTGCGCGGTTCATTTCTGCGCGAGAACTCACCAATCACCCTGTCACCATTTCTCTCTGGGATAGAGACTTAATTGGGGACAAGTTGTAGGAAGTCGATGATTGGTAGCTGCCCCTCTTCCGTCTTGTTAACGTTCCGTGCCACCGTACTCTACTTCTCCTGGATTGACGATCGTACTATAACTCAGAACCCTAGATCAAGGTTAAGGTCATTAGTTATTGTTGAGCACTAGTTACGATCGCATCCGCTGCCGTCGCGTCTGTACATGTACGACCACGGTTCTGCAACACGTAGCTTACCAAACGAATGGAAGGATCCCTGTTCACTAGCTGAGGCATTTATGGGCACTCGTACGCAAAGGACTCGTCTTGGAATAGTGTCGCGAGAAGTCTGCACCGATGACGAGGTAGGCATCCATTATGTATCAGACATGACACCATGAGTCCCGTCCCGAATACATCAAAAGAGTGGGACAACTGATCTCGAATGAGGCTCAAGACGCGTGCATCTGTTAGATTTTAAAAGTTGGCGATGAGCCGAAAAAAGTGTACTAGCACAGCAGGCTAATACAGTATGCACTCATCACAATGAAATGAATAGTGTGTTCTGTAAGCAACGACTTCTTTACAATTGTGCCTTACTGAGAGGCTATGTCTACCTTCTCAAGCTCACGCCATTGTTACGAGGGTTATCATGTTAACATGTTAACAGCTCGATTTCTCCGATGACATCAATTAAACGTGATGCCACCAGCCTCTTGTGAGGAGTCTTCTGATCTGCATCATGGTACCATGGAATGCATATACCTAAATAAAAAAATGGAGAAATAGGTGACCCCGCGTCATTTCACGCATCGCAAGCAACATGCAAGATATCGGGCGTACACAGTACTTTCGAAACGGCAGTTTTAATCCTAGCCGCCTCGGCATTAGCAGTTGGATTGTCAGCTCGTAGAATTCTACCGGCGCCTCTAATTGCCAAAGTGCGCGTGAGCCGGAGAAACAGAATCGGATACACTGGCCCAGGTGGTGGAGGAGGCGCACGTCGCGGTCGGAAGCCTGAGGTTGTAAATGCTACGGACGCGTTGGGGCCTGCGAGCATGCACACGTGTTATGATCGTGATTAAATGTTTGCATCGGTATTGCAACGATAGACAAGATAATGGAGAGGGAGAGGGAGATGAGAAATGTAAAAGTGCTTTCTCACCTTGTAACCCGCTGAGTTCCACCAAACGCAGAAGGGCACACGGAATCAGGCCTGTATCGTACTGTATTTTCGGAATCTTAGCGAAAGAGGGTTTAGTATATTTAAAAATGAAAGAAGAAGGGTACAGAGCTAAGGCGCAATTTGACGGGGTGCGGTGAAGATGGGTGGGTGGGAGCACAGCTGGGGACGGGCGCTGGAAAGTGGTGGGCAGGATGGGACCGCCTCGACGATGTTCGGCCTATAGTTGTGGGGGCATATATACTGTGCTCGATCGCGTGTACTTGTGTGTGGGTGATTGCCAAGAAAGGTGTACGGTGATCATGGGAACAATTCGTGAAGACTGTGAGTTCACGGCAGGGAAGACGCGTCGTGTCCTATGACACGGCGGGCAGGAGTGAATAAGGAGAGTCCACTTATGGTCGACTAAGGGATTAAATGATGTCCAATAAGTCAACGACTAATGAATTTTAAATACAAATAGTCTACTTATTGACAAATTGAATTGAGAAAGACATAAGTAGACAGTTTTAATTTAAAATCTATACCCTGTCGACTTATTGGACACTATTTGATCCCTTACTTGACCATAAGTGGGCTCCGCTTATGCTCTCCTGCCCGTCGTGTGAGCGTCTCCTTACGTAGTCTCAAGTCTCCCCGAACCTTCAACGACCTCTCAGCTGTATGTCGAGAAAATTTACTCTCTGTATTGATCGATCATAACAAAGTGTCGTGATATAGCCCCACTCGAAAGCTTCCCGCGCTTCCCCGTCATCAGATCTTCCCACCGATCGTACTCTAGCACCACGGCCGCCTCCCCTCGTTTCCTAGCCTCCCTGGCCCGTTAACGCGATAACCCCAATAGATTGGGATTTCGAACGCTCGCTGATGGCAGTCAATCTCGCACATCCATACAATCGACGTAAGTCTCGTTGAGTACTGACATCATCTCCCAAGGCTGATTCGATGTGATGTAGGTCGGGTGTTAACAATCGACAACCTTCCGGATGACGTCCTCCTAGAAATATTCGATTTCTGTGTGGTCCCATTAGAGGATTCAAATTACATTGAGGAAGTCTGGGTCATTCAAGATTCGAAAAAGAAGATAGAGCCGTGGCAATCGCTGGTACACGTGTGTCGACGGTGGAGAGGCCTCGTTTTCGGATCACCACGTCGGCTGGATCTGCAACTTGATTGTACAATCAGAACATTTTCAAGGAGATCCCTGGACGTCTGGCCAGCCTTGCCTCTCCTCATTAAAGGCCGCGTCAACATAATTTCAGTGAATGAGGTCATCGCTGGACTTGACCACCATACCGACCGTATACGTCAAATCCATTTGTTTTGCCATACAACGCCGCAAATTGAAAAACTTTGGACAGTGATGCAAGTGCCATTTCCGGAGCTCGTAGCTCTGAACCTGTCAGTCGGAAAATTGGAGTACGACCCAAAAATTTGTCCCGATTCATTCTTGGGTGGATCTGCGCCACGTCTGCGATACTTCTCCTTGAATGCCATTCCATTTCCGGGTTTGCCGAAGCTACTTCTGTCTGCCACTCACCTCGTCGAACTTCGGCTTTTACAAATTCCTCATTCCGGGTACATTTCACCCGAGGCGATGGCACTTGCCTCTCCATGTTGACCAGGCTCAAAACGCTTCAACTCGAATTCGACTCCCCCGAATCTTATCCTGACTTCGAAAGCCGACGTCCATTTTTGGCAACTCGCTCTGTCCTCCCCACCCTCACGATTTTTTCGTTCAAAGGCGTCAACGAGTACTTGGAGGAATTTGTTGCCCGGATCGATGCCCCTCAACTCTCCTGGCTGTCGACAGCGTTCCTCAATTATATTGACTTCAACACCCCAGAACTCAACCAATTCATTAGTCGCACACCAATACTCAGGGCATATGATGAGGCGCATCTCATCTATCCTTATCGAGACGCTCTAGTCAGGTTTCGTCAATCTGACCCTGAGCAATCTGACCTTAGAATGGTCCAAGTGACAATCTTAGGCGATGTGTTAGACCGGCGGCTTTCACACCTGGCGAAAATCTGTACCTTGTTGTTGCGTCTCCTTTTAACAGTGGAGAACCTCTACATCGACATCGATCCATCTTCAGTATTCTTTTGGGCGAGTGGTGGTATCAGCAACACCGAATTGTTTGACCTTTTACTTCCTTTCACTGCTGTGAAGAATCTCTACTTATCCAAGCTATTTTTGCCACGTATCGCGGACGCTCTGCTAGAGCTCGCTTGGAGAAGAACAACAGAGGTGTTGCCCGCTCTTCAAAATGTTCTCTTGGAGGGGTTCCAGCCATCGGAACCTGTCCAGGAAGGCATTGCGCAGTTCATTTCTGCGCGACAGCTCATCAATCACCCTGTTGCCATTTCTGTCTGGAATAGGGATAGAAACTTGCTGTAGGACGAGCTGTAGTTATTCCTTTTGGTGGGCGCAAAAAAGATGTACAGTTGCACTCCACTTCTCTTCCGGCGACAATGGCTTGCAACGTCGACCCGGTTGGTGGTAAAATATTAAAAAGAGTCATTATATATCAGGATACAGTACCTATTAAAACTGCAGGCATCGATGATTGATTGTTGCCCTCTTCTGTGTGGCCGTACTATACTATACTATACTATTATTTTTTCTCCGCCGAGAGTAACGCAGAACCACAGGGTCGTCACATTTACGACTACGGTTCTGCAACACAGCAACACGTACCAAACGGATGGAATGGTCCTTGCTCATTAGTTGAGGCATTTCCGGGCACTCGTACGCAAAGAATCCGCCTCATCTGTTCTTGCAGACACGACTAACCCACTACCTTGGGCGCAACCTCATCATGAGCGCTCAAGACGTGGTCACGACAACGCACCCTGGCACCGACTCGTCACCCACGAACAGTGCCAACACAGATCATGCAACTAATTAGCACCGCGCAAGCCGTCCTGGCCGCCGAACAATATGTTCCGCAACCCTTACTGTATATTACAATGCCTCCGCTTCCGACTCGGGAATGCATATTCGCAACCACCGTAACCACAACACTCACACAGAACCGAACAATACTGGCGGGGCCCCACAGCAGTCCGATTCTACCTTCTCAGGCCCAGGCCATTGTCACGCTCGGATTCTCCGGGATGACATCAATTCAACCCGATGCATCCAGCCTCTTGTGAGGAGCCTTGTAATCTGCGCCATGCTGCAATGGCATGAACATACCTAAAAATAAAGGAGGAGAAATAGATGACCGCGTCGTTTCACGCATCGCAAGCAAGATGTCGGGGGTACACGGTTCGAAACGGCAGTATTAATCCTAGTCGCTTCAGCTTATCTGCATTAGCGGCTGGATCGTCATCTCGTAGAATTCTACCTGCACCTCTAACTGACAACGTGCATGAGCAGGAGAATGAGAACCGGATATACCGGTACAGTTGGCGAAGGAAATACTCGTCGTGCTCAGAAGCCTGAGATTGTAAATGTTATGGACCCGTTGGGGCCTGCGAGCATACGCACATGTTATGATCGTGATTAAATATTTGCATCAGTACTGCAGCGATAGAGAAGATAATGGAGAGGGAGAGGGAGACGAGGAATGTAAAAGTGCTTTCTCACCTTGTACCTGCCGAGTTCCACGAAGCGCCGAAGGGGACGCGGAATCGGGCCTGTACCATACTGTATGTGAGCACCATCTTGTACTTGCGAACTTACATTAACGATCGAAGGAAGAGAAGATATACTATATTTAAAAACGTAAGAAGAAGATAGATCATTAGCGGTCGGACGAAGATCCGAAGGCATTGTGAGCTATCTTACTATAGTCCTAATTGAACATTCATGCTTGGTCTCACCTGTACAGAGCCTCGGCGCAACTTGAGGGGGTGTGGTTAATATAGATGGGCAAAAGCACGGCTGGGAATGGGTGCTGGAAAATAGGTGAGCATATGGACGGGATGAGACCGCTCGACGCGGCCTACTACGAGGTGGCGTACTATACTATGCTCGATTGCGTGTACTGGTTGCCATAGTAAACATGGCAGAATAGTGCTTTTCAGTGCTTCTACCGAGTACGTTAGGGTTTAGAAAGTAATAAACAATTCGTGAAGACCGTGAGTGCAAAGCAGGTGGGAAAAGATGAAGAAGCTGCTCAATGCTAGCGTCGTCCCCGGCCTTTGGTTCCGGGTCCCTATGGGCGTCTAACTTAGTCAACTCTCCCGAACGCCGAATCCCCGTCAACGACCTTTTAGCTGTATGCCAAGGGAATTCATTTTCTGTATTGATCGGTCATAACAAAGTGTCATGATATAGGTCCCCGCTCGAAAGTTTCCCCGTTATCAGGTCTTCCCACCGACTGTACTCTAGCACCACGGCCGCCTCCCCTCGTTTCCTTAGTCTTACTTTCCTACAGTAGCCTCCGTGGCCCGTTGACCCCAACAGATTGGGATTTCGGAGGCTCGCTGATGGCAGACAATCTCGCACATCCATATAATCAACGTAAGCCTCGTTGCCGACTGACATCATCTCCCAAGGCTGATTCGATGAGATGTAGGTCGGGTGTTAACGATCGACGACCTCCCGGATGACGACCTCCTAGAAATATTCGATTTCTGTGTAGTCCCATTAGAAGATCCAGATTTCACCGAAGCAGTCTGGGTCAATTAAGATTCGAAAAGGAAGATAGAGTCGTGGCAATCGCTGGCACACGTATGTCGACGGTGGAGATGCCTTGTTTTCGGATCACCACGTCGCCTGAACCTGCAACTTTATTACATACCCAGAAGATATGTAAGGAAGTCCCTGGATATCTGGCCAGCCTTGCCTCTCCTCATCAAGGGCCGCGTCGACATAGTGTCAGCGAATAGTGTCACCGCTGGACTTGACCACCATACCGATCGCATACGTCAAATCCATTTGGTTTGCCATACAACATGGGGAATTGAAAAGATTTGGACATTGATGCAAGTGCCATTTCCGGAGCTCGTAGCTCTGAACTTGTCAGTCCGAAACTTGGACTACGACCCAATTTTTCCCGATTCATTCTTGGGTGGATCTGCGCCACGTCTGCGATACTTCTCCTTGGATGCCATTCCATTTCCAGGATTGCCGAAACTACTTCTGTCTGCTACTCACCTCGTCAAACTTCGGCTTTTGCAAATTCCTCATTCCGGGTACATTTCACCTGAGGCGATGGTCACTTGCCTCTCCATGTTGACCAGCCTCAAAACACTTCGACTTGAATACGAATCCCGCCAATCTTATCCTGACTTCGAAAGCCGGCGTCCATTTTTGGCAACTCGCTCAGTCCTCCCCACTCTCACGAATTTTTCGTTCAAAGGCGTCAACAAATACTTGGAGGAATTTGTTGCCCGGATCGATACCCCTCAACTCTCCCGGCTGTCGACAGCGTTCCTCAATGATATTGACTTCAACACCCCAGAACTCAACCAATTCATTAGTCGCACACCAATACTCAGGGCATATGATGAGGCGCATCTCCTCTATAATTATGAAGAAGCCGTAGTCAGGTTTCGTCAATCTCACCCCGAGCAATCTAACCTTAGAATGGTCCAAGTGACAATCTTAGGCGAAGCGTTAGAATGGCGGGTTTCACTCCTGGCGAAAATCTGTACCTTGTCGTTGCAACTCCCTTTAACAGTGGAGAACCTCTACATCGACATGGATCCATCTTCACCAATCTTTTGGGAGAGTGGTATCAGCAACACCGAATTGTTGGACCTTTTACTTCCATTCACTGCTGTGAAGAATCTCTACCTATCCAAGCTGATTTCGCCGCATATCGCGCTCGCTCTGCAAGAGCTCACTGGGGGAAGAACAACAGAAGCGCTGCCCGCTCTGCAAAATGTTCTCTTGGAAGGGCTCCAGTCATCGGAACCTGTCCAGGAAGGCATTGCGCGGTTCATTTCTGCGCGACAGCTCACCAATCACCCTGTCGCCATTTCTGTCTGGGATAGAGACTCGCAGCAGGACAGGTCGTAGGAAATTGATGATTGATAGTTGCCCCTCTTCCGTCTCGTTAACGTTCCATGTCGCCATACTGTTTTTCTCATTTGTACTTACCCTTTTGAGAGCGTCAAATCAGCGTCTGCCGAGTGTAACAGAGAACCATAGATCAGGGTTAAGGTCATCTATTATTCTTGACTGTACGTGCGTAACGTGCATGGCTACAGTTCTGCAACACATACCAAATGGATGGAATGGTCGTTGCCCATTAACTCATTAGTTGAAGCATTTCTGGGTACTCATACACAATTATGTATTCCTGCAGACAAGACTAACCCACGTGAAGGCATCGCCGCAGAACTAAAACAATCAATACTATACAGTAGTAGGTCATCATGTCACCTATGCACGGGCCACAGATCATGGCAGAGAGGAATACCGTCACTGAGCTCACCGAGCCATCGTATGATCGCCCCATATACAGGGTGGATACCTTGTATTATGTGCTGCCAAACTGCTGTCCTTGCACGGGAATTGTTACCACTGAGCACCTACAATGATAGCATTAAGCCAGCAGTGTAGGATCATGGAAGGAGTCGACACACCTCCCGTCCTCTGCTACAGACCCACAAACCCACAGTCCCATGGGTCCTATGGAGGGTGAACGTTGAACCTGCCTTCTGGAACACCTGAGGACCTGAGGTACGCCTACGTCACATCAGCGGCCAAACTGTCTCACATAGTCTGCATACTCCTGGGTAGTGAGAGCGGCGGAATTTCTTCAACAGGCTGTCCCACTGCTCTTTCTCGCTACCATCAAGAGTCTCACCTGCGACACAGAGGTCGATCGTGTTCGCCTTTTCGGCATCCTCGACTCATGCTGCGAGCAATTTTGGGGAGTACAAGGTGCCGTTGAATAGGGGCGTAGGGGGGTGCACTCGAAGGACATGATCATTTCTCTGTCGTCTTGTTTATTATTATAGTAGATAACTCACTCATCTCGCCTACATTTCGCCGCTTGTTCAGATCGCCTCTGAAAATACGTCTCCAAAACCATAGCATTCATGCCACCATAGATCTCGAGGTTATCGGCATTCTCAGCGAATTGTTCTGCAGTCTCGTCATTCTGAACAATATGATCAAGTTCCGGTGGAACGGCATTGTCTATTGGCGGATTTGTGTGTCTCGAGGTTAGACAGGTTGTTTCTACAGTATCCCATTTGGTAAGGAAGGTTGAAAAAACTTTGGAAAGACGCGACACTGTTCGACTTACCGTTGAGACATGATGCATGATGCATGGTGTTGCACACGGTATGCTCGATTGTGCGTACTGTGTCAGTGTGGTGAACATGGTAAAATAGTACTTTGACCGAGTACGTTAGGGGTTATTGTTAAATAGAATGAACATCGTGTGAAGGTCGTGAGTGCAGCGCAGGCAGGAGAAGAAGCGCCTGTGCTCATTAGCGCTCATTTGCCAACTGTCGTCCGCGTCTTTACATAATCTCAACGAATCCCCACCCCATCAACAACCTCAGCTGTAAGTCGAGCAAATTCACTCTCTGTATTGATCTGTCATAACAAAGTGTCATGATATAGCCCACTCGAAATCTTCCCCGTTATCAGGTCTTCCCACCATAGTGACTGGATCACGGCCGCCTTCCGTCGTTTCCTAGCCTCTGGCTCGTTGACCCCAATAGATCGGGATTTTGAAGGCTCGCTCGTTGATGGGAGACAATCTCGAACATCCCTACAATCGACGTAAGTCTCTTGTTATGCACTGGCATCATCTCCCAACGACTGCCGGCTGATTCGATAGGATGTACAGTTGGTCGGGTGTTAACAATCGACGACCTCCCAGATGATGCCCTCCTTGCAATATTCGATTTTTATGTGGTCGGGTATCAATATCCGGATCTCCGTCGGTCACAAGAGTTCGGTTTTATGGGAAGATAGAGGAGATAGAGTCGTGGCAATCGCTGGTACACGTGTGTCGACGGTGGAGATGCCTTGTTTTTGGATCACCACGTCGGCTGGATCTGCAACTTTATTGTAGAACAAGAACACTTGCAGGGAGGTCCTTGGACGTCTGGCCAGCCTTGCCTCTCTTCATTGAGGGAAGGGTCAACATGATCTGGGTGGATGATGTCATTGCTAGTCTCGAGCATAGCGATCGAATACGTCAAATCGACTTGGATTCAAGTTGCCAAACAGCTTCGCAAAGCCTTTGGACAGCAATGCAGGTGCCATTCCCGGAGCTCACACGTCTGTGCCTGGCTGGATCATCCTTGGACGGGCCAGTTCTTCCCGATTCGTTCTTGGGTGGATCGGCGCCACGTCTGCGATACCTCCTCCTCAACTTCATTCCATTTCCGGGGTTACTGAAACTACTTTTGTATGCCACCCACCTCGTCGAACTCTGTCTTCACAACATTCCTTCTTCCGGGTACATTTCACCCGAGGCGATGGCTACTTGCCTCTCCGTGTTGACTAACCTCGAAACACTTCGACTCCACCCCTTTGGTCTTATCCCGACCTCAAAAGCCGACGTTCGTTTCCGCAAACTCGCTCTGTCCTCCCTGCTCTTACGAATTTTTGGTTCATTGGGCCGAACGGATACTTGGAGGAATTTGTGGCCCGAATCGACGCTCCTCAACTCTCGTCAACAACGTTCTCCGATGATATTGACTTCCGAATCGACACCCCAGGACTCAATCAATTCATCAGTCGCGCGCCAACATTCGGGACATATAATGAGGCGCATCTCATTTTTGATTCTCCCACATTTCGAGTCAGGCTTCGTCAATCTCACCCTGGACCGTCTGACCATAGAATGGTCGAAGTAAAAACCTTAGGCAGTGGGTCACGGTTTGATCGACGGCTTTCAATCATGGTGAAAATCTGTACTTTGCCATTGCGTCCCCTTTTAACAATGGAGAACCTTTATATCGACATGAGTTCATCTACACTACGCGTTTTGGAGGGCGCGATCACGAACACCAAATGGTTGGAACTTTTACTTCCATTTACAGCTGTCAAGAATCTCTACATATCCAAGTCAATTTCGCCACATATCGCACTCGCTCTGCAAGAGTTGACTGGGGAAACAACAACTGGAGTGTTGCCCGCTCTGAAAAATATCCTCTTGGAAGAGTTCCAGCCATCGGAACCTGTCCAGGAAGGCATTGCGCAGTTCATTTCTGCGCGACAGCTCGCCAATCATCCTGTTGTCATTTCTGTCTGGATAAAGACTTGGTGTGGCACCAGATGCAGGAGGTCGATCATTTTTAGTTGCCCTCTTCTCATTAATGTTCCGTGTCGCCATACTATTTTTCTCCTTTGTATCAAATCAGCGTCTGCCGAGTGTAATGAAGAACCACAGATCAGGGTTAAGGTCCACAGTTCTGCGTCACGTACCAAACAGATGGATATGGTCCTTGCTCATTAGTTGAGGCATTCCTGGGCACTCGTACGCAAATAATTCGCCTTATGTATTTCAGTAGACAAAACAAATCCACGTATAGGCATCGCTGCTAGGCTGAAACAACCGAACACCTACAACCATAGTTTTAAGCCAGCAGTGTAGGATTATGGAGCGGAGTCGACGCACCTCCATGACAGACCACAGTCCCCATGGATCCTATGGGGGTGAACCGGTGAACTTGCATTTTGGAATGGGCACCCGAGGTACACCTACAGTACGTCACATCACCTTTGCGCGCATGCACATCCTTCCTGTAACCACGTACGTTGTGTGTACGTGCCACAAAAAAGAAAAAGAATTCCAGTAGTTATCTGGGGAAATCCTGCCTCTCGTCATCTGCGAACCGATCGATCAAGATGTGCTTTTCCCAGGACAGAACACGTATTACATGCTTGAAATACCGTACGCGAAAGTTCGTGTTTATCACGATCACGATCACAAGGCTGAAGATCCCACGACCCCAGTCACTTCGATGTTCAGGGAGACTTGAGACTGCGTAAGATAGAGATAAAGAGCCTCGGAGACGCTCAAGACTCGGCGGGAAGCACGGCGCTTCTTCATTTTTTCCCGCCTTCAAGCGCTGTTCAGTCTTTTCTAACCATCCATTACTCCTTAACGCACTCGGCCAAAGCACTGAAAACGACTATTCTGTCATGTTCACCACACACCTTCCTTGGCGACCACCTCACACGCCTGGTCTAATGCCAGTGCTACGACGACTCGGGTTGAAGAGCGATGAGGCGGTTCCATTCCACCCGTACTGCTCATATCTTTTTCAGCGCTTGTACCCAGCCGTGCTTTTGCCCATCCATCTCCACGGCGCCCTCTCTTCGCCCGAAGCTCTGTACAAGGTGACTCCAAAGTCCTATTCGTCAATGATATATCCTCGTCTTTGTGTTTTCAATAGGTAAATCGCCCATTCCAGTCTATCGCACAGGTTTGCAAGTACAAGATAGCGTCCATAAACTGTGTTATATGGAAGAGGATGTTTAGGGACCGATGCTGGGTGTCCTTGTGCGCTGGGTGGAAGTTAGCAAATACAAGGTGAGAAAGCATTGTGTCATTTCTCTTCTCCCTCCCTTCCCCACGTCGCCTCGATCAACGCAGTACCGATACAGAGCATCTTATCATAATCATAACAGATGAATACCCTCCCTGGACGGCGTGTCCCTAGCAATTAACGATATTAATCTCCCAAGTGCGACGAGCGTCTCCACCGCCGCCTATAGTAGTAGCTCCGACTGCGCTTCTCCTGCTCACATGCGTAGGCGGTTAGGGGCGTAGCTAGGATTCTACGAGCTGGAAATACAGTCACTAATGCAGGCGTGTTGGATTATATATCCCTTGTCTATCGCAACCCCAGCAGGTCAGATATAGAAGGCCTCATGAAGAAAACAGCATTGATGGGTAAACAAGTAGACCGGTGACCGTCTCTCGGCGAGCCCAAAAAGGTTTACCTCTTTTAGAGGGCCGGTTACGAGGGTAGTAAACAAGGGCATATGGTTACGTCTCTGACTATCGTAGTCCGTGAAACGCTTGTATCATGAATTGTGAGGAAGACCCGTGTGAAAATGGTTGAAGGCGAACCCTACCCCGCTTACATTGCGCTCTCATCCACAGCTTGCTCCGAGTTTTCTTCTTTAAGACTTAGATGAGCTCGGTGCTTGGATACTTGTCCTTCAACAAGCTGGGGGATCCCTCAATAGCCTTTGAGATCAGAAGCACCATCCCAGATCAATGTCTCAATCAGGATAAGCAAGGGCACCAACGCATTGTTGACTGATGGATGGTGTTGTTGGTCCTGCACACCGGGACCGTGAGCGTGAATTTGCCACATATGGGATCCCGTCGCCGTGCGGGTGGCTGAAATCGCTGCAGACTGCCATGTTATCAATACGATGGATACACGAATATGAGATGGTACCCACCTTCCAGAGGCTAGTCGAATGAGAAGCAACCTTCTCATACGTGGGTGTCTGAAGAGTGAGAGTTGCGGCGTAGGTGGCGAAGATTGAGACTCGAATTGCTTCTATTTAGCATGTTTTCAATATGGTAAAAACATAAGAAAGACAATGGGACGTACCTTCCGGAGACGAGCTGTTTGGTCACCTGAAGTAGTCGAAAGCTACGGATAAGTGGTGAGAGTGGCCAAATTGATACAAGGATAACTCACTCATCTTGCCTGCATTTTGCCGCCTGTTCAGACTCCCTCTGCAAACACGTCTCCAAAGCCATAGCATTCATGCGACTATAAATCTCAACGTTATGGGCATTCTCAGCGAATTGTTCTGCAGTCCCGTCATTCTGAACAATACGATCAAGCTCCGGTGGAATGGCATTGTCTATTGGCGGATTTGTGTGTCTCGAGGTTAGACAGGAGGTTGTTTCTACAGTATCCCATTTGGTGAGAAATGTTGAAAAAACTTTGGGAAGACGCCGCTAGACGCGACGCTGTTCGACCTACTGTAGAGTCATGACGGTGTACACAGTATGCTCAATTGCGCGTACTGTGTATGGTGAACATAGTACTTTGACCGAGTACGAGGGTTACCGTAAAATAGAATGAACGGCGTGTGAAGGCCGTGAGTGCAGGCGGGCCGGAGCTAATGCACTGATGCATGCACCTGTGCTCTCAACACCGAATCTCCATCAAAGGTCTCTCAGCTGTATGTCAAGAAAATTCACTCTCCGTATTCATCGGTCATAACAAAGTGTCATGATATAGCCCCACTCAAAATCTTCCCCGTCATCAGGTCTTCCACCATAGCGACTGGATCACGGCCTCGTTACCTGGCCTTACTGGCTCGTTGACCCCAATAGATCCGTATTTCGAAGGCTCGCTCGTTGATGACAGACAATCTCGAACATCCCTACAATCGACGTAAGTCTCTTGTTATGCACTGGCACCATCTCCCAACGACTGCCGGCTGATTTGATGGGATGTACAGTTGGTCGGATGTTAACAATCGACGACCTCCCAGATGACGCCCTCCTTGCAATATTCGATTTCTATGTGGTCAGATATCAAGATCTGGATTTCCATCAGTCACACGAGTTCGGTTTAATGGGGAAGATAGAGGAGATAGAGTCGTGGCAATCGCTAGTACACGTGTGTCGACGGTGGAGATGCCTTGTTTTCGGATCGCCACGTCGGCTGGATCTGCAACTTTATTGTAGAACCAGAACATTTGCAAGGAGGTCCCTGGACGTCTGGCCACCCTTGCCTCTCTTCATTAAGGGCAGAGTCAACTTGGTCTCTGTGGATGATGTCGTTGCTGGACTCGAGCATAGCGATCGAATACGTCAAATCGACTTGGCTTGCCAAACAACTTCGCAAATTAGAAGCCTTTGGACAGCAATGCATGTGCCATTCCCGGAGCTCGCGGCTCTGTGCATGTCAATTGGATACCGGTCGCACGAGTTGGTTCTTCCCGATTCATTTTTGGGTGGATCTGCGCCACGTTTGCGATATATCTACTTGCATTCCATTCCATTTCCGGGATTGCCAAAACTACTTTTGTCTGCCACTCATCTTGTCGATCTTCAGCTTCTAAACACTCCTTATTCCGGGTACATTTCACCCGAGGCGATGGTCACTTGCCTCTCCATGTTGACCAGCCTCAAAACACTTCAACTTGAATTCGGATTCCCTCGATCCTATCCCGACCTCAAAGGCCGATGTCCATTTACGCCAATTCGCTCTGTCCTCCCCACTCTCATGAAATTTTCGTTCAAAGGGCTGAACGAATACTTGGAGGAGTTTGTGACCCGGATCGATGCCCCTCAACTCTACTGGTTGTCGACGGCGTTCTTCTATCATGTTGACTTCAACACCCCAGAACTCAACCAATTCATCAGCCGCACGCCAACACTCGGGGCATATGATGAGGCACATCTCATCTTTGATGACGAAGTTCTAGTCAGGCTTCGTCAATCTCACCCTGAGCGATCTGACCTCAAAATGGTCCAAGTGACTATCTTAGGCGAAGTGTCAGATCGGCGGCTTTCAATATTAATTTCAATCCTGGCAAAAATCTGTACCTTGCCGTTGCGTCTCCTTTTAACAATGGAGAACCTCTACATCGACATGAATCCATCCTCACTACTCTTTTGGGGAGTGATATCGAGAACACCCACTTGGAATGGCTGGAGCTTTTACTGCCATTTACAGCTGTGAAGAATCTCTACCTATCGACGCTAATTTCATCACTTATCGCGCCGGCTCTGAAAGAGATCACTGGGGAAGAACTACAGATGTGTTGCCCGCTCTTCAAAATGTTCTCTTGGAAGGGTTCCAGCCATCGGAACCTGTCCAGGAAGGCATTGCGAAGTTCATTTCTGTACGACAGCTTACCAACCACCCTGTCGCCATTTCAGTCTGGGATAGAGACTTGGCGCGGGACCAGATGTAGGAGGTCGATGATTGGTAGTTGTCCCTCTTCTGTCTCGTTAGCGTTCCGTGTGGCCATACCATTTTCTTCCTTTGTACTGTACTTACCCTCTCTGCATAGAATCGGCGTCTGCCGAGTGTAACCAGAACCACAGATCGGGTTAAGGTCGTTCATTGTTGAATGTACATGTACGACCACAGTTTTGCAAGACTGCAACACATACCAAACAGGTGGATATGGTCCTTGTTCGTTATTTGAGGCATACCTGGACACTCGTACGCAAATAATTCGCCTTATATATTCCTGTAGACAAGACTAACCCGCGTGTAGGCATCGCCGCAGGGCTAAAACATCAATACTGGGTCATCCTGTCCTATGCGTGGGTCACAGGTCATGATAGAAGAGGCTCAGTGATGGTCTACCGAGCCAGTGTTGTGTCACGACCCACGGTCCGACCGGTTGAATTGTCAGAATCAGTGTTGTCACGACCCGTCAAGGGGTGTCGGCCGGCAACCCGTGACCGGGGGTTAGGTAGTTAGTCCGTCCCAGATCCTGGATTTTCTGAAAGTAGACCTGTTCTCCCAAATGAAAATTTGAGTCAGAAACGCTTAATTATCACTTTGAAACTACTATATTCACTGCACGACTCGATATACAGTGTTCAAAACACTCTCTCACAACCACAGTCCGTGCAAGTTAGCACGTCCAGTTTAGGCAACGCAAGTCAGCAAGTTCTCGCCCTCCTCTCAACCATGTCCATACGATGCAGCTGTGGGCGCCACCATCAAACACTTCCAATCTTGCCCTTTCATCACCATCCATATCACCCGTCGACCCCCACCTCCAAGGCTGCAGCAAAATCTCGCCCTGCACCTACATCCAACCTTCAGACCCATGGCACTAACGCAGGTCTGCCAACCATCTTGCTTCCACAACCTTGCCCAGAGCAATCAAATGCTCCGTCTCCGGCACCATCAGCATCACCCGAAAACTTGACGACGTCTTTTTCTGTCCTTATACCGCCCACCCTGTCCTTTCCTCTCTCCCCAGTGCCGTCCAATGCCAGCTTTTCGTCTGGAACCCCAAGCCATAGCATCTTCAATCTCACACTTGAGCCCACTTGGCACTCAGCACGAGTGGTGAGCACCTTTTTGGTGGCAACGTGGCGTCCCTGCAGCGGATGGACTCATGCCCATGCAAACCTACGTGCTACTTGGTGTTGTTACAGATGAGACCATTGACGAAGGCCGATGGGGGATCTCCTCGCACCCCACACAATGCAAGGTTCGATGCGCTTCCTTTTCAGTCCTTGCTTTCACAGCCCATTCGAGCCCACACCCATCTACTCCCTCGTGTCTTGATCATTTGATTTCAACATCGATTATCAAATGACCATGACAGCTCCGGTCAATGGATCAACAGCCTCGACTTTGTCGACATCGGTGCCAGTAGTGGCACGTGTCGGGAGCTCGTGATGGATTGGATGATGGTGATGCAGGTAAGCCATGCCCGTGCCACCCATTCTCCTTCCTCTTGCCCTCTTCCTTTCCTCCTTTCCGTGTATGTCGACTTCACCCTGATGCTCCTACCAACGATGACGATCAGCATTGTAACCGGCTCTCTGGGTAAGGCTAGCTTGTACGCCTTACGGACAGGGGTAAGCTCCATTCAGGATCCGGACTTCAGGGTTTGTTCTCGTTTCGGTGTCTTGTGTCGTGTGATTCCCTCGATCGTCGGCTTGTGAACTAAATGCATAGGATTGATAGCAGTGCGGGCTGCTCTTCTGGATTTCTCGGAGTTTGAGCTATTGATACGGATTGTCCGGGGTTTGTAATTGTATCCATCGGCTGGTTATCGTTCCGTCGGGCATTCTTGGGACAGTCGGGTAGTACAGTTGAATTAGTTACTTACCCCATACTGGTTTCTCCGTCTACGGGTTCGCGTCTCCATTAGTCCAGTCAGGGATGTATTTATACGGCTTCAACTTGGATTGGGAAGCTCCAAGTTGAGTCTCCTGTCTATCAGAATACGAGGCTAGTGACCAACAACCCTCTTCTCTTCGCTCGAGCTCTCTACTTCACAAGGGGAACCTCTGGTATAACGTACAGAGGCTACGGACCCTTACTCAGACGCATCTAAGGGGCTTAACCCTTAGCTTTTCTACTTCAAGTACTACGCAAAGTTCACCTCACTACGGTCGCTAGTAGCGGCGGTAACACTAGACTCAACTTTCTTCAACACAAAGCTACGGTGGCTGATCCGTACGACGAGCTCGAGGAGTTCTACCTCAAGGACGAGGAATTAGTCAGATACTGACCAAACTCAAGAGTCATCTTGGTCGAACGATACAACGAACATAACAAGACGGGAAAGCAGTACCTGGTCTTCTGTGAAAGCGACAAACTACGAATCAAACGAAGCATACCGGTGGTGCTATTCAGTAACAGGTGGTACAAGATCCACGTCACTCCAGACAACAGAAATTTCTTATTAGGAGAAGAATTCGACGACGCACATAATTTCGACACGACTATCGAAGCAGCAGACGCACCAAAGCCAGACTCTCCACCAGCCTACCAAAGAGACATCCTAAACGAAGACGACAGAGCACCAAGCCCTTCAGGAAACCCCAGGAGATAGGGGAAGAGCCATCGGACGACGAGACAGATCCGATCGACCAGACCATCAGACACAGCCCGGTGCAAATTGAAAGAACCCCGAGTAACCCATCCTCCCAGCACCGAAATTTCTTCCTAGCCACCCATCAAAAATCAGTAACCCACCGCTCCAGCAACGAACACTAATGACAACAACGTCGACCGCCCATACCAGCACAGGAACCTCTTCCAACCCGCAAGGGGAACAGGAAACCCGCTACCGCCGAATCTCTCAAAACCGCCTTCAATAAAGCCTTTAAACGACTCCCACCCTCCAACCCTGGAGGAGGGGCGGGGGCGGAGGAGGGGGAGGAGGCGGTGGAGGCGGAGGTGGAGGCGGTGGAGGAGGAGGGGGACTAGGAAATGCAATGATACCAGTGGCCGCAGCAGCCAATGTACGAACAATGGGAAGTCGACCAGATCCCTTTGATGGGACAGGACGAAAGCCGACGCCTTCATCGAGGACGTCAAAATGTACTTCAGGCTTAACAGTGACGTCGCAGGACACAACTCCCCCATGAAGAAGATCGCATTCACCCTTACACACATGAAAGGACCACGGGTTGCAGGATGGGTACGCGATGCAGGAGAATTTTTAGACCACTTGGATCCCGCCGTGGACAACGTCCCAGCCCTATGGGAACAATTCCTGGACGAATTCGAGGCACAATTCCAGGACACGGCCAAGGAAGAACGGGCACGCACTGAACTACAGACTCACTCTATGAAAGGGGACCAAATTGACGAATACATCAGCAAATTCGAAGAATTGGCCCGACTGGCAAACTACACTACCGGAAACCCCGAGACCATACGACAGTTCCTAGCAGGATTGACACCGGAAACCCTTAAAGACGTAAAAAGGGCGCCCACGGTTGAAACCTACCCTGCCATCAAAGAAAGGGCGGTCCAGAGCGTCCAGGCACAGAATGAGGTCAAGCAAATCCTAGCCCAGCAGCAGGCATTGAGGGGAACCAGGACGCACCACCCCTCCCTCTATCAAGGGCAAGGGAGATTCCAACAAAGGGCACCCCCACGACCATTTTATGACCACAACAACCCAAATCGGCAGTACTCGAACTACAGACCGCCCCAGCGACCTGTATACAACTCCTCAAACGCCCCGCGTTGGATGAACAACCAACCAGTCCCTATGGACTTGGGAAGGAACCGAGCGCCCCGAGGCGAGGCCCGGGACGAATCAACCTTGCAGGACCAACAACACCCGCTCGCAGCGGAGCATGCTTTCAGTGCGGACAACATGGCCACTTTGCCAGGGAATGTCCGAATCGCCCAAATCAGAGGAACAAGAAACGAATCAACCTCATAGACTTCGAGCCAGAAGATCCATACGGGGATAACTACCAAGAACCCGAAATCGACCGTGTGGCCCACATAAAAAGCCAAATGGACTCCATGACCTTCGACGACCGAAAACAACTGATCCAGGAGTTGGGACAAGGACCTCAACCGGATTTTTAAACAGTCTAATTAGGTCGGCCTTAATTAGACGGACGCTTAAGGATGATGTATATATCTCAGCACGAAAATCAATGACAGTCCGCTGCTATACTCAGACGAAAGCAAAAAGGGCCGAAATTGTCGCCTTAATCGATTCAGGAGCGACAGAAAATTTCCTCAACCTCTCCCTTGCGAAATGGCTACGACTCCCTATCAAACAACTAGATGAACCAAGGACGCTCTATAATGTGGATAATACGGAAAACAAGGCGGGAAAACTGCAGTATTATACGGACTTACAGGTCACCACGGGAACTAAGCGCACCAACCTCCGATTCTTCCTCACGGACCTAGGCAAAAACCAAGCAATCCTAGGATACTCGTGGTTCGCAGCGGTGCAACCGAATATTGACTGGGCTAAAGGATGGATCGACCATACTCAACTACCCATCATCTTGCGGGCCCCAGATGCAGACAAGGCTCGATTTGTCCCCCGACAGCGTAACATACCTCGACAAAGGAGACAACTAGAACACGGGCGATACTACATCGGATCGGTGACTATTTACCCCAAATCCAACAACAAACAAACCAAAGGAACCATACCACCCGCCTTTGCCAGACACAAAAAGGTATTCGACGAAGAACAATCACAACGCCTACCACGCCACACTATCTGGGACCACGCGATAGAACTACTCCCCGATGCACCAGCAACCTTGCCCGCTCGTCTCCTACCCCTCAATCGCGCAGAGCAAGAGGAAATGCACCGATTTGTCGAAGAGCACCTGCGACGAGGAACTATCCGAGAATCCTGGAGTCCTTACGCCGCCAACTTCTTCTTTGTTAAAAAGAAGGATGGCAAATTACGCCCCGTCCAAGACTATCGCCCCATCAACAAATGGACTAAGAAGAACCGCAACGTCTCCCCCCTCATTCCCCAAACCATCGATCGACTCAGTGGCTGCACCCTGTTCACCAAGTTTGACGTCCGATGGGGCTATAACAATATCAGGATCAAACCTGGTGACGAATGGAAGGCCGCATTTCTCACACCCGAGGGCCTCTTTGAGCCAACTGTAATGTTCTTTGGCCTCACCAACTCCCCCGCCACCTTTCAAATGATGATGAACACTATCTTTCGTACGGAGGTGGCACAAGGCTGGCTGTCGGTTTATATGGATGACATCGCAATCCACACGAAGCCCCTTAGCGGAGAAACTGAAGAACAACATCAACTACGACATGAACGACTAACCCACCATGTTCTCGACGTCCTGGAACGGCACGACCTCTACCTTAAACCGGAGAAGTGCACCTTTGCTCAACCAGAAATCGAATACCTAGGCGTCATCGTTGGCAACAACTCTCTCCGGATGGATCCCTCAAAACTCGATAGCGTCGCCACATGGCCAGTCCCACACAAACCCACCGACGTCCGAAAATTCCTCGGATTCACTGGCTATTACCGATACTTCGTCAAGGATTACTCTAAGATCGCCCGACCACTCCTCGATCTCACAAAGAAGACCACCACCTGGCATTGGGCCCCGCGCAGGATCAGGCATTTTCCCACCTTAAAACACTCATGTGCTCACAACCGGTCCTCACCCAACCCGACTTCGAGAAACGATTCTACCTTCAAACTGATGCATCTGCGTACGGCGTGGGCGCCGTACTCTCGCAAGCGGCAGAACCCAGGGCACCCCTCACGACCAAAACTGGCGCTACCCGAAACTTCAAGCCCAAGCTGCATCCCATAGCATACTACTCAGCAACCTTCACCCCACTGAGCGGAACTACGACATATATGAACGAGAACTCCTTGCTATCATGAAATCCCTAGCACACTGGCGACCCTACTTGGGGTGGACAAAAGAACCGTTCACCATACTAACCGACCACGCGAACCTCCAGTACTGGAAATCCCCGAAGAACCTAAACCGACGCACAGCCCGATGGCACGCCGACCTGCAGGAGTACGACTTCAATATCGAATACATACCCGGAAAAACCAATACCTCCGCTGACGCCCTATCCCGACCAAATGATGCCAACGAGGGGAAGAACGACAATCAGGCGGTAACGATGCTCCCATCAGACAAGTTCATCAACACCATCATGACCGACGAACAAGATCGACGAGCGCTGATGAACCGAATACATGATCACCCCACTGCTGGGCACCCTGGCCGAGATGAAACCATACGGAAGGCCAAGCAGTACGCCACGTGGCCAGGAATGAATCAATGGATCGCCAACTACATCAGAGGGTGTGCCACCTGTCAACAGAACAAGATCCTCACCCATCGGAAGAAAACCCAGCGTTCTGAATCCCGACGGAAGGCGAAGCGCTCCCCTTCCAGCAAATAGCCATGGACCTCATCACGGGTTTACCTAAGCACAGGGGAAGGATGCGATACTAACCATCGTCGATCATGGATGTAGCAGGGCCGCAGTCTTCATTCCCTGCACTACTACGGTCACAGGACCAGGCATCGCTCAGCTGTACCTAGAACACGTCTACAAGTGGTTCGGACTACCACGAAAGGTCATCAGCGACCGAGACCCCAGATTCACTTCCCACTTCGCTAAAGGGATCAATGAGCAACTCGGCATCCAACAGAATCTCTCCACAGCGTTTCACCCTCAAACAGACGGTCTGTCCGAGCGAAAGAACCAATGGGTCGAACAATACCTCCGCCTAGTCACCTCCGCGTCCCCGGAAGACTGGACTCACTGGATATCTGTGGCAACGGCTGTGCACAACAACCGACGAAATGAGACCACGGGGCTATCCCAAATCAAGTCTTGCTGGGCTACGAAACCAATGTCTCCCTCCAACAACGCAACCATCAAAGAACCATGAGGCACAGCAGCGTGTCACCATCATGAAGGAAAAACGGGAAATGGCCATTGATGCCATCAACAAGGTGGCAAAACGGGGACAGCCCATCGCGTCACAATACCGAATCAATGATCAAGTGTGGCTTGATGCAACCAACCTGCTGATCCGCCATCAAAAGACAAAGCTGGCTCCCAAGCGATACGGACCGTTCCGGATCATCAAGGAAATCAGCCCAGTGGCATATCGGTTGGAATTGCCTATCTCATGGCGGATCCACAACGTGTTCCACGCCTCACTGCTCTTCCCCTACAGCAAAAGCACTGAGCATGGGCCGAACTTTACCCGACCACCCCCGGAACTAGTGGAGGGGCAACAGGAATACGTAGTGGAACGAATCATCAATCACCGGTGGCGAAGGCGCCCGAAGCGCCTAGAATATCTCATCAAATGGGAAGGATGGCCGGAGTCCGATAACACCTGGGAGCCCGAGGCCAACATACATGCCCCCGATCTAATAAAGAAGTATCACCGCCACACCCCATTGGAACAGATAAAAGCGATTGAAACGACCCCCTTTAATCAATGGAATCCCCCATCCCTACTGTCCCCTGCAAGGCCTTGGTCGACGCATCACCAGGACTTCGACGCCTCTTCAAGGAAAAGGACTTCTATCCCGAGCCGGACGAATCCGCCCATCACGCCCTCTTCCGCTGCCAGAACAATCTCCCCCCCGACCACGGCATTCTCTCTCGCTACTGGTGCTTCCTCCACTACTGTCCCTGGCACCACCCCAACTAGTCCATGGCAAATGAATGAATCAACCGACTCATCGACGAGATACTGGAGGGAGAAGGAGGAGGAAGCCCTAATGAACGAGTTGGCTACTACGACGCTGGAGAGGGCCAGGCACTATCGGGCCCAGGGCACCAGGACGACCCCGACACCCGCCTTGGCAATCCGCAACCCGGAGATCGAAGTGGCATACATACCGCGCACTCCCACTCCAAGCCCACCATCCACCCCCGGCGCAAGGAACGACGCCGATACCGCTCATCTACCAGTCCCCCTCCATGATTCGCCACGCCCAATCTCTCCAGGGACAGCCAACATCGCCCTCCAGCTCAACCCCGACACCGCCACCGCCGTCGACATCGCAAGAGGACTCGTGGCCACAATACAGGAGCGATCTAGGGTTGAGGCACAGCTCCACGCCATCCAAGAGGCCCGCCTCGAACGACTGGAGTACCTCGAAGCCCGCCTCCCCGAATACTTGGCCTCTCTCCCCGACCCGAGCCACCCCTTGGCTACGTCCGCAACGACAGCCGGAGAGCCCCATCGTTCCTCATTACCGATAGCGGGCGAACCACGGTCGCTTGGTGGGTCCGACAACTCACTGACGGCCGCGTGGAGGGCCTCCCCAGGATCAACGGACCAGACGACATCCCAACCATCGGCGACATATATGCAGAACCAGACGACGACGACGACGAACCTTACCGCCCCTTGCCCCTGGCTCCTCCGCCTCCTCACCGGACCCCATACCTCTACGCCCCGCTTGTGCAGCGCGTGCAAGACACCGGTAACTGGGGACTCATGGCAGAGGTCCTTCGATTCCGGCGTTGCCACCACCTCCAGCTCGACTTGGCTTTGCGAATCGACGCCCTGCGTACAGAAGCGCGCAGCACCGCTGAGGACCTCGCCGCGGCCAGAGGACGCCTCGAGCTCGCCAGGCTCGGTCGTGTCGCCCACCCTCTTCTCTCCCTCGCCGGTCCCAATGCACCCCGAGCTACCCGAGGCGTACGATGGTCGGCAAACATCCAACCCAGTTCTGCCTCCCCATGACGACGTCTTCATGCCGGACGCCCTCGATGACGATCAGTGGATGGCGCTGTGGGGCACGTGGTAAGTTGAAGGGTCAACTTGTCTGAGAAGGGATGTGGTGTAACCGGCTCTCTGGGGTAAGGCTAGCTTGTACGCCTTACGGACAGGGGTAAGCTCCATTCAGGATCCGGACTTCAGGGTTTGTTCTCGTTTTGGTGTCTTGTGTCGTGTGATTCCCTCGATCGTCGGCTTGTGAACTAAATGCATAGGATTGATAGCAGTGCGGGCTGCTCTTCTGGATTTCTCGGAGTTTGAGCTATTGATACGGATTGTCCGGGGTTTGTAATTGTATCCATCGGCTGGTTATCGTTCCGTCGGGCATTCTTGGGACAGTCGGGTAGTACAGTTGAATTAGTTACTTACCCCATACTGGTTTCTCCGTCTACGGGTTCGCGTCTCCATTAGTCCAGTCAGGGATGTATTTATACGGCTTCAACTTGGATTGGGAAGCTCCAAGTTGAGTCTCCTGTCTATCAGAATACGAGGCTAGTGACCAACAACCTTCTTCTCTTCGCTCGAGCTCTCTACTTCACAAGGGAACCTCTGGTATAACGTACAGAGGCTACGGACCCTTACTCAGACGCATCTAAGGGGCTTAACCCTTAGCTTTTCTACTTCAAGTACTTCGCAAAGTTCACCTCATTACGGTCGCTAGTAGCGGCGGTGACAAGCATGGCCATGAACATGACATCCCCAGTACAGATCAGTAGCCCCGACTACTTCATTGTCAACATTCCTCAGTCCGTCGATGTAGCCCCAAGCCAACTGTCCCTCCATGTTCACCTCGAGTGAGGCTCTCTCCTAGCTTACCAAGCTCCCCCTATTTCTCACCCCAGTTCAACCCTCCATCAACAAAGCAAGGATGTTTGGCTCCGATGGTGGTGCAGGTCCCGCTGAGCACCCATGGCCAGCGCCAGCGAAGATCATCAACAACAGACGTACGTCTTTCAAAATACTGATGAGTACCCTATATCTATAACTTGTTGATTGTACAGTGGGCGCAGGAAAGAGCACACTTCTGTATGTCATAGCTTTATTGGATTGTTCGAGGTCATTCATAGGGCCTACTAGATCTGCGATTAATCAAGACGTCAAGAGCATGCAAGCAGCGGGATTGGCCACGATGGCGTACTATTACTTTGACTTTCGGGATATCAAAAAACAAGGCTGCTATGGCCTGCTCTTCTCCCTCGTTTTGCGGCTCCCTGCCGAATCGGATTCTCATTACAATGTCTTCTCCAAGTTATATCCAGACAACGGTCGTGACATGCAGAAACTCGACGTTGGTGTGCTGAAAAAAACGTTTGGCGGATATGCTGAGCCTGCCAGGGCAAGGCGCGATTTATATCATTGTCGATGGTCTCGATGAATGCCCCAATTTCCCGGGGACTCCGTCCGCCCATGAGGATGTTCTGGAGTTTGTTGAAGAAATTGTCAATTTGAAACTTCCGAACGAGATTGGCCAAAAGAATGACACCATTCTACTGTCCGTTCAGACCGGAGCATGCGGAGATGGAATGAGGAGGACAAGCAACTTGTCGTCGATACGCCATCTAACAAAAGTGGATCATGTAAGTCATCTTATACTCGTCTCTTGTCTTAGGCTTCACAATGAACGCTCACATGATCACGTAGGTTCCGGTGGGCCGTCTGCCAAGTTGACAGGCTGCGGCGCACTCTTCCTGCGAGTATTCTTAAATGACTTGCCGAAGACGTTGGACGAACTATACCCGTACCCTGACGAAGAGAAACGCGAATATGGCTTACGACTTTTTCCGATGTCTCACGTGTCTATTCGCCCGCTTCGTATCGAAGAGCCCACGAAGATACTTGCAATTCAGTTCGACGAGGAAGCGCTCCCTACACTTAACACAGATTGGCGTCTAGCATGCCGCTGCATGCACAGAAGAAACGATTAAGTCCGTATGCAGTCTCATCGCCATCGTCGACAGGGGAGACCATCGAGTAGTACAATTCTCTCACTTCTCCGTCAAGGAGTACTTGACATCGGAGCGACTTGCGGCGGGTGAAGAACGTCTTTCATACTATCCCATTGTCCCGAACCCGCCTGTACCATCCTTGCACACACGAGTCTCAGTGTCCTCCTCCACCTCGACGACGAAATCGACAGAGATACCATAACTCACTTTCCCCTTGCCCGTATGCCGCTCAGCACCATCGTCGATTTTGGAAAGTCTCGACCTGGCCTGACGCCAAACGGTTTGAGCTTTCGCTCATCAATCCCGCCCTTTCAGTCACCTTCCCATTTTCTCTCTCACTGATCGGCCGTACCAGTCAGATATCCAATTCATCATCACTCATCAACACTGCCTCCATGGGCAAGATTGCAGTCAATCACCATCCCCACCACGTCACCGTTGTCGAGACTCGCTCCCCTGATGACGGCCAGACACCATCACCACCACCGTGCTCGCGCAGGGATGACGATTGATGCGGCGGCTCTACGCGTGCTCACCACACGGTCCAACACCAGAACTTGTTACTGTGGCCCCTGAACTCCTGAAGCCAGAACTTAAGGTGAGTTCTATTCAATCTGAGAAGTGGGTACCAATGCTGTCTGCCTCACCTGCGCATGCCGGGACCATGCCCATGAACTGAAAGCTTTCGGAACCTGTGCACCCCCTGTTTCCACAGCTGTGAGCCATCACTCACAGGCTGGGCTGCAGGGGCAGCATAAGGCAATGAGAACCGCGCGAGCTAGGGACAACATAGCAGGATCGCTCTCTGGCCATGCTCTCCGGCCTCTCCCTGCTTCGGCGCAGCTTCACACCTTTGCCTCCTCCTTGCCGCCCTCTTTGCCACCCTCCTGGCTCAAGCGCGCTGTGCACGGTATTGGATGCAGCATCCTCCTCGTCCTTGTGAGCTCAAAGTCCTCGGACACTGTACGCGAAGGTCGGCATGCTGTCTACACCACGTTGCGACCGGGTCGGTCGGCCCTCAGCCCATGGCCAGTACATGAGGAAACACAACACGACGCTCTCTTGCCCCACCTCCTCTCCTCCTCTCTGCCCTTCCTTGTTGTCCTCCCGGACCCAAATGCCACGCACAGTGTTCAATGGAGCCCTTCCTCGCCCTTGTGAGCTTACACGCTGTATACCTCGGTCCGGTTCATGGTTCAGACCCCTTAAGAACCAGAACCGGACCCTTTTGAACTGAACCGAACCTTACCATCTCTATGCTAAACCCTGCCCCCCTATCCAATGACTTAGCGTGCGTAAAATGTGATTATTGTGTCTTTTTTTCATTCTGCGTGGTCTCACAAACACGCTGTACGGTGTACATCTGTCAGTGGTCGAGTCTCACCTCGAGTTATGTAATCTATCAACCTATATATGGTAATACATCTCCCTAAAATGGAAATACCCCTGATTACATACTTACTTAGTCTGCAGCTCCGAGCCATTTCTGTGAAAAAGGAGCCGCGGTTGAGCTGTGCAATTCCGACACCCCCTTGCGACCCGTGGTCCGACCGGTCGCATTGACCATTTGGCCGATAAATGGTCGGACCATTCCTAAATTGGTAGTTTAGGTATTACATGTCAAAATATGTCTATGTTTTTTTCATCGTGCGAAATGTTTACAGGAGTTTACAGGAAACACGCAATCTGCAACTTGTCCAAAAAGGCATCGACCAGAAACCGACCCAATTGACCGGTCGGGTCAATCAGACGGGTCAGCACCGACCCGCGTTTTTCCGACCGGGGTCATATCGACCTTGACAACACTGGTCAGAATTGACAGTACAGAGAACACGGCAATCAGCAGACTTGTCCAAAAAAGGCATCGACCAGAAGTTGACCTAATTGACCGACCGAAACTGACCCGCGTTTTACCGACCGAGGTCATATCGACCTTGACAACACTGACGGACATCGTACGTGTTGCCAATGAGCACAGGCGCTTCTTCGTCGTCTTTTCTGCACTCATGGTCTTGCGTTGTTCACTCTATTCTACAGTAACCTCTAACGTACTCGGCCAAAGCACTGAAAATGACTATTCTACCATGTTCACCACCTTCCTTGACAACCACCCCACATTGATCGACTACACGCGAGCGAGTCACTACGCCACCTTGTGAGGAGCGGCGCCGGGGCGTCATCTGATGCCAGTGCCACCACGACTCTGGGCGAACAGTGACAAGCCCGTACTGCTCACTTCTTTTCCTTTTCCAGCGCCCACTCCCGGCGGTTCTTTCATCCATCCATCTCCACGGCGCCCTCTCTTTACCGCGAAGTCCTGTACTGGGTGGCCCCAAAGTTCTATTCGTCAATGATCTATCCTCGTCTTTGTGTTTTCAATAGGTAAACCCCGTCCCAGTCTATCGCAGAGGTTTGCAAGTACAAGATAGCGTCTACAAACTGTGTGATACGGAAGAGGGTGTTTAGGGACCGATGCTAGGTGCCCTTGTGCGCTGAGTGGAAGTTGGCAAATACAAGGTGAGCAAGCACTGCTATAATTCTCTTTTCTCTACCTCCTCCACGTCGCCTCGATCAACGCAGTACCGATACAGAGCGTCTTATCATAATCATAACAGATGAATACCCTCGCTGGACGGCGTATAGGTAGCAATTAACGATATTAATCTCAAAAGTGCGACAAGCGCCTCCACCGCCGTCTATCCTAGCACCTCTAATTGTGCTTCTCCTGCTCACATGACTAGTCCGTGAAGCACTTGTATCATTAATTGTGAGGAAAACCCGTGTGAAATGGTTGAAAGCGGTAAAACCAAACCCTACCCCGCTTCCATTACGCTCTCGTCCACAGCTTGCTCCGAGTTTTCTTCATCAAGACTAAGATGAGCTCAGTGCTTGGATACTTGTCGTTCAGCAAGCTAGGGGATCCCTCAATGGCCTTTGAAATCAGAAGCACCATCCCAGATCAATATCTCACGCAGGATAAGAAAGGGCACCAACGCATTGACAGATGGATGGTGTTGTTGGCGCTGCACACTGGGACCGTGAGTGCGAATTTGCCACAAATAAGATCCCGTTGCCGTGCGGGTGGCAGAAATTGCGGCTGAAATCGCTGCTGACTGCTATGTTATCAATACGATGGATACACGAATATGAGATGGTTATCCACCTTCCAGAGGCAATTCGAATGAGAAGCAACCTTCTCATACGCGGGTGTCCAAAGAGTGAGAGAGTTGGGGCATAGGTGGCAAAGATTGCGACTCAAATTGCTTCTAATTAGCATGTTTTCATGTATGGTAAGAACATAAAAAAGACAATGGGACGCACCTTCCGGAGACGAGCTGTTTGGTCACCTGAAGTACTGTAGTCGAAAGCTACGGATAAGTGGTGAGAGTGGTCAAATTGATACAAGGATAACTCACTCATCTTGCCTGCATTTCGCCGCCTGTTCAGACTCCCTCTGCAAACACGTCTCCAAAGCCAGGGCATTCATGCGACTATAAATCTCAAGGTTATGGGCATTCTCAGCGAATTGTCCTGCAGTCCCGTCATTCTGAACAATACGCGGTGGAATGGCATTGTCGATTGGCGGTTTTGGGTGTCTCGAGGTTAGACAGGTTGTCTCTACAGTATCCCATTTGGTGAGAAAGGTTGAAAAAACTTTGGGAAGACGCGACGCTGTTCGACCTACTGTAGAGTCATGACGGTGTACACAGTATGCTCGATTGCGCGTACTGTGTATGGTGAACATAGTACTTTGACCGAGTACTACGTTAGGGGTGTGAAGGCCATGAAGCGGGCCGGAAATGACGATGACGAAGCGCCTGTGCTCATTCCGTGTTACGTAGTTTCAACGCCGACCGCCGAATCTCCCTCAACGACCTCTCAGCTGTATGTCAAGAAAACTCACTCTCTGTATTCATCGGTCATAACAAAGTGTCATGATATAGCCCCTCTCGAAATCTTCCCCGTCACTGGACCACGGCCTCGCTTCCTAGCCTCCCTGGCTCGTTGACCCCAATAGATCCGCGTTTCGAAGGCTCGCTCGTTGATGGCAGACAATCAACATCCCTACAATCGACGTAAGTCTCTTGTTCCATTGGAATCATCTCTCAACGACTGCCGGCTGATTCAATGCGATGTACAGTAGGTCGGGTGTTAACAATCGACGACCTCTCAGATGACGATCTCCTAGCAATATTCGATTTCTATGTGGTCAGATATCAAGATCTGGTTTTCCGTCAGTTTCACGAGCTCAGTTTAATAAAGAAGATAGAGAAGATAGAGTCGTGGCAACCACTGGTACACGTGTGTCGACGGTGGAGATCCGTTGTTTTCGGATCACCACGTCGCCTGGATGTGCAACTTTATTGTACAACCAAAACATCTACAAGGATGTCCCTGGATGTCTGGCCAGCCTTACATCTCCTCATTGAGGGCAGCGTCGACATAATGTCAGTGGACAGTGTCATCGCCGGACTCGAGCACAGCGATCGCGTACGTCAAATCGACCTCGAATGCATTACATTTTCGCGGATTGAAAACCTTTGGACGAGGAAACTTTGGACAGCAATGGAGGTGCCATTCCCAGAGCTCACAGCTCTGAACCTGTCATTTCGAAACTTGTCGAACCGGCCAGTTCTTTCCGATTCATTCTTGGGTGGATCTGCGCCACGTCTGCGATACCTCGCCTTGACTTCTATTCCATTTCTGGGATTACCGAATTTATTTTTGTCTGCCACCCACCTCGTCGAACTTCGCCTTCACAATATTCCTCCTTCCGGGTATATTTCACCCGAGGCGATGGCCACTTGCCTCTCCATGTTGACCAACCTCAAAACGCTCCTACTTGAATTCGAATCCCCTCAATCTTATCCCGACCTCAAAAGCATTCTGCCGACTCGCTCCGTCCTCCCGCTCTCACGGATTTTTCGTTCAAAGGGTGAACAAGTACTTGGAGGAATTTGTTGCCCGGATCGATGCCCTCAACTCTACCGTTTGTCGACAACATTCTTCTATGATATTGACTTCAACACCCAGAACTCAATCAATTCATCGGTCTCACGCCAACACTCGGGACATATGATGAGGCACATGTCATCTTTGGTGGTAGCCTTCGAGTCAGGCTTTGTCAATTCCAACCTGAGCGATCTGACCATAGAATGGTCGACGTACAAATCCTGTCAGATTGGCAGCTTTCAATCTTGGCAAAAATCTGTACCTTGTCGTTGCGTCCCCTTTTAACAATGGAGAACCTCTACATCTACGAGCCTCCATATACACAACCCTATTGGACGAATGAGAACACCGAATGGTTGGAACTTTTACTTCCATTTACAGCTGTCAAGAATCTCTACATATCCAAGCTGATTTCGGTACCTATCGCGTTCGCTCTGCAAGAGCTCACTGGGGGAAGAACAACCCAAGTGTTGCCCGCTCTTCAAAATGTTCTCTTGGAGGGGTTCCAGCCATCGGAACCTGTCCAGGAAGGCATTGTGCAGTTCATTTCAGCGCGACAGCTCACCAATCACCCTGTTGCCATTTCTGTCTGGGATGGGGATCGAGACTTGGTGCAGGAAGAGCTGTAGTTATTCCTTTTGGTAGCTACAAAATGATGTACAGTTACACTCCACTTTTTTTCCGGCAACAATGGCTTGCAATCATGTCGACCTTTCAAGTGATCCGGTTGGTGGTAAAACATTAAAAGAGTCATTATACATCAAGATGCCTATTAAAACTGCAAGCATCGATGATTGATAGTTGCCCTTTTCCGTGTCGTCATATTACTTTTTCTCCGCCGAGAGTAATGAGATTGAGGGGATTCGAAATCAAGTCGAAGTATTTCGAGGCTAGTCAACATGGAGGGCCAAGTGGCCATCGCCTCGTGCCGGGATGAGGAATATTGTGAAGGTAGAGTCGGGTGGCAGACAAAAGAAGTTTTGGAAAGGACTGTCCCGTATGATGACGAAAAAAAAAATTCCGCCCGCCAAATGTGGTTGCCACCATGACTCGAGGACATTATTGCATCATTCTTGCTCGTCATTCAGATTTCTCAGGTTTATCAAGAAAACCCAAAAAAGGGAATTGTGCAACCACGGGAACGAAGACAAGGAGAAAGCCAGAAGACAGCGTTATAGAACTATACTACAGACAAGCAAGGACGTCTACGGTATCAGTACTATGCGAACCAGATCAGATAACTCTACTACAAAACAGACAAAACACTTGTAAAATAGCATGTTCAGACGCATTTATTTATCCCCAAACATACCTGGTGAGATCACCGATTGATCAATACTCCCACTCCTTCAAACGGAGATCAGCATCGGCACTCTCAGACTCGATAATACGTTCCACGTCAGGATGCCGGGCGCGCACGCGGAACTGGAAAGGTGCCGGCTCGCGCGTAATCCCGTGGCTTATAGTTTCAGTGGGATCGATTCCAATGCTACTGCCCTCGACTGCAGGAAGGACGTCGAACGCCCAGAAGATCCTAACACGAACAAAAAACTACGATTAGTAACACGACGGTGAGAATACATATTAACAATCTTAGTACCGTGCCATGGAGATAAATCAACAATCCATGTAGCACCATTATAATGGTGTACGTATTATCCACATCGCGACGTAATAACGTCCGCCCTTGTTTCCAAGGACATCACAGTCCCTACCATTATAATGTGTATTATAATGTACTCACTACTAGCAATAGCCCTTCCTTGCAACGTTACAACGCCCGATTGTGGTCTCTCCCTCGTCCGCGTTATAATGTGCGGTTCACATCCTGCCGGTCCACGACTCCACATGCCAGCACGACATTATAATGTCTCATCGTGGCCCCTTCCTCGCGACGTTACAACGCCCAAGGCTCTCCCTGGTCCGTGTTATAATGCATGGTTCACATCCTGCCAGGCCCACTCCTCTGCTGCGCTTCTTCTTCACGGCGTTATAACACCCAATCGTTGTCTCTTTCTCATCCACGTTATAATGCGTGGTTCGCATCCTGCCAGTCCACTCCTCCGCTGCCCTTCTTTGCGACGTTATAACATCCAATCATGGTCTCTTGCTGCTCGTCCGCGTTATAATGCGTGGTTCACATCCTGCCGGTCTACTCCTCCGCTGCCCTTCTTCCTTGCGACGTTATAACACAATCGTTGTCTCTTTCTCATCCACGTTATAATGCGTGGTTCGCATCCTGCCGGTTCAGTCCTCCGCTGCCCTTCTTCCTTGCGACGTTATAACACCCAATCGTGGTCTCTTGCTCGTCCACGTTATAATGCATGGTTCACATCCTGCCGGTCTACTCCTCCGCTGCCCTTCTTCCTTGCGACGTTATAACACAAACGTTGTCTCTTTTTCATCCACGTTATAATGCGTGGTTCGCATCCTGCCGGTTCACTCCTTCGCTGCGCTTCTTCCTTGCGACGTTATAACACCCAATCGTGGTCTCTTGCTCGTCCACGTTATAGTGCGTGGTTCACATCCTGCCGGCCCACTTCTCCACTCTGCGCCTTTACCTTGCGACGTTATAACACCGAATCATGGTCTCTGTGCGTTCATGTTATAATGTACATGGTCCACTGCACATCCAGCCCACGTTGCGCCTCTTCCTCGCGACGTTATAACACCCAGTCGTGGTCTCTTGCTCGCCACGTTGTAACGTATGTATGGCTCACATCCTGCTGGTCCACGACTCCACGTTGCGCTGGCACGACATTATAATGTCTCCGAGTCATTGTGGCCTCTTCTTCATGACGTTATAACACCCAACTGAATCTCTCGTCTTCTCCACGTTATTATCTCATCGGAGCCCCTTTCTTATCGCCCCATTAAAATACACGGTCTATATAATGTCTTAGAAGCAGCGCCTTATAATATTATAATACCCCAAAGCAGCCGCTCTCTCACTACCACATTATACCGCTCCCTCTTACGCATTATGGCGTGTGTGATATTTCCGCATTATAATGTCTTCCAGTGCATGAAGCATTTTCATACAGTAAATGTAAATGTTTTTTTCCGTAAAGAAATTATTCAACGTCACATTCCCAATTGGCTGTCAAGTCGCCGTCGCATTCATCCGCCTCAACCTCAACGTCAAGCATTGTCAATCCTGCTGCATCCTCCCGGTCTTTCAGATGGTTCTCCAATACCTGCCCTGCACGTTGACGCACGGCTGCCCAAGCGTTTGACCAAGACATAAGCCTGCAGCGCTCCGCGGCTGCGTTCTCACTTGCATAAGCTATCAAGCCTTCTCGGAGGTGAGGAGGAACAGACGTCCTACGATGGGCTTGTTGCTCCCACCACTTCACCTTCCATGAGCAAAAATCAAGAGCCCTGCGCATTTCCTCCTCGATCAGCTGAATTTCCTCCTTCCATCTTGCAGCGCGCGCGCGACACTTCAGCCATTCAACACGAAGATCTATTTCAGGCAGTGAGGTCATATCAGCTTCAGATGGAAACTAGGTACTTACACGCTCCCGTAGAAACGCTGTTATTGATTTCATCACCCGTCATCGAGTACCAGATCCAGGACAATGTCCTGTAGCCCTCCCCACAGCCAAATGCGGGTTGAACGTTGTTGCAGGGACACTGTCAATCATACCATCCTCAATCGTCTGGTATTCCTTCATCCCAGCCATGGTGCGCGTTCGTCTGGTCTCTTCCTTTTCCTCCTCGATAAGTGCTTTCTCACTCAATCCTCGGATATCCTCCGCGCCAAGCTTCCTCAGCACCTTCTCCCATACGCCTGGCCCGCGCAGTTGGAGGAGCGCATCTCTCGCTCTGTGGTACTGTAGACCAGATATCTTGACTTTGTTTTCCGTTTGATCTTGAAGGGTTCGGAATCGAGTATAGTGTCGCTGGGACGAGATGTTGTGTACTTTATACCGGCTGGCATATGTTCGCTTCATGAGCTGGCAGCGGAGTTTGGTCAAAGCCTCAGACGCTTGGGCAAAGCGGAGACGATCCTCAATGTCCTCGATACCTCCCGTACAAATCATGGAACGCTGCTCCGGAAGGAAAGACGAGGGAAATAAAGAGGGATATGTTCGGGTGTTGACGTAGATGTGCATCAAGAACGCAAGGCTGGTTGGCAAGATACGAGTTAAGCCCTGGCATAAATTTATGCCGGACAGCAATGAGCTTCTGAATCCTCTTGAGGAGATTGGTTCGTCGCTGTTGAATAGCAGTCTGCTGCATCAAAGTTTTGTTTGCGTTCTTGACGTCGAGAATGATGAGCTGCCTTATCAACACCTCAAAATGACGCTTCTCTTATGATCACGTTGCGGCTTACTGGGCTTCCTCCAGCTCAAGAGCAGCGACAACAAACGTGCTAGGGCTTGCATCATCGAGGTCTACCGTGGTGCCTTCCTTCTCAACACGCTCGTGCTCCTCTTGGGACAATTGACGTTTGACTTCAGCAAACGTAATTTCTATTATCGATTATCAGCCTCGGAGCATAACACGCTGGCGTAGGTGACATACTCTCTTCGGGTATTTCGTAAGGACACGGCAGGGTACGATCTGCCTCCCAACTCTGCACTTGGCCTTCCATTTAATGAGTTGCTCGGCATGCTCAGCTTGAAGGCTTTCGGTGAACGCGGTAAAGGCTCGATGGTGGATAATTGCTTCCGGGATTGCAAGCGACAGTTTTCGAAGAAGAGTCGATGCTGCCACCAGCCTCAGTCATGAAATCAACTGTAAACGATTTTGCTTACTCACATAGCGCGATGGTTTTCCGCCAGTTCATGTAGTTACAGATATCATCGAGTGTATCCCACCGCCCGCCTGGGCCCATCATAGAAACAGATGGGGCAATTCCATTGAGCACTGACCAGTTCCGTTCAACGCCTTCGCCGTCAGTTCGCCCAACACCTGAAGCGTAATTGAACGAGAATGGACCGTGACACTTTGGGATGTGAGCTGGGAGATGGAATTTGGGTACGATAAACTGCAATGAAATCGACGATGAAAGGCGTAAAGAGTCGGGGAGAGAGGGATTATTGGTTCGCGCCGCGAAGTTCTTTCCCCACTGGCAGGCAATGTCATATGAGATGGTGATGGACTTGATTGGAGTGCTGGAAACGCTGGACAATAAAAGATAATCCATATTTGAGTATCTAGAATATAATGCGAAGGTTAGACTTTGGTTGGTGTCAATAGATCCAGAATCGCATACCGTTCGCCCTTCTGGAGGTCCCCCGTACCGTTTGGACGGTACATCTCATGCCGAGCACAACTGACGGAACCAATCCCGGTGGCGTGTAAACCTTTCGACTTTTTCTTGTTTGCATCCCAGATCGCAGAGAACCCAACACAATGGGATATCTAGTGAATGTTAAATTGGTTTCCCAGTAAGGCAATATTGATCTCAATTTCTTACTTCATCTGTATTTGCCGCCTGGGCTACATATTCGATATAGGAACGATTCTCTACAAACGCCCCCCAGCCGGGCCCCAGTGGTGGGTCCCTTGCGACATCAGAGCGCAGCCGTGCCTTCTGCTTGAAATTGGCATCCTCGGCCAATATGAGACGGTATAGCCATCTGAACACGTATGAGGGCAATAGCACAGAAAAATAACATTACTATCTCACTGATTTTCCGGCGAAGAATTTTCCCAACCGGTTGGGAGGTTGATGTCAGGTTGCGGACAAGCACGACAAGGAATCGTGAGGCCGCCCTGAGAAGTACCATCTATCCCGGTGGGATCATGGCCGCGGCCAGCCCGTTTTGTCATTTTTATATGCCGCCACTCGCGCACCATCAACATCCACTGGGCCAAGCGATCCTTGAAAATGTCAGCGTTACCGTGATAGTTCCAAGCTACAGATAAGTATATGCTCACCGCACACTCGAGAGACCATCGCCACAGGTTATTTGTTCAAGACCACGGTAGAAATCTGTTGAGGAGATTTGGCCCTGTAAGTTCAAAGTGTGAAATGACCGAAGGACAGTCATCGAGGCAGCGGACTGTGGTTCGAGGGGCGTTGATGGCCACCAGCCAACTTCCAAGAGTTGTTCGCGGGGTGTGGGAGAATCGGAGCAAGCACAAAAATCAAGATTAATAAGATGAACGCCATTGACATGAATAACGACGAAGTTTTGGTGCGCGCGAGCTCGGAAAGGGCATGATTGTCCTAGCGGATGACCCAGTTGGATACGAAGGCCAAGGACTGTAATGTAGTTCTTTGGAAAAACCCGTTCTTCCATTCCTGCATCGCAGACAAGTGAGTGAATAAATTTATGAGTTTACTATAATTACCTGGATATTATGAAGCGGTTCGGCTCGGTGACGCTGCGTGATACAGGCTTTGCAGTATAACGCATATCCGAAACAATCCTGGCAGCGGAAGGGCGGATTTGGCTGTTGGCAACCAAAACTTGCGCAGCAATCCTTATGACGACCTCGACCATCAAGTGCTAGGCAGGCATCAAGGTACTGGTCTCGATACTCTCTCCATGTCAGGAGGGGGGTGTCCTAGAGAAGTATTAATCATTAGCTCGAGTAACAATAGAATACATATAGACAACGAAACTGAATTTTGATATCGCTTGCCCTTGTCCGTATCCGAAGCGCTGCAGGATGCTCAAAGTCAGAAAAGTTTGCCGCATTGATATTCGCATCGGCAAGGAGATCCACGCTCTCGTCCACCATCATTTCTGGTTGACCGTCGTCTCCATCAAAATTTTCAGTATGAGAGGCCAGGATAGGCGGAACGCTTGTAACAACCTTTCGTAAACGCTTTGAAGTATTACTCAGAAGAACACCTTTGCGCTCAAGTGATCCAAGGTCCTTTGCGTGATACGTTTGCAATCTTGTCTTCCGAGTCTTGGCCATCGTTGATGTGAGCGTGAGTGAGAGAGTTTGACACATGACATCCATGACTTCGTTGAATGCTCACGACCTGGACACGTGACGACGAAAGTTTGTTCGGTTTACACAACTACGAAATACATTTTGCAGCATGACATAATTAGATACGATAAAACATCCAGGATACTAAGACTCTAATCACGCCCAAGAAGCACATCCTGCAGTACACTCAGTGCAGAACGCTCATTCTTTACAGGCTTTGGGGCTCGGACATGAAGCGAGCCTGAGTCAGATGATGCAAGGACGCCGATGGTCCACCCCTTTTGGAAACCAGCGGCAAGCATCCCTCGGTAGGCTGTTTAATGCCACCTTTCCTGTGAGATGCGCTTAAAAATGCACTTGCCGCAGCGGCGCTTTGCTTCGCAACGTATGATGACATATCCGGTGTGCCCACAATCCAGCGGCAGTCTTATCATCAACCCCAACAGGTGGTTCTGTCTGACCTTGTTTGTACTTGTTACAGAATTGAGACCACTTAGAGGAACTGCGAATCAACATATAAGTCCTGTCAACCCACGCAAATCTGCGTACTTACTAGGAGTGCATTCTAGCTGCCGCAATGATCTCATTGTCGCTCAAGGAAAGTTCCTTGAACATCTGAATGCAATCATGAGATGAGGATAGCAGCGACGTAGATAGACATACCCTTGTAGCCCCGGGGTACTCCAGACTTTGCCTAAGCTATCGCCCTCAGTCGCATTCTGCCCTATCATAACAAACATAAGATCAATGCCCACATCGGCAAGTCTAGTCCCCTGAAACTTCGTAGTCAATAACCAAGGATATGGAACAAAAAAGATCTCTTACTAGTTCGATTAACTTATTCACCTCTTCTTCGAATGCTTGTTGACGCGCCATTACCTCATCTGACATATGACCATGAGCGACCCGTCTTTTCACTAACTCCGTATGTGCATGAAGTAGGCCATTCGAGAATGAGATTATTGACTGAGTGACCAGTCCTCCGAGCGATTTGCTGAAACAGTCCGATGATCTGACCATACGCATCCGAGTCGTCATTGGTACCAGACGCCTCCACACTTGGAACCCTTTCTTCAGCTGTCGGAACCGTTTCCTTTTCTTCGTGGCCAAAGGTTCCCATAGTGCTGGTTTTAGAGTTTGCGGGCGATGGCGATGGAGACGGCGAGGGCGAGGCGATATCGAGATAGGAAGATTGGACAGATCATTGGTGGACCGAAGCCGAGCCGCTCGAGTGTGGCGTCCATCACGTCAGTTGAAACCCGTGCCTTTGATAAAGAGGTGGGGGAGATTCTGATATAAGAGGATTGTTTCCAGGTGGTGGGTGAGTTGAACAGGTGCGTCCAGACAAAGGATAGTAAAGTTCCTTCGTCAAGGTCCTCCAAACCAGATACCGCATCCAAGTTGCGGGATCGATGGTTAGTCGGGATTTGTGAAGCCTTTCCCCTCGCCAACTTGGGTACTTCAGCACCGTGCTTACGAGCCGATACTCTCTTGGTGGGCATGTCGTCCGCGTGGATTGTAGTTAATACAGCGTACAACGAAGTGCAAAGGTGAAGGAAACTCAACAGATGGCAAATACGAATAGGAGGAGGTAAAGAGGGAGCATTAAAACTAGGAAACTTCTCCAGTTAGACAGGTTGGACGTGATAAAGGAAGTGTCTTGTCCATGAGGCACAATCACATCTCGTTGTTCATATATGTATAGTAAAGTACCTACTTATGAATGATGAACGATAGTATGATATCTCTGAGTGAGGTCATAAGCCGTCGAGCAACCCACTGGAGCCAGACTTCCGCCATTGCACGCTCCCGATGCCCGTCTTATATTCAGTAAGGAACCCGAGCCTACTCCATTCATCGATTGCGGCATGTAACAGAGCACAGTCAAGTCAGAGACGGTGAGTGTGCCATACAAACTCCTCTTCTTTCTGTAGACGGACGCGCCGGCCATGGACAACTTCCTTCATTCGTTCAGTAAACTGAACTTCTCGTGGTGTGTCAGATGGTGGGCCAGTTACATATGGCGGCCACTATCCCCAGTCCATCCTCCCAGTCTCGTCTAGCATTTCTGCACTCTTGAGGCGTCTCGGAAAAATGTGAGGTGATTGGGAGTTCTTGAAGTGCGAGTGGAACCAAATCTTTAGCAAATACTTTCGCTGAGGAGATGATCCCTGCCGGCCATGAGTCCGCCAGTATGCGACATAGCGTTGTGTAGATATGAGTGCTTTTGAACTAGAAAGATAAACTTGTTTTCAAATAAACAACAAGGGAGAAATGACATACTGTGTCGTCTGCCGCTTTTTCATACTGTCTGGTCCGCGTCTGAGCCTTTTTTCAGCGAGGGAGAATGCTTTTGCACGGCGGCCCATGAAAAGGCAATGTAAAGATTGATAACGCTATAGAATCAATCCTTAGCAATGAGTGAATCTCACATGGGCGAAAGAAAACAGTCATTACTAGGGATTTCCTGGCAAAAGGGTATGTATCGGTTGGGCAGACCTGCCAGCATCCAATCCGTGACCTCCGCCGTCCTCAAACAACATCTCACTCAGCTATGTTCTCGAGAAAAGGAGGGCCGTTTTATTCGATTCATGATTGGCCTCCCAAACTTGCACGGCGGGTGACCGACAGAATGGCCCAGTTGTACAGTCGCCGTCGTGGCGCCGACCACTCCCTCACCGAAGCTTCTTTTT
>JAGKRU010000104.1:0-54865 GCA_022884055.1 Russula griseocarnosa
ATCGCGATATTGTCGGTTCTCTCATAAGCGTTAGAATTGTATATGCTACTGATGCGATGTATAGTAGGAAGTAAAAATGTGCGTACTCTATTCTTTGCGTCGAATACTAACTCACATTTCCTCTCTTTTTCTCTTGCCCTCCACCATGCTCCGTCTCCCCATGACTATGTCAATGCTACTGCCGACATCCCGACTGTTTTATTGTGTCCTACGCGATGTATACGAATTCAAAAATGTGCGTACTGTGCGCACTTTATCTTTGCTCGATCTCACTAACCATAGTGATCTTCCTCTTCTCTCGCCCTCCATCGTGCTCCGTGTTTCCCATAACTACCTCAACATTACTCCCAACATCCCCGGATGCTTTATTGTCTGCCTACGCGGTGTATAGCAACTCAAAGCTGTACGCACTTTATCTTTGCTCGATCTCGCACTAGCTCACATCCGCTCTCCTGCTCTCCTTTCTCTCGCCTCCACCTTGCTCCGTCTCCTCCATATGTACCTCAACTTTACTCCTGACATCCCCGATTGCTTTATTGTCTCCCTACACGATGTATACGAATTCAAAAATGTGCGTACTGTGCGCACTTTATCTTTGCTCGATCTCACTAACCCACAGTTGTCTTTCTCTTCTCTCGCTCTCTCCCGTGCTCCGTGTCCCCCATGACTGTCTATACAGTGTATAGCAACTCAAAACTGTATGCACTTTATCTTTGCTCGATCTTGCACTAGCTCACATCCGCTCTTCTGCTGCCCTTTTCTCTCGCCCTCCACCTTGCTCCATCTTCTCCATACGTACCTCAACGTTACTCCCGACATCCCCGACTGCTTTATTGTCTCCCTACGCGATCTATACAAACTCAAAAATGTGTGTACTCTATCTTTGTTCAATCTCACTAACCACAGTCGTCTTTCTCTTCTCTCGCTCTCCCCCATCCTCCGTGTCCCCCATGACTGCCTACACGGTGTATAGCAACTCAAAACGCCTCCACCTTGCTCCGTCTCTTCCATACATACCTCAACGTTACTCCCGACATCCCCGACTGCTTTATTGTCTCCCTATGCGATGTATACGGACTCAAAAATGTGCGCACTCTATCTTTGTTCGATCTCACTAACCCTCTTTTGTCTTTCTCTTCTCTCGCCTCCACCGTGCTCAGTTTCCCTCTTCTGTACGTCAACGTTACTCTTGCCGTGCCTTGCGGCTTTTTGCTATCTCCTTTACACAATATTTAGGCTAAAGTGTATCTTGATTCGATCTCACACTTTTTACCTACACCACATTAGACATCAGTCTGTGTGCATTCATGTCCGTCCTCTCAGTGAGTCCTACGTTTCTCAAGATTTTGTTTTGAGTACCGCAGGTCTCCTGACAAGTGCGAGTATTTTCCTATCAGATGAATTACGCTCCTACGTCCAACTTGCCCAGCGACTGCCTTATTGTTTCCCTACGCGACGTATATATAGTATAGTAGGAACTCCAAATGTACGCACTCTATCTTCATTACATCTCACACTAACCCAAACTCATCTTCCTCTTCTCACCTGCCATCAAACTTTCTCAATATTCCCGACATACCCGACTGCTTTATATTATATATATTATAGTAAAAATAAAAAACAACGTGCCTGTGCCCACTTTGGACGAAACCGCCGACGCTCCGTGCCTACATCGGATCATCCTCTCATCAAACTACATATTATCCATCTCTCAATACATTGTTACCCAATCTGGTATCTTTTTCTCTCTCTATGGACGACGCGTTATAAAAATTCTTAATTTCTTCCCGTTTACAGTTCACATTTCCCTACTGCTGCCCCGGTTTTTCCCTCTCATACGCCCCTACGCTTCATGGGTAAGTTATATAGAGAAGATTTTGTATAGACAACTTTTTTTGACATACATTTTTGAACAGGTCAGACCTCTTCGTCTGCCTCGAATTCCGGCGGGACAAGTTCACCACGACCATATCACTCTTTGACTTCACAACCATCGTCTCTGTTATCTTCGCGTGAGGTACTAAATTCTCCATCAACTTTGAATCATCATCCACCTTCCCCACCGCCTATTTCGAAAAGGACCCTTGCACAGCGCACGCGTCGAAATAGGGAACGTGACCTTCACTCTCATTCTGTACAACTTGACGCTCCTTCTACATCACCCTCACCAAATCCTTCTTCGACTTCACACCGTCATCCACAGTCTCCGGCAACTTCGAACGAAGCACTAAGTCCTTCATCAACTTCGGACCATCGACCACCTTCCCCGCTGCCTATCTCGAAAAGAGCTCTTGCACAACGCAGGCGTCGAAATAGGGAACGTGCCCTTCGCTCACATTCAGACATCCCTTCTACGCTACCTTCTCGCCCGATTCTTCCTACAACAGTTGTTACCCGTCGCAGACACCGCCAGAGACAACGTATGGCTGCGCTTGCTGATGAACAGGTCAGTTTACATTTATTCATCTTGGCGAACCATCACTGATTGTCGTGGCCACTACATCATTATAGGAAATACTCCCTATCGCTCGACATCATTATGCAGAGCCCATTAACCCGGTGTCTTTCGGACGCATGGATGTAATCTGTATTCACTGTGCTGCTTATCATTGGCTTCAAGAACGCGTTATAAAGAGCTCGATCTCATCTCCTCGCTTTTCTCATTGCTGTCACCATGGAGCTGTCCGTCTAGACCAACTTCCTGACCCTCCTCGACAACTACAGTCATTATTCACTGCACCGTCCGCACAAGCCAAAGAGTTCAGAGAGAAAATCCGTCAATATAACTCTGCGCTTGCGTTCACATCTTTCACCACAACAGAAAAGAATGACAACAGCGGTGGTGGTGGTCCATGGTATGGAAAACGGGATATACGATATATCATAGAGCCGGGACTCTCCTCCCAAATGCTGATGAAGATCCAATGTATGCACAACTATACTTTTATGACCCTGTCGAGGCACTCGAATATCGTATGAAACGCAATACAAAGCTCAAGCGCAAAACGATGGAATACCTACAGAACATGCTTATTGACATAAATCGGTATGATTTGTTACTTCTCAACACCTTCGACATGTCACTTATACAAACAAATAGCTATAAGACGTTGTTTCTTCACGCATATGAGATCTTGAACAACACGCCTTCCAGGGAACTTGCCTTTCAAATCGTTGCCGATCCATCCACAGACCTACGTCGATACAATGCCCCGACCATAGATGAAATTGCCGTCATCATCCCTGGTGATTCAACACATGCAGTTAACCCCGCGACATCATTCTACATCCACGGGAAGGCGGCTTGCAATTCATTCATGATCATAACCGTGCATATGCTCCGTTACACTATGTGCTACTCTTCCCTTATGGCACCCCTGGGTGGACATACGGCCTACCACTCTACCCCAATGTCGATGACGAAACCAATAACCGTCAAATTGAGAGGCACGTCACACAAGCCCAATACTATTCTTACCGCCTGCACACACGACACGGCGAATTTCCAATACTTCAGTCTGGAGGCCGCCTCTTTCAACAATATGTATGCGATATATGGGTTTCAACTGATCAGAACCGTCTCCGATGGGTTGAAATGCACCAGCCCGAATTACGTGCAGCTTTGTACAGTGGCCTTGAAGACACCGTCCACCTTCGAGATAACGACATCGATCTCCATAACGTCGGTCATTGCGTTGTCCTTCCATCGTCATACGTTGGTGGCCCTAGATATATGATTCAGCGTTTTCAAGATGCCATCGCCCTCGCTCGCTATTATCACGGTTTTGATCTTTTCATCACCTTCACCACGAACGCTTCATGGCCGGAAATAACCAATGCCCTTCTTCCTGGCCAAACAGCTGCAGACCGTCCTGATCTCACAGTCCGCGTCTTCAACATGTACAAGACGTCGTTGATCAATGAGCTTACGAAGGACGACATTTTTGGCAGCCCTCTCGCGTACGTTCATACGATCGAATTCCAGAAACGTGGCCTTCCCCACATGCACCTCCTTCTCTCTCTTGCCCACGCTTCCGTTTAACCACTGCAGAAGAAGTCGACACCGTTGTTAGAGCGACATGGCCTGATCCTGAAACTGAACCACACCTCTTTAACATCGTCAAACGTTGTATGGTACACGGTCCCTGTGGATGATGGAACCCCAATGCGCCTTGCATGAAAGACGGGAAATGCAGTAAAGGCTTTCCAAAACCCTTTCAGGCAGAGACAGTCATGACTCGCAACGGTTACCCAGTATACGCGCGACCAGATGACGGTCGAGCATATAATGTTCGCAATGTCATTGCGGATAATCGATGGATCGTACCCTACAGTCCATACCTTCTCTCTCGGTATGATTACTCCCTTTTATTTCTCTGACATTCATTAACATCTCCTATAAAGATACGACGCGCACATCAACGTTGAATGTGTCATGTCTCTTGCAGCGGCCAAATATATTACGAAGTACACACATAAAGGCCCCGACCGAGCCACTATTGAAATACAACAACGTAATGAGGTCTCTGAATTCAGAGACAGTCGTTACATTGCAGCCTCTGAAGCGTTGTGGCGTCTTCTTGAATTCCCCATACACCACCAAGAACCGGCTGTTATGAGCCTTCAAGTCCACCTTCCTGGCCAACATATGGTTGTCTTCAGACCTGACGAATCTATTGAGACCGTCACAGCCCGTGCGGAACGAGAAAAGACTATGTTAACCGCTTTCTTCGAACTCAACAGAGACGACCCTGTAGCTCGCCAGTACACCTACCAAGAGGCACCGCTGCACTTCGTCTGGGATCGAAGAAACAAACAATGGAAGCATCGTCAACGCGGTTCAACCATTGGACGCCTCTACTTTGTCTCACCCACCGCTGGCGAACGCTTTTACCTTCGTACACTTCTCACTACGGTTAAAGGGCCTACCAACTGGGAGAACCTCCGCACATTTGACGGCATTCTCTATCCCACTTTCCATGCTGCATGTCTGGCACATGGTCTCCTCGAGAACGACGATGAGTGGCGCCAGTGTCTTGAAGAAGCGTCTCTAACACATCTTGGTGAAAGCCTCCGACGTCTTTTCTCCCTCATACTAAGACATTGTCAACCATCTCAACCTGATCTTTTATGGCAACAATTCCGTGAAAACCTATGTGACGATCTGGGCCGACGATTACAACGTGAAAGAGACACGATAGCTGACATCTCACTCGACGAGATATACGACTTTGGCCTTTTCCTCATTGACCACAATCTCCGTGAGCATGGCATGTCGCTCTCTACCTTTCCCTCTATGCCTTCTGTCCAAGCAAATTGGCAAGACCGTCGTGCAAACCCTTACATCTCAGAACAACTTGCTTATGACCCTAACAATGAACTCCGTCTTGCTGAAGAGAACATCCCCTACTAAATAACGATCAACGGTTTGCGTTCAATACCATCTTTGGATCAACATGTGCTCAAGATGGAAAAGCGTTCTTCATTCATGGACCTGGCGGTACTGGCAAAACGTTTCTCTACAAAATGCTTTGTCATCGCGTTCGTGCCAATGGTTGGATTGTCCTTTGTGTTGCGTCGTCAGGGATAGCATCTCTCCTACTTCCTGGTGGACATACTGCACATTCAATGTTTTCAATACCAGTAGAATCACTGTCCGAAGACTCAACATGTCAAGTTGAAAAGAACTCGAAGCAAGCTGACATGTTCCGGAAAGTACGACTCATCATATGGGACGAAGCTGTCACCCAACACAGGTATTACTTCATGCTCTCTCTGTTCGCTTTACTCTCACTAATCTTATTATCAAAGACATGCAATTGAAGCCGTTGACCGCATGTTTCGAGACATTTATTCAAGAAATAAACCGTTCGCTGGGATCACTATCGTATTTGGAGGTGACTTCCAACAAACGTTACCTGTTGTTGTCAACGGAACACGAGAAGATTCAGTACAGGCTACTGTGCAACGCTCTATACTGTGGAACACCATCGAAGTCATACATCTCCATCAAAATATGCGAGTCCTAATCGATGCCAACTCCCGTGCGTTTACAGAATGGCTCCTTGACGTCGGACATGGGCGAACCATACCTCCCAGAACTCACCGATCTCTATTACCATTCCTGACTCTATGTGTTGCGACACTGAAAATGATCTCATCACAAGTGTCTACGGCGCAATGAGCGATCATCCCCAAGTACCCCTCCACATTTCTTCGCAGAGCGAGCCATCCTTGCAGCACGAAATGATGATATTCGGAGCCTCAACTCGACCATACTTGATCATCTTCCAGGCGACAAACGAACATATCTCTCTGCAGACTCTTATTCTACTGACGATCCCACTGCGGACGGACACCATAACGTTCCACTTGAGTTTCTACACACACTTAATGCATCCAGCCTCCCAATTTCTGAACTCCGTCTCAAAATAGGATGTCCAGTTATTCTCCTCCGGAACATCGATCCTAAACGAGGTCTCTGTAATGGCACACGCGCCACAGTCGTAAACATGTCCAATCGTCTCATTGAAATTCGACTCCTCACTGGAGATCATGCCGGTGAAATTGCACTCATTCCACGAATCACACTATCACCAACACTCACAGGGCTCAATTTCGCGATCAAGCTCAACAGACGCCAATTTCCCATTCAACTCGCCTTCGCGTTAACTATAAACAAAGCTCAAGGTCAAAGCCTCAACCATATTGGAATCGACCTGCGGAAACCTGTATTTTCTCATGGCCAACTCTATGTTGCCTTATCGCGCGCGACGTCTTCCCAACACATCAAAGTTCTCCTTCCTAACAATTCATCTCAGAAGAAAACACGAAATGTTGTATATAATGAAATTTTACTGAACTAATATAATGTATTACTACTGTACTATAATGTACAACACCATACGTTTCTTACTTTAAAAACAAAAACAATTTGCCGTCCCTGTACTCATATCGCCTGCCCGCGCGCCCGTGCGAAGCACGGGCAACCGCTAGTCTGACTAATGTGACGGGTGACCAGATCACCGGTCCGTAACATCCCCTTGATCTGCGTCACTCAAGTTCAGAACGGGTGCGTCAAAACCCTTTCCAGCCAAAAACCCTGTGGGAAAAAAGGGCATGGAAGGGAAGGTGCGATGTTTACTCGATCCCAAGGCGATGCTCACGCCTTCACACGATTCGACAGCAATGCAGGTAGATTTACTGTGGTTCTTCTTTGGCATGCGTACCCTTACCTCACCTTCCCCGTTTGCTTCTTTCTTTCCTCGGTACTCTCTCCCTCTAGTCATATTTTTTCCTCTAGGTGGAATAGCTAATTGGTCGTCATCCCCGCCGAGCACGTTCTCATGGCAAGGAGCTCGATGACCCATGTCCTACTCCCGTACGGTCTTTCTGGACAAAGCCATCGACGCACGCGGGGCGCAATGCACCCAATTAGTGTTGTCTACGCCAGTAGATACTCTGCTAAGACGCTACAGCAGCGAGGCTACAAAGCGTGATGACGACCTCGTTTTTTGGCCGTAGGCCCCGATTTGATTTGCTTGCGCAGCTCGTTGCACACTCGGCCTAGGCATCGTTATCACGTATAGACATGCCGCTCCGGACGCGGGGTCTCTATCCCACCAACTCAGGTCCGACTCCCTGCGATGTGCCATCTCGACTACTCGTACGTCGGGGTGCCATGTTAAAGGTCTCATTTTATTGCAAAATAAGAAGTAATGGTCATCCCGCTGTTCAAATTTGTGCCGACGGTAGTAATGTGATGGCTGATCTGTGTGAGTCAAGGTGCATTCGCGATACGATTCGTGCTGCTTCACACCAAGTAGGTCATAACGCTGGATTGCATGCCGAGTTATTAAACAGTTGAGATTTCGACATGGAAGCAGCACGGTTCTATGCTGGGTGGTCTCGATCTAGGGCGGAGGAATTGCAACAACGATTAATAGAAATGGGTATTCTAGTTGTGTAAAGTTCTATATACAAGCTTGTATTCCTCTGATGGGTTCTAAAAAATGGTACAATATACGGAAGAACGGATCAAATGGTATAATATATTGGTTGGTGGGAGCATGTATGTTTCTGGGCTCGACGAAGTGCTGGCGATGCACCTCCGCAAAGTTGTGGTCACGCCGTTCATCGCCAGTGCTGTTGCAAGGGGAGAGATCTGTGATTCGGCGGTCAAGGTAGAGCCGGCAAGGACGATGGCATGCATGGGAGGCGTTTCAGCACAGGAGCATGTTTATTGGTGTCAAGTCTACTTCAAGCACGATATCTAGGCAGAAGCGGTCGTCCTTGTGCGCTATACGGACGCATTGAGGGATTGAAGGTGACTTCGGTGATCATGATAGGTTAGTCGGACTTGGAGTGAGAGTGGTGAAGGAGGGTGAAGCGGTAGGAGGAGTTGAAACCGCCTGGAGATAATGAAAGATGAACGTGAGCCAAAGTCAGAGGAAACTATTGCGTAGAGGAGGCGACACGAGATGTTACCTTTGAAAGCGAAAGGTACAGTATCTACTAATTATTCACATCCTAGATTTCCCAGCCGGATTCCGAGTCCATTTCCGTGTCTTTTGTCCAGAGGGAAACAGCTATAGGGTGGCCGAGGAGCTGTCGTGCAGCAACGAACAGCCCAATGCTTTCCCGGACAGGTACCGATCGCCGGAGCCCCTCCAAGAAAAGATTCTGTAGGTTGGGCAACACCTCTGTTATTTTTTCCCTAATGGGCTCTTGCAGGGCGGCCGTGATACCTGGGACAAATTGTTCGGATACGTAGAGACTAAACCTCGTGGATGAACAAGTTGTCCAACATGGAAAGGAGCGGTGAAAACGAGGTCCAGACCCGCGCCAGGGTCGAGAGCTGCCAATCTGACTCTTCGCAAAAGAATTGTATCTTGAGCTCTTCAAATCCAAATGTCCGTGATGAAAGTGTGAGCCGAACAGCATCACCGCAAAAGCCTACACGTGCTTTATCAAGTATCTTGAACATTGGTGTGCGACTGATGAATTGGGCGAGTTGTGGCACGCCATGATCGATTTGATCGATGAGACATATAAATAAGACGTTGAGTTGAGGGGCATCGATGCATGCCAAAAAGTCCTCCAAATACTCGCCAGTCCCTTTGAACTCAATCATAGTAAGTGCGGGTAGGATAGCGTGGGTCGACGAAGGCCGATGTCGGCTTTCCCAATCGGAACGAGATGGAAGTAGGAATCCAAGGTAAAAGCTTTCGAGGCTGGTCAATGCGGAGAGACATGTGACCATCGTTTCAGGTGAGATGGATCCGGAATGAGTAATATTCCCAAGGGAAATATTGGTAAGGTGGGTGGAAAACAAAAGTAGTTTCGGCAATCCCGGAAATGGAATGTTCTCTAAGCGGAGGTATCGCAGACGTGGGGATGATCCGCCCAAGAACGAATCAGGAACGATCGGCGCTTTGAAGTCACTCGATGAGAGTCGCAGAAATGTCAATTCCGGGAATGGAACCTGCATCACAGCCCAGACTTTCTCCACTGCAGGAGTTGTATGAAAATCGAAGTCGATCACAGATACGCGGTCATGTCGATTGAGTACGGTAAGGATGTTATCCACATCTGATGGTGAGATCGTGCCCTGAATGATGAGAGGCAAGGCTGGCCAGATATCGAGTTTGTCCTTCATGGGTGCTTGTGGATCACAATAGAGTCGCAGATTCAGGCGACGAGGAGATTCAAAAACAAGGTGTCTCCATCGACGACACACGTGCACGAGCAATTGCCATGCCTCTGCTCTTCTTTTAAAATCTTCGGCCAGGTTTCCGACCACATAGAAATCGAATATTTCTACTAGAACTTCATCGGGGAGCCCGTTGATTGGTATTACGTGGCCTACATTGTATGGTGTCAGTTCAGCAGGTGTTGCTGAAAGTCGCGCTTTAAAGACGTACGTTGACTCCGAGTCTGCTCGACCATTAGCAAGCCTTCGGACCTGTTGTCTATAGTAATCCGGCGTAGGTTAATGATGGGGCAATGTTCTAGTCGGAGGCCTGGAAGGTGGTGCAGTGTATTGACGGCAGTCAGCCTTTATCGAAATCGCACTGTCAGTTATTTGAGCAATGTGACAAAACATTTTCCGTTGACGTACAGCGTCTGAGGGCAAGATAATTGCTTGAGATGAGATGACTAACCGCGCGCAGCCGGAGGACTTCAACATACGCGGTCACGTGCGAATCGATCGGCCGAGATTCGTCGCGTTGCTGTACCTAATCTACGCGTCTCTGTCTTTCAAATACCGTCTAGGACCCATTCGTGCACGGGACCAGTACCCTCCCGAAACGGCGCTGTACTTTATCGTCGCTGCGTGGCACGTTTTATTCATTTAGGTTGCAATGGATTTGACGAATTTGTTTCGCAGCGAGATATCCCGTTGGCCATTTGGGTGCACACTGCACTACGAATAGTGTACAGCGTACAGCCGCAAGCTGCAACCCAGCACATTCGCAATTCGTCTTTACCTCGATCTGATTCAATTCAAATTTGTGCGCTGTTGATCGTCTAGCGCACATCAGGAACCACATCATTTCCAAATCACCCCACGCCACGTTCTCTCTTGGGGTGAAAGGCCTTTGCGAGTTGAAGCCCTAAAGCATTTTAATTGATGAGTTCCTTCTTCCTTCGAGACCCATTATACCGACGAGATGGCCTAGCGAACGATAACGAGAATGTGAGGAATATCCGCAACACGTGGGTCGTCGGCAATGGTATTTTCATGCTGATGACACATATCTCCCTTCTCAGAGAATCACTACTCCGTAAGTGTGAGTCTGCATATTTGGAGCGAACACGAGGAGGTTTGACGAATGAGAGTACGTGATAGTACTAGAAGATTGGGTAAACACATGAGGGCAATTTCCCAAGCTGCCATAATATAATGTATTCCGTTGTTTTTCCTGGACTGTCACTCGTTTGAAAACTGCATTGTTATTGAGGAAACAGTTGGCCCAGCTCGTCGAGCTCGCGTTCAGGCAGCGTAAAGCGTGGTCCGTTTCTGTCCCTAGCAGACAAGGGCGTCAACCGTACACGAATTATTCCCTATTTTGAAGAGGCTGCCACACAACAATACCACTGTTCACGAAGCGTAAATGAACCCCGGACCTCGCGACGGTTGATTGGGAGCATTTCATCAGTCATCGACCTCTGAGCCCAATGACCTGCCCTACTCCGAGTGTCTGTCCCAGACAGAAACGATGATAGGGTGATTGGCAGGCTGTCGCGCGGAAATGAACTGCGCAATGCCTTCGTGGACAGGTTCCGATGGGTGGAACCCCTCCAAAAAATATTTTGCAGAGCGGGCAACACTTCGGTTGTTCTTCCCCCAGTGAGCTCGTGCAGAGCGCGAGCGATACGTTTCAAAAATTTCTTGGATAGGTAGAGATTCTTCACAGCCGTAAATGGAAGCAAAAGGTCCAACCATTCGGTGTTCTCGATGTCACCCTTCCAATTGGGTAGAAAACAATGACCCCCATCAATGTAGAGGTTCTCCATTGTTAAAAGAAGACGCAAACTGAAGATGAGGTGCAAATTTGCGCCATGGATGAAAGCTGCCGATCTGGATCTTGTAAGATTTTTACTTCAAATATTCCATGGTGAGATTGAAGCCTAGCTCCGGCTTCAAAGAGATCAAAGATGAGGCGCGCCTCGTTATATGCTCCGAATGTTGGCGTACGACTGATGAATTGGATGAGTTCTGGGGTTTCAACGTCAACAAAAGTTGTCCACAACCGGTAGAGTCGAGGGGCATGAATCCGGGACACAAGGTCCTCCAAGTATGAATTGGCCCACGGAAACAAAACTTCGTGAGAGCGGGGAGGAAAGAGCGAGCTGGTGGAGGTGAACGTCGGCTTTCCCGGACATGGAAATTGTTTCGAAAGTCAAATTCTTCGAGGTTGGTCAACATGGAGAGGCAAGTGACCATCGCCTCGGGTGAGATGTACCCGGAATTAGGAATATTTATAAGTGAAAGATTGACGAGGCGGGTGGCAGAACAAAGTAGTTTCGGTAATCCCGGAAATGGAATGGAATCCAAAGAGAGGTATCGCAGGCGTGGCGCAGATCCACCCAAGAATGAGTCGGGAAAAACTAGCCGGTACGACAAGTTTCGAAGAAATGACAGGCGCAGATCTGCGAGCTCCGGGAATGGGACCTGCATTGCTGTCCAAAATTTTTCGATTTGCGAAGTTGTATGGAAACAGAGGTTGATTTTACATATGCGATCGCTGTGTTCGAGTACAGCAACGACATTGTCCACTGACGTTTCAGAGAAACCGCCTTGAATGAGGAGGGGCAAGGGGGCCAGACATCCAGGGTTTCTCTTGCAGGTGTTCCGGTTGTATAACAAAGTTGCAGATTCAGACTACGTGGTGATTCAAAAACAAGGCCTCTCCGCCGTTGACACACGTGTACCAGCGATTGCCACGACAGTATCTGCCTTTTCGTATCTTGTTTGCTATACACCGCCTCAGTAGAATCTAGATCTTGATATCTGACCACATAAAGATCAAATATTGTTAGGAGGACGTCGTCTGGGAGGTCATCGATTGTTAACACCCGACCTATATCGAAATTGGTCGAATAAGCCAGCATTGAGCATTTGTTGGGAGATGACGCCAGTGTACAAGAGACTTACGTCGATTGTAGGGATGTGCGAGATTACCTGCCATCACTGAGCCTTCGAAATCCCGATCTATTGAGATCAATGATCCTGGGAGGCTATGAATTGAGGCAGAGGCCGCGAGGGCGGTGCTGAAGGGAGACTTGATGACGAGGACGCTTTCGAGCGGAGTTTGTGTCACGATTCGTCGTTTAGGGGGACCGGATGCCGTGAGACACTGAGACTATGCTCAAGGACAACTCCGGCACCATCGACCACGCGCGCTTCTTCATCATCTCATTCCTACACTCATTCTTTTCTAACCCAATACCAACATACCCGGGCAAAGCACTGAGATCTACTTTCCCACCATTTCAACACGTGTTTTTCCTTGGTGACCGCACCACACGACCAGTACCACTTTGCATAGAGCGCTGCCTTGTCAGGTGCCACTGCCGCCACTGTTCGAGGCCTGAGCAGTGTCGATCCCCATCCAACCCACACTACTCATCTCTATCCTGGGGCCTATTCTAGGCCATGTTTTCGTCCGTCTATCTTCATCGCACTCCCTCAAGTTCGCCGAAGCTGTACAAGTGGGATAGCCGACAATACCTCCGGTTTGTCGTCCGTCAATGATCTATGTTCTTCTTTATTTTTAAAATATAGTAAACTCTCGCTTCCCTCGATCGCTAAGGTTCGCAAGTACAGCACATACAGTGTGATACCGACCCGATGCTGCGTGTCCATCTGCGCTTGGTGGAACTCGGCGGGTACAACTGAAGGTGAGAAAGCACTGTTACATTTCTCTTCTCCCTCTCACTCTCCGTTATCCTCTCGATCGCTGCAGTACTGATGCAAACGTTTTGTCATGATCATAACACATGCACATGATCGCAGGCCCCGACGCGTCGTGCAATCTTCCGAGCGCGACCGTGACGAGCGCCTCCTCCGCCACTGTACCAGTATATCTGATTCTGCTTCTCCAAAGTTACTGACGCGTGTTCAGTTACAAGCGCAGGTAGAATTCTACGAGCTGATAATTTAACCGCTAATGCAGACGGGCGAAAACGGCAAGGATTAGAACTGCCATCTCGATAGTACTCTTTTTCTTTGGGTATATGTATGCCAGGACAAGTACGGCGCATATCACAAGGGACCCTTCGTTAGGGGAACAATGAAGTTGTCCACATGCACAGCTAGTGGTAATAATGCACTGTTCATTCTTGCCTATCCCACCTCGCCACATCATGATGCTGCTATTCCATGTTCCCCCTTAATAGCCTGTCACCTTAACCTTGACGGTGGTGGAATGATCAGAGTCTACATGCCGACTGCGCGTATTCTTACTTATCTCTCTAAATTGCCTTTCTGCAAGCACGAGTCTGCGCGCTCGAAGCCGGAGAAATGTAAGACTTCTTTACGTTGTCACGGTGACAAACAGCCTGGCCAACTACCTTGTCAAGCCAGTTGGCCGGGCTGAAATCGTATATTTCGTGATACTTCTTAATCGTCTCACTCTATTACTTGTTATAAATAAATATCGTACTATGGCTGCCTGTGATTAAGAGACAAAAGACCCCAGCTAAAAAGCGCAGGTGAACCACGGGTGCAATAGCGGTTACGTATACCGCCGGTCGCTTAAGCACGTAGCTGGAATGACTTGATTCTATAGCATCGCTGATGTCCCGGAGACTAAAGAACACGTGCAGAGGAAAGTAGTACAAGGTAAGTAGACGATACGGAACGTTGAAACAATAAGATAATTATTGATCGACCTCTAATGACCTCTCCTCGCCGGGTATCTCTCCCAGATCGATATGGCGACAGGGCGATTGGTGAGCTGTCGCGCGGAAATGAACTGCGCAATGCCTTCCTGGACGGGTTCCGATGGCTGGAACCCCTCCAACAGAACATTTTTCAGGGCGGGCAATACTTCTATTGTTCTTTCTCCAGTGAGCTCTTGCAGAGCGGGCGCGATACTCGGCGAAATCAACTTGGATAGGTAGAGATTCTTCACAGCCGTAAATGGGAGTAGAACGTCCAACCATTCGGTGTTCTCAATATCAACTGGCCAATCGAGTGATAGATATTGGCCCCCGTCGATGTAGAGGTTCTCCATTGTTAAAAGAAGACCCAACGACGAGGTGCAAATTTGCGCCAGGGATAAAAGCTGCCGATATGGCCGTTGTGAGATTTGTACTTCGACCATTCCATTGTGAGATTGAAGCCTGATTCCAGCTTCGTCAATAGCAAAGATGAGACGCGCCTCGTTATATGCCCGAATGTTGGCGTGCGACTGATGAATTGATTGAGTTCTGGGCCGTCAAAGTCAATATCATGGAAGAACGTTGTCGACAACTGGCAGAGTCGAGGGGCATCGATCCGGGACACAAGGTCCTCCAAGTATGCCTTGATTCCACGGAACCAGAACTTCGTGAGAGCCGGGAGGAAAGCGCGAGTCGGCGGAGGTGAACTTCGGTTTTCCAGAACAAGAAAATTGACATAAAAGTGAAGTTCTTCGAGGCTGGTCAACACGGAGAGGCAAGTGGCCATCGTCTCGGGTGAAATGTACCCGGAATAAGGAATATTTGAAAGAGAAAGATGGACGAGGTGAGTGGCGGACAAAAGTAGTTTCGGTAGTCCTGGAAATGGAATGGAATGCAAGTGGAAGTATCGCAGACGTGGCGCAGATCCACCCAAAAATGAATCAGGAAGAAATCGAAACGAGCCTCCAAATGACAGGCGCAGAACTTCGAGCTCTGGGAATGGGACCTGCATTGTTGTCAAAAAATTTTCAATCGGCGAATGTGTATGGCAAATGAGGTCGATTTGGCATATTCGATCGCTGTGCTTGAGTTTAGCAATGACATCGTCCACTGACGTTTCGTGGATATGTGCTGTAATGACAAGAGGCAGGGCTGGCCAGACGTCGAGGATCCTCCTTGCAGATCTTCCGGGAGCGTAATAAAGTTGCAGGTTCAGGCGACGTGGTGACCCGAAAACAAGGCCTCTCCACTGTCGACACACGTGTATCAGCGATTGCCACCACTCTATCTTCGTTTTTATATCGTAGCGGCTCAGCTTGCGGAGATCAAGATATTGATATCTGACCACATAGAAATCAAATATTGCTAGGAGGACGTCATCTGGGAGGTTGTCAATTGTTAACACCCGACCTACAACGCATCGAATCAGCCAGCAGATGATGCCAGTGCACAACAAGAGACTTACGTCGATTGTATGGATGTGCAAGGCTGTCTGCCATTAGCGACCCTGCTAAATCCCGATCTATTGGTGTCAACGAGCCAGGGAGGCTAGGCGGCCGTGGTGGTAGAGATGGTCACTTTGGTGGAAGACCTGATGATGGTGAAGCTTTCGAGCGGTGCCTATATCATGATACTTCGTTATGACTGATCGATACAGAGAGTGAATTCCCTTGACATACAGGTGAGGGGTCGTTGATGGGAATTCGGCGTTTGGGGAGACTTGAGACAACGTAACGAGATGCTCACAACGTTGACGTTGAGCGCTGAGTACAGGCGCGAATCTTCACTTCATCATCATTCCCGCTTGCCTTCACTCACTGTCATCATGCGATGCTCATTCTTTTCTAACCACCTGCCACTCCCTAACGTACTTAAGTACTTGGTCGAAGCACTGGAAAATCATATCCGACCATTTCGTCACATGCCTTCCCTGGCAACCGCCCCACGTGACTGTAACTGCGAACTGCGACCGAGTACTTGTAGGTTCTTTCCCAGGATCCCAGCGCCCATTCCCAGCCGTGCTTTCATCCTTCCATCTTCACCGCACTCGTCTCAGTTTGCACCAAAGCTTGTACAAGTGGCATCAATGTTCAATTAGAACCTGATCATCGTCCGTCAATAATCCATCCTCTTGTTTTTAATATAGTAAACCCCACTTCAGTTAATCGGGTTCTCAAGTACAAGGTGTCTACGTATACAGTAGATACAGAAGGGACTTCTGGGCTCACCCTTCTGACCTGGGTGGAAGTTGGCGAACACAAGGTGAGTAAGCTCTGTTTCATCTCCCTTCACCGTCACCTTCTCCCAAGAAAATCTCTTGATCATGATAGTTCCGACGTGAAGCACCTTATTATGATCCTAACACACGCGCACGTTCACAGGACCCGACACGCTTATAGCTTTCACAACTTCACGAGCTCATGGAAGACTTCCCCCGCCCTATACCAGTGCCTCCGATTCTTCTTCTCCTGCTCACGCGCGTAGGCAGGTAGATTCACCAGTAGAATTTTACGACACGGAAATGCAGTTGCCAATGCAATCACCCAAGACGTGATGTCCCCCGGGCATGACTGTAGGTGTCTACTACTCTACTCCATCCTAAGCAGGGATCAGTCTGAGCATCGTCATCCACACCGAGCAGTTGCTCATGGCGAGGAACTCGATGACGCACTTTTTACTCCCCATACGGTAGACCAAAGTCATTCTGGACAAAACCATCGACAGAGGCGGTGCGCGATGTAACTCAATTGGTTCGCATTTATGCCGCTAGATACTCTGCAAGACACTGGCGGCGAGGCTACAGGAACTTGCTTACTACAGTCATTGGGGTGGCAACGTCATCTGATGCGAGTGCAAGTGCGACGACTCGTATAGTCATGCCGCTCCGGATCCAGGGCCTTTATTCCGCCACCTCATTCCGACTCGTTGACGATGCGCCATCTCGACTACTCGAACGTCGGGGTGGCATGTCGAAGGTCTCGTTTCATTGCAAAATAAGAAATAAGGGTAATCCCACTTCTTAAATTCGTGCCGACAGTAGCAATGTGGTGGCTGATCTGTGCGGGACCAGGTGCGTCTGCGATGCGATTCGCGCTGTTTCACAACAAGTGGATCATAACGTTGGATTGGGATTTTGACATGGAAGCGGCACCGATCTGTGCTGGGTGGTCTTGATCCAGGGCGGAGAAATCGCTACAACAGTTGAAAGAGAAAAGGCAAGCAGAAATGGGTATTCTAGTTCTGTAAAGTGCTATATACAAGTTCGTATTCCTCTGATAGGTTCCAAAAAATTGGTATAATAGACGGAAGAAACGGACTAAATTGTGTATATTGGTGGGAGCAAGTACGGGAGGGATTTGGTCCGGCGGTCGAGACAGAGACGGCAAGGGTGATGGGCGCTCATAAAAGGTGTTTCAGCACGCCGTCACAGGAGCATGTTTACTGGTGTGAAGTCTACTTCAAGAACGTTGTTATGCCCCTAAGTGGCTCGGGAAGAAGCACGCTCGGGAAGGCTTGGGGTTGATGGATGCGATATCCCGGTAGAAGCGGCCGTCCTTGCGCGCTATACGGACGCATTGCGGCATTCAAGGTGACATCGATAATCGCGATAAGTTAATCAGGCTTGAAGTGAGGGTGGCAGAGGGCGAAGAGGTAAAAGGGTGAAACCGCCTAGAGACAATGTAAGATGAACGTGAGTCAAAGTCAGAGGAAACTATTGCGTAGAGAGGAAACGACACGAAAAGTTACCTTTGAAAGCAAAGGGTATCTATTAATTATCCACATCCTAGATTTCCCAGTCTGAATCCGAGTCTATGTCTGCGTCTTTTGTCCAGAGGGAAACGGCTACTGGGTGACCAAGCAGCTGTCGAGCAAAAACGAAGAGCCCAATGCTTTTCCGCAAAGGTCCCGATCGCCGAAGCCCCTCCAAGAAAAGATTCTGTAGGTTGGGCAACACTTCTGCTATTCTTTCCTTAACAAGCTCTCGCAAGGCGGCTATGATACCTGGCACAAATTCTTTGGATACGTAGAGAGTCTCCACAGAGGTAAATGGGTGTAAAAGTTCGAGCCATTGGTTGTTTTCGATGTTATCTTGCCAATGTGGCTGCAAATATTCAATCTCGTAGATGAACAAGTTGCTCAGCATGGAAAAGAGGGGCGAAAACGAAGTCCAGACCCGTGCCAGGACCAAAAGCTGCCGATTTGACTCTTCGCAAGGGAATCGTATCTTGAGCTCTTCAAATCCAAATGTCGGTGATGAAAGTATGAGCCGAACAGCATCACCGCAAAAGCCTACACGTGCTTTATCGAGTGGCTTGAACATTGGTGTGCGACTGATGAATTGGGCGAGTTGTGGTACGCCAAGATCGATTTGATTGATGAGATATATAAATAAGCTGTTGAGTCGAGGCGCATCGATGCAGGCCACAAAGTCCTCCAAATACTCGCTGATCCCTTTGAACTGAAAAAAAGTAAGAGTGGGTAGGATAGAGCGGGTCGGCGGAGGCAGATGTCGGCTTTCCCAATCGGGGAGAGATGGAAGTACGAAGCCAAGGCTGAGGTTTTTGAGGCTGGTCAATGCGGAGAGGCATGTAACCATCGTTTCGGGTGAGATGTATCCAGAACGAGTAATATTCCCAAGATGGATCTCGGTAAGGTGGGTGGCAGACAAGAGTAGTTTTGGTAATCCTGGAAATGGAATGGCCATCAACCAGATTTCTTGCAGACGTGGGGATGACCCGCCCAAGAACGAATCGGGAATGATCGGCGCTTTGAAGTCACTCGACCAGAGTCGCAGAACTGTCAATTCTGGGAATGGAACGTGCAGCGCTGCCCAAACTTTCTCTACTTCAGCAGTTGTACGACAATAATTGAGGTGAATCATAGACACGCGGTCGTGTCGATTGAGTACGGCAAGGATGTTGTCCACATTTGATGGTGAGATCGTGCCCTGGATGAGGAGAGGCAAGGCTGGCCAGATATCGAGCTTGTTCCTCACGGGTACTTGTGGATCACAAAAGAGTCGCAAATTCAGGCGACGAGGAGATCCAAATACAAGGCGTCTCCATCGACGACACACGTGCACCAGCAATTGCCATGACTGTGTACTTGTCTTTAAGAATTCATCCGGGTTTTCGACCACATAGAAATCGAATATTTCTAGTAGAACTTCATCGGGGAATGTGTCGATTGGTATTACGTGGCCTACATCGTCAAGTATCAAGTCAGTTCAAAGTGTTACTGAAAGTCGCGCATCAAAAGGACGTACACTGACTCTGCTTAACCATCAGCGGTATTGTCTATCGGGATATGGCAATCCGAGGTGCCAGCCAGGAAACAATTAATGATGCATTAATGATGGGGCAATGTTCAGGTTTGAGTTTGACGATGTACGCGGTCACGTGAGAGTTGATCGTGCGAGCACGACCGTGCCAGTGACCGGACGCGTTGCTGCAGCTAACTTACTGTAATCTACACATCTTGATCTTCAAAACACTGTCTAGGACCTGTTCGTGCAGCCTCCCGAAACGATGCTGCACTTTATCGTCAGTGCGTGGCGCGTTTTATTTATTCAGGTTGCTGTTGATTTGACGAATTTGTTGACGTAGCGAGACAATCGGAGACAGTCCACCGACCATTTGGGTGCACTACGAATACCAATTTTCTAATGCACATCAGGAACCACATCGTTTCTAAAAGTTACCCCACGACACGTTCTCTCGTAACCTGGAACGGTGCGTATGGGAAGCGCATGGAAGAGAGCTTCAGAGTCGGAGATGTGCTCTCTTGGCGCGAGAGGTCTTTGCGAGTCGAAGCCCTAAGCCTTTATATTGATGAGTTCCTTCTGCGTCTTTGTACTTACATACATGAAGCGTGCAACAAATGGAACTCTTCATTCGAGACCTATTATACGACGAGATACTGTAGCTTAGCGAACAATAACGAGGATGAATGGACTTGTGAGGAATATTCGCAGCACGTGGATCGTCAGCACACTGGCACTTTCATGCGATGACACATATCTTCCGTCGCTTAGAGAATCACTATCCCTTAAGTGTGAGTCTGCACATTCGGAGCAAACACGAGAAGGTTTGGTCAATGAGAAAACCGTGTTGATACTGGAAGATTGGGTAGGCACATGAGGGCAATAGACCTGTATTTGCCAAGCTGCCGTCATATGTTTCTTGGATTGTGACTCGGTTGAAAACTACGCTGCGGCTGTTTTTGTTGTTCAAGAAACACTTGGCCCGCTCACCAAGCTCGCGTTCAGGCAACGTAAAGCGTAGTCCATTTCTGTCCCTAGCAGACAAGGGCGTCTACCGTACATGTACTATTTGCTATTTTGGGGAGGCTGCCACACAACATTACCACTGTGTGACGAAGCGTAAATGAACCACGGACCTCATGGCAATTGGGTAAACAGCTAATCATTGATAGTATGAGTCAAGTAATGGTACAAAACATTAATCAGACTGGAATTTAAAAGCGTATCATCAATCACCGACCTGTAAACCCTATGACCTGCCCTACTCCGAGTGTCTGTCCCAGACAGAAACGGTGAGTGGATGATTGGCAAGCTGTCGCGCAGAAATGAACTGTGCAACGCCTTCCGGAACAGGTTCCGATGGCTCGAACCCCTCCAAGAGAACATGTTGCAGAGCGGGAAAGACGTCTGTTGTTCTTCCCCCAGTGAGCTCTTGCAGAGCGGGTGCGATACGTGGCGAAATTGCCCGGGACAAGTAGAGATTCTTCACAGCTGTAAATGGAAATAATAGGTCCAACCATTTCATGTTCTCAGCTTGAGCATCTTCCGCCAAAAAGAGACTCCATATATTCAATAGAATCCCATCGATGTAGAGGTTCTCCATTGTTAAAAGGAGTCGCAACGACGAGCTACAGATTTGCGCCAGGGATGAAAGCTGCAAATCTGGCCCTCGACCTAAGATTCTTACTTGGATCATTCCATGGTCAGACGGCCTAGGGTGAGATTGAAGACTGACTTGAGCTTCGTCACTATAAAACGTTAGTTGCGCCTCATCATATGTCCCGAATCTTGGCGTGCGACTGATGAATTGACTGAGTTCTGGGGCAGCAAAGTCAATATCACGGAAGAATGTTGTCGACAACTGGTAGAGTCGAGGGGCATCGATCCGGGATACAAGGTCCTCCAAGTATTCCTTGAGCCCTTGAAACCAAAACTTCGTGAGAGCGGGAAGGACAGTGCGAGTTGGTGGAGGGGAACGTCGGCTTTTCTGGCCAGGAAAATATTGGAAATCGAAGTTAAGTTCTTCGAGGTTAATCAACATGGAGAGGCTACTGGCCATCGCCTCGGGCGAAATATATCCGGAATATGGAATATGGTGAAGGCGAAGATGAACGAGGTGAGTGGCGGACAAAAGGAGCTTTGGCAATCCTGGAAATGGCGCGGAAACCAAGCAGAGGTATCGCAGACGAGGAGCAAATCCACCCAAAAATGAATCGGGAAGAACTGGCACATGCGACAAGCCTTCGCACCAGGAGCCTCCGTGCAGCAAGGACCCGCATTGAAAGACTCCAAGTGACAGGCACAGAACTGCGAGCTCCGGGAATGGTACCTGCATCGCTGCCAAAAGTTTTTCAATTTCTGAAGTTGTACGGCAATTCAGGTCGATTTGGCATATACGATCGCTGTGCTCGAGTACAGCAATATCCGCTGACGTTTCGTAGGGACCGCCCTCAATGAGGAGAGGTAAGGCGGGCCAAACGTCCAGGGAATTCCTTGTAGATGGTTCGAGTATGTAAAAAAGTTGCAGGTTCAAGCGACGTGGTGATGCGAAAACAAGGCATCTCCACCGTCGACACACGTGTACCAGCGATTTCCACCACTCTATCTCCCTTTTTGTATCGTACAAGCTGGAGTTATGGAAATCCAGATCTTGATATCTGACCACAGAGAAATCGAATATTGCTAGGAGGCCGTCATCTGGGAGATTATCGATTGTTACTATCTGATCTACATCGCATCGAATCAGCCACTGGCACTGGCAGCAGTCGTTGTGAGATGATGCAATGATGCATCAATGATGGTGCACAACAAGGACTTACATCGATTGTAGGGATGTGTGAGATTGTCTGCCATTAGCCACCCTTCTAAATCCCGATCTATTTGGGTCAACGAGCCAGGGAGGGGCGACAGTGGTGATAGAGTATGGTCACTATGGTGGGAAGACCTGATGATGGGAAATGCTTCGAGGGTGCCTATATCATGATACTTTGTTATGACCGGTCAATACAGAGAGTGAATTCCCTTGACATACAGCTGAGAGGTCGTTGATGGGGATTCGGCGTTCGGGGAGATAACGTAAAGAGATGTTCACAGCGTTGAGCGCTGACTCGAGCACAGGCGCTTCTTCACCGGCCTTCACTAGCTTCACTCACTCACTCACTGTCATTGTGCGATGCTCGTACTTGGTCGAAGCAGTGAGAATTACATCCGACGATTTCACCACATGCCTTTCCTTCCTTAGCAACCGCCCCAGTATTGCGCCACCTTGCATGGAGCGCAGCTTGTCTGGTAGTGCCCCACTAGTAGGTTGGCGTCTCATTCCGCCCACGCCTCATTCTCAGGGCCCATTCCCAGCCATGCTTTTATCCATCCATCCTCACGGTTCCCTCTCAAATTTTACAAAAGCCTTCAATATAGTAAACCCCACTTCAGTTGATCGCTGAGGTTCGTCGAGTAGTTGGGATGACTTATTTCTTTTTGATGGCCAGGTTACCTCCATTTTATACATTTGATCATACAGATATCAATTCATGGGTGTGTCAACAATATAGCGTCACCGATGTCTCGGAAGCCAAAGGGAAAGGAAAGCAGTACGGGTAAGTGGACGATACGAAACGTTGAAACAAAGCGATAACTATCAATCGACCTCCACTGACCTCTCCTTCGCCGGGTATCTCTCCCAAATCGATATGGCGACAGGGCGATTGGTGAGCTGTCGCACAGAAATGAACTGCCCAATGGCCGCAGTGCCTTCTTGGACAGATTCCGACGGCTGGAACCCCTCCAAGTAAAGATTCTGCAGGGTGGGCAACACTTCTGTTGTTCCGTCCCCCGTGAGAGCGGGTGCAACACGTGGCGTAAATTGCTCGGATAGGTAGAGGTTCTTCACAGCTGTAAATGGAAGTAAAAGTTCCAACCACTCGGTGTTCTCGATACCATCTTCCCAATCGAGTTGCGAATCTACTGGCTCGTAGATGAAAAGACTTTCCGTCGTGGAAGGGAGAGGCAAAGGCGAGGTACATATCTGTGCTAGGGACGAAAGCTGCCAATTTGGCTCTCTGCATGAGATCTTTACTTCGAAATATTTGAAGTCAGGTGCCTGTGATTGAAAATTAACCCAAGTAATGTGACTGTCAAAGACCACATGTGCTTCATTGGGAGCCTTGAATGTTGATGAGCGACGGATGAATCGGGTGAGTTCTGGGGTGTGGAATTCGATGTCACTGAAGAATGTTATCGACAACTGGTAGAATCGAGGGGCATCGATCCGGGCCACAAATTCCTCCAAGTATTCGTTCACGCCTTTGAACCAAAAAGTCGTGAGAGTGGGGAGGACATAGCGAGTTGGAAATGGAAGTCGGCTTTTGAGGTCGGGACAGGATTGAGGGATTCGAATTCAAGTTGAAGCGTTTTGAGACTGGTCAACGTGGAGAGGCAAGTGGTCATCGCCTCGGGTGAGATGTACCCGGAATGAGGAATATTTACAAGCCAAAGATTGACGAGGTGGGTGGCAGACAAAAGTAGTCTCGGCAATCCCGGAAATGGAACGGAAGTCAATGTGAGGTATCGCAGACGTGGCGCAGATCCACCCAAGAATGAATCAGGAAGAACTGGCACGTACGACAGGCCTCCAAATGACAGACACAGAACTGCGAGCTTCGGGAATGGGACCTGCATTGCTGTCCAAAGTTTTTCAATTCGCGAAGTTGAATGGCAAGTGAGGTTGATTTGACATATGCGACCGCTATGCTCGAGGTCAGAAATGACATTATCCACCGACATTTCGGAGACCTCGCCCTGAATGAGGAGAGGCAAGGCGGGCCAGACGTCCAGGGTCTTCCTTGCAGGTGTTCCGGGTATGCAAAAAAGTTGCAGATTCAGGCGTCGTGGTGATCCAAGGACAATGCTTCTCCACCGTCGACACACGTGTACCAGCGATTGCCACGACTCAATCTTCCTTTTCGTATCGTAGCCACCGAACGCAAGGAGAACCAGATCTTGATACTTGAACACATAGAAATCAAATATTGCCAAGAGGACGTCATTAGGGAGCACGTCGATTGTTACCACCTGACCTACATCGCATCAAATCAACCGGAGTCGTGGGGAGGTGATGCTAGTTGCATAACAAGAGACTTACGTCGATTGTAGGGATGTGCGAAATTGTCTGCCATCAACGAGCCTTCGCAATCCCAATGACTCACGGAGGCTGGGAAACAATAGAGAGATGAGGATGGAGTTGGCCGTTCGAGTATGAAGACTTGATAACCAAGGTGCTTTCGGGCTGGGCTTATATCATGACACTTTGTATTGACCATTCAATATTCAATGCGACTGAATACCCTTTACGTACAGCTGAGAGGTCGTTGATGGGGATTTGGCGGGCGTGACTGGTTGACCTGGGACTACATCAAGAGACCAACAATTGTTCGTTGATGGCTTTGCGAAGTATTTTACGAAAAGTACAGCAATTCCGCTCAAGGTAGTGCCGGCTGTAATGTGATGGTTGATTTGCGGGCTACCGGGCAATTCGGCAACCGCTCGGCAACGTCCGCGAGCCACGTGACGGGCGATCAGCCGGAGGAAGGATGCGGGCCATTTGGGACCTGCTCGTGCACGCCTCCCGAAACTGCGCTGCACCTTATCGGCCTTATCTCGGAGGGTGACGCGTTTTATTTATTTTATGTTGCAGTCGATTTGACGAATTTTGATTTGTTCACGCTCAAGTTCCCCTTGCCTCTTGGAACTACGAATGCCACGGTCACGGTATTCAGTGACAGTGTGCACATACACACTGGGACCCAGCGCATCCGTCTTGTCTGGGTAGGCAGCCAGTTATTTATTTATCAGCACAGGCCGGTTGGGATGACTCGGTTCAATTTTATAGCCAGTTTACTGTACGGTCTGTACCTCCACTCAACACCACACGTAATCATACAAGGATATCAAACCACAGGCGAATCGAGGCGATGGTCAACAAATAGCGTAACTGATGTCTCAGGAACCAAAGTACAACCGCAAAGGGAAAAAAAAATAGGATGGGGTAAGTAGACGATCCGGAACATTAGTAGAACGAAACGTTAAACCAGAAGGTACCCATCAATCAACAACCTCCTACTACAATTCCCGCGACAAATCTCTGTCCCAGAGAGAAACCGTTATAGGGTGATTAGTGAGCTGTCGCGCAGAAATGAGCTGCCGAATGTCCTCCTGGACAGGTTCCGACGGTCGGAACTCCTCCAAGAAAATATTTTGCAAAATGGGCAACATTTCTGTTGTGCTTCTCCTAGCGAGCACTTGTAAAGCGGGCGCGATACGTGGTGCAAATTGCTTAGATAGGTAGAGATTCTTTACGGCCGTGAATGGAAGTAAAAGTTCCAACCACTCGGTGTTCTCGATACCATCTTTCCAATTGAGTTTTAAATGCTCGTAGATGTAAAGATTCTCCGTCGTGGAAAGGATAGGCAAAGACGAGGTGCAGATCTGTGCTAGGGACGAGAGCTGCCATTCTGGCACTCTGCATAAGATTTCCACTCTGACATGTGCGAAGAGAGATGCCTGTCGTTGAAGTGTAACCCAAGCAGTGCGACTATCAAAGACCACATGTACGTCCTTGGGGGCCTCGAATGTTAGTGTTACGAATTGGATGAGTTCCGGGATGTCGAAGTCGATATCATTGAAGAATGTTGTCGACAACCGGTAGAGTCCAGGGGTATCGATTCGGGCCAGAAACTCCTCCAAGTATTCGTTTACCCCTTTGAACGAAAACCTCCTGAGAGCGGAAAGGACAGAGCGAGATGGCGGAGGCGGATGTCGTCTTTCCTGATCAGGACAAGATTGAGGGGAGTGGAATTGAAAGTAAAGTTCTTCGAGGCTGGCCAACATGGAAACGCAAGTGACCATCGCATCAGGTGAGATGTACCCGAAATGAGGAATATTTACAAGCCAAAGGCGGACGAGGTGGGTGGCAGACAAAAGTAGTGTCGGTAATCCCGTAAATGGAATGGAGGTCAAGGCGAGGTATCGTAGACGTGGCGCTGATCCACCTAAGAATGAATCGGGAAGAACTGGCACGTGTGACAGGCCTTTAAATGACAGACACAGAATTGCGAGCTCCGGGAATGGGACCTGCATTGCTGTCCAAAGTTTTTCAATTTGTGGATTTGTATGGCAATCGAGGTTGATTTGATATATGCGATCGCTGTGCTTAAGTACAGCAATGACGTTATGCACTGACGTTTCGGAGACACCGCCCTGAATGAGGAGGGGCAAGGCGGGCCAGACGTCCAGGGTCTCCCTTGCAGGAGTTCTGGTTGTGCAACAAAGTTGCAGATTCAGGCAACGTGGTGATCCAAAGACAAGACCCCTCCATCGTCGACACACGTGTACCAGCGATTGCCACGACCGTATCTTCTTTTTCGTTTCGTAGCCGCTCAACAAAGCCTCGATGAAATCCAGATCTTGATATCCGACCACATAGAAATCAAATATTGCTAAGAGGACATCATCAGGGAGCACGTCAACTGTTCCCACCTGACCTACATGGCATCGAATCAGCCGGCAGTCGTTGTGAGACAATGCCGATGCACAACAAAAGACTTACGTCGATTGTAGCGATGTGCGAGATTGTCTACCATCAGTGAGCGTTTAAGCGTTAGGGGGCCTTCCCCGTTATCCCGATTTATGGGGATCAATGATCCTGTGGGGCTAGAAAATGAGGGAGAGGCGAGGGCGGTGCTGAAGGAAGACTTGATGACGGGTTGCTTTCGAGATCGAGAGGGTTTATAGCTATCCGTCGTTTGTTTAGGGAGACTGGCTGCCGTGAGACTGCGGCCGCCTAACTACTCGGAGACGCTCAGGGACAACTCCAGCCATTGGCCGCGGGCACTTCTTCATACCATCTTTTCCCACCTGCCTGCACTCATCATCTGTATTCATTCTTTCTAACGTACCCACCGCGCCCCAATATACTCAGCCAAAGCACTGAAAGTTACTATCTGACCATTTCGCGACATGCCTTTCCTTGGTGACCAGTACACGAGTGCTGCCTTGTCACCTTGTCAGGTGCCGTTGCAGCCACGGCTCGAGGTTGAGCAGCGTCGAGGCGGTCCCCATCAAGCCCACACCCCACACCACTCATTTTTTTCCTAAGGCCCATTCCTTACCGTCGGATGTGCGTCTGCTATCAGCGAGATTTCCAATGCCAATGAGCCGGGCAGGCTAGGAAAGGATGGTGCTGCAATATGTTGATAAGGATGTACCCGCAACAGGTGAGCGCTGAGCCTCTTCATATTACGCGATGACTGTTCGTCAGAGTGCGTCTGCGATACGATTCGTGCTGCTCCACACCAAGTTGAAAAAACACAGTCTAATTAGATGCGATGGCTCCCTCGACGAGCAAAGGGGCTAGCTAGCCTAAATACACGCGAAGTTCCTACTAGCGAAGTCCGAATCGGTATGGCAAGGAGTGAACACGCGTCATCGTTGCGCCAGGGGTTACACGGAAATGGTAAGAAAATGTCTATCAAAAATGTGTCTGAGTAAAAACTGAGATATTGAGAGGCGTACTGATGTCCTGGCAGAAGCGTCTTGGTACTTCTCGCATCGACACCCCGTGCTTAAAGCTAGTGTGCTCAGGCTAGACTCGGACTTTATTAATAGCTTTATTATCGAGGAATTCTGCACCTGTTGAGAACACACAATTAATGTGACGATGGTTGCGCGAGAACGTGCGCGGCGTATGTTGACAGTATGCTGGCCTTTCAGTTGGTACGTCATGCGGTGGTCTGTCTGGATTCTGGCCTTTTGATAAGGTTCAGTTGACAGCTACAGTGGCCCACTGTAGCGGATACGGGGCAATCACTCAGCGCTCAGCATGAACGTGTCCATGAATGTGATTACATAAGCTGTCGCACTGTAGTACGCTGCAACCCCAAAAATGCCTGCGCGTGCCAGCAGTGCCGAAGTACTCGAACGCCTCCTGGTTCCTTACATTATTCGAGGACAAGCTTGTCCATTTCAACTCAAATACAACTGGTAAAGTATGGAAAAATCACGCGCTACTGCAGCGTCAGCTCCCTTGCTCCATTCTACAGTATCCAGTTATCCGTAGCAGTAGCAGTGACATTGTTCACGTTAGTCGGCCACTCGTGGTCGTGGCATTGACACATGGGATACCTGTGATCGTGGCATTGACACCTGGGATACCTGTGGTCGTGGCATTGACACCTGGGATACACGTGGACGTGGAATTGTTAGCACTCGTGACATTGCCGGTCGGATTGTCGCGTTTGGGTTGGTTTGACGTTGTTCAAGGGCCAAAGACGCTATCCCACCCAAAGCCATCAGCAACTAACGAATAGGCGGCTTAATTGCTAGCTTGCAGACGTACCGGCCCGCTTACGCACGGTCGGCTGAGGCTGTTGGGCTAGTGAGCCGCTCGGATTGTTAACACTCGTGATACAGTTCGGCTGTTGGGCCAGTGTGCCGTTCGGGTTGTTAGCACTTGTGACACCATTAGGCTGTTGGGCCAGTGTGCCGTTCGGATTGCTAGCACTAGTGACACAAGTCGGCTGTTGAGCCAGTGTGCCGTTGGGTTGTCCTGACGTTGATTAAGGATCAAAGGCGCTATTCCACGAATTCCGTCAGCGAACTAACGAACAGGGCAACTGCTAGCTTGCAGACGTACCAGCTCGCTTAAACGTGACACTCGTGACATTAAACGGGATACCCGTGGCATTGATAAGTGTGCCATTGATCGGCCTTTGGACAAGTGTGCCGTTTAGATTGTCCTGACGTTGATCAAGAATCAAAGGAGCTATTCCACGAATGCCATCAATAAACCAACGAACAGGGCGAATCAGACCGTAGCTTGCAGACGTACCAGCTCGGACAATCCCTAGACCAGCTACGGCGAGAAGATACAAAGAGAGGAGGTTGGCCGTCATGTCGGCAATGTAGCAGACAAAATGAAAGAAAATGGGAAAAGGAATGGGAATGGGAAAGAACGAAAGGACTATTAGAAGGAGTGTAAACGAGAAGGCGTCAAGCTGGGAGTCCGGCTCCAGGAATGTGCAACTGAGGATTGATAGGTCGCGTTGGGTAATATTTATATGTGATCCCACTCTCGTGTGATCATGGCAACCTTGTGGACAACAGAAGTATGCCAAGCGAATCATCAAAACATGGAGACAAGAGGCTGAGTGCCTGACTTCGATAGAAGTATGTTTCGGACCTGGGTGGCGGAGGGTAGCGGATCAGACCTGGTTGACGGAACTTGCCATCTGCCACCCTCTTGCACCAAGTATAGAGTCGGGTCGGGCATCCCGGATGACGATGCCAGAATAATGAAGTCAACAAGCACCTTGTCCTAGGTTGGTATTATGACGTCTACACGAACAGAGGATACTGTATATCAATCGGATTGATGTTCACGTCCTATAAGAGGCACAAGCATAAATGGCAGATGAGATGACATTGAGAAAGGGGACGCTATGGGCGGGATGCTCGGAGGAAACAACTGCCCATGAAGCTGTTCTAATGGCACCTGCAGCTATCAGTTCACTTGCGAGCTGTCTCAAGATCCAAGATCCACTCTTGACACCGAAGCAGTCTTGAATTTGTCGCTGTAGCACGGTAATCTCGGCGAACATGGTGTGGGCAACGGAAAGGATCAATTCGGGAACGACACACCCATCTACCATCAGAGAATACAACATCACCTTGTGGGCAGACCTCGCATCAGTTTGTACGCAAGCCAAAAATTGTGATGGGATCCACAATCAGGGGATTGTGTGACGTGGCTTGCGAGAAACACGGAAGGGAGATGGCCTGTGCCCATACATGGACTGGGCAGATCAATATCGCCAGAAGAGGAAGACAAAGACGAAAGGAAGGAAACGGAGGGAAGGGTGAGGGTGAGACGGCGGGATTCGTGGGTATCCTGCGCCAGTGGTAGAGATTGGGTTAATGACGACTTGGTAGTGGACGTAAGGACAGAGGACAGAGGACATAAAGATCAGTTAACAATTCGCCAGGACACATTGTCGGTATAATGGGTCTTGAAAGAAGAAGAAACTCACCAATTACAAGGCTTAGGCCTTCGACTTGCAAAGCCTTCTCGCCCCAAGAGAGCACGTTTCCGACCTTGAAGCTCTCAGGCTCTTCCACGCGCTTCCCACACGCACCGTTCCAGGTTACGAGAGAACGTGTCGCGGGGTAACCTTTGCCAGTAGCAACGATGGGGTTCCTGATGTGTGCTAGATGATCACATTTGAATTGAAGTAGATCGAGGTAGAGGCGAATGCGCTGGGCCGCAGTGTGCGGATGTACGCTGTAAACTATTCGTAGTGCACCCAAATGGCCAGCGGAATGTCTCGCTAAATTGCCAAATCGCGGCCGCGGCCTAAATAAATAAAAACGCGTCACGTACCAACGATAAGGTACAGAGCAGTTTCGGGGACTACTGGTCCTGTGAACGAACAGGTCCTAGACCGTTGTCAATGAAACGGTCTGGCGTGATGTGGGGACCAATAAGTGGGCCACAGATATCTGAGATATGTGTGTGAGAGGAGGATATCAAGGTAACTTACAGGTACAGGAAGGATTTATCGTGACCAGATCACCAGCCCCTGACAACCGTGTTTGAAGAAAGACGGAGACGCGTAGCTTAGCTACAGCAAAACGCGTCGAATCTCGCGATCAACGCTCACGTGACCGCGTATACCAATTTGTCGCTTGCCCCATGCTTTCCACCACCACCATTACAGTACCTCTTCAGCTCAGACTCCGAAAGTGAATAACATACTTGCCACCTCTCAACTCTCCACGCCAGCCCGAGTCTATCCCCACCGGGCATGAGTTATGTCTGCTTCTCGGTTCTGACCAGTAAATGTAGGCAGGTCCCGGTTTCGAATCTGTATTCAGTTACCCATTTGAGGCTGCCAATTTCGTGCGTTTCGAGGACGCGACCGCCAAGGACCGGTCACCTGAGGAGTCGTCTTCCGTGTACGAATCTCACGAGAAGATGAAGTCGGGCATTGCCAGGTGCCTCGAGATGTTTGATGTTGAGCATAGTTCCTTTGTCGAATGGGAAAAACTTTGGGTCAGAAATCCTTGCAGGTAGGAAGATTTGGCGAAGGGGATCTTCCACAAGTTTGTCCTCAGTGTTCCACGGGATGTAATGATCACCGCTTAACTGTATGCGCCCATTTTTACTTGTCTCCTTCGATTGCGATTTAGCATGGTTACCATAGAAGAAGCATTCAGTGGCCTTTCAATCTGGTTACGAAAAGTGAAGCTTCGCACACCCAAGGCGTCCTTTGGGCCTATGTAGATCACGCCAGACAGCACTCGGCATGTCGGAGCGTGTATTTACCCCCTTCTTACCCCTTCTACGTTCTCCTTCCCGCGGATGCCGCTCACAAAGGGAAACAGAGGGGGTAAATGAAGGTAGCCCGATCTCCTTCGCGTTACTTGCAGCCTGTGTGAGACGATTCGGTCGATGTTTTTTCGTCTTTGACTAAGTTATATGTGCTGACAGTGCATCATGATGTCGCGGATAACAAGACCGTCCTGTGAGCCTCTTCTTGCCTGAAGCTTCCTCATACACCAGTCATGATCCTGAATAACTCGAGTAGCAATCTGCTAAGAGGGGCCCTTCGTGGCGATGACGCTATTCTTCCCGTGGAGTATTAGCTTGTGGTATAGGGCAGAGGGCAGATTGGTTTGTGTTACATAATTCACAGCAAGAAACCAATATGGGACGACGATATTGACATTGATGATATCATCCCGCCGTCAAGTCGGGACGATGCACACTCATCGGCAGCGAAGGAACGGAAGAAGGCGAAGAAAAAGGAAAGAAAGAAGAGGATGAGGGAGGATGAGACCGACGTGGTCGATGTTGATGAGATGGATGCAGACGCACTAGCGCATAGCGGGACGAGGTGGGACGAGGTGGAATGGGACGGCACCGAGGACATGCGCAAACATGTACTCGATGAGTACATGGGAGAGCTATATGAGCTTAAATTTAATGATATGGTACGCCCTCACCGGCCTCACCTTCTGCCGTTTCCTCATTCAATATTTACTCCCGCATACTTCAGGTGGCAGGGATGGCCGCATGCCTACACACTTCCGCTATGTCCCTGTAGCAAAGACCCCATATGGTCTGGGCGCCTCAGAAATCCTGCTTGCGGACGACAAGGACCTTCACGAGTACGTGGGGTTGAAGAACTCGCGCCGTATAAGCAGCGTGACACATGGGATGCAAAGCGTGGCGATCGCCTTCGAGAGTTCAATAAAAAGGTATCTGGACGATTGGAAGAAACAGGTACCAATGACGCCACAATGGAACGTCTGGTCGATGGCGAGCATAAAGCGAAAAAGAGGAAAGGAACGAAAGAGCGCACGTGCGAAAAAGCTCACGAGTCGCGGAGGGGACCGAAGTAGTACAGTACAGGAGGTGGAGACGAAGACTACAGATTCCCTGAGGAAACGTAATAACAGCGCGAAAGAGCAGAGTGAGGATGTAGGAGAATTAGAAGATATGGTAATAACCGCATGCAGCGAGTCCGTAAAGAAGAAACGAAGGCGGCAGAAGAAGTCGGAAAACCCTGTCAAGAAAGCGACGGAATAACGAGAGACTCGAAGATGATGCGTACAACGGGCTTTAGAGTGGCTCTGCGGGTGGTATGTACTGCCTAATGTATTTATCGATATAGGACTGAGGAACGCCATGGTTAAGGCCATCCTTCAGCCCATTGTTTATTCGGCCGATATATTCCTTCTTTGGGAGGTCGGGACTAGTAGAGTCGATGTCGATGTATACGAGGACATCTATTGTTTTCTTCTTGGCTGTCTCACCATCGCCGGGAGACGTCATTAGCTCTACTTGATTGATACTCTTTTTGTAGATACGAGGGGCCCCTTCGTATCCGTCCAGGGACTCCTCGTCCTCGGGCTGAGCTCGAATACAAAGCCGTACACTTCGTCTCCCAAGGAAGGAATGACATTTGCGTAATGTCTTTGGTTAATGATCCAACGCCTATTGGATGTGGTAGATGAGTGCGGGAAGAGATCGATGCAAGGCAGGCAGAGATATATCAAGCCCACCAGTCGTGCAACACTGCAGTCCCTATGTATTTGCTCTTTTTGCAACGTCTTTTCATCTGATCCAACCACATGTTGCTACCATAGCCGAAATAAAGAGTCCCGGGCATGTCGAAGGATCTCACTAGAAGGAGATCTGGCGTGATGCAAGGTTTGATAAGGGGCTTTTCCCTATGTCCTAAGTTACTAGCACCTACCCGTGCTTCGCACGCTATATAAATCAGGAAAGTCACGAATTTCATGAATGAACGAAGATTCGCGATAACAAACAAAAATGGATGAGTCATTGTACTGCATCGAGTCACCTTTGTCGCAAGTCAGCCAATCAGAACCCTCAATTGACTTTGTACCGTCGTTTGAGGATTGTGCGCCTACTAGAAGAGTACTAGCTATATTTGGTAATCCGGTGAAATAATACTGGTGGCCCGTGCTGCGCCCGGGCCCAGCCGGCCGAGCGGTCTCTATTACAGTACCCACAAAAACTTTTTGTGAACAGTAGTCAGTGGGTTGTTATATAATCCAGAGTTGTGCGGTTCAATGGTGATCAGATGATAATTGAGCCATCATGATCCAAAGTGGTTTGCTTGTATGAATGAAGTGTCTCACTGTCTGCATTCATGAGGTCACGCATAAATTGTTTTCAAGTTGCCGAGTTGCGTAAGTGTTACGTGAGTTGCTCGTTTAGTGTGGTCTGTGGCGTGTTGTCCATCCAGATTAGCCCTCAGGCCTCAGCGCTCAAAGTTATGAGTGAGCGCTGATGTATGGCAGTGTTTCAAATCGATCCGTGGCAACTGATGCATCTAGAGAATCGGTACTTATTCTCTCCCGACCCTGTTCCCCACGGCACATGTGACGTTCTGAGCGGTTAGCCAGCACGTACTTCAATGGCCAACCATCACAATGCTTCCTACCATCCAGAAATTTCTTTTTCTACGGATCTCCCCCACCTCGACTCTGCTCACGGTGGCGAACCTTCAATGCCATCGCAGCTGAATATGAGCTACGACGACCGGGACTCACACTCGGCGGTCCAAAACAATTTCAATCTCATGTCATATCCAAACAGGTCTTCTACCGCCAGTCCATCCAACTTGGCTGCATCTGCCGAAGGCCCAGGTTCATGTTCACTACATTTCTCTCCTTCCGACAATGTGGAGCCTGGGGTGGTTCACCCGGCATCTTCTCAATCCCGGTCCCGGAAGCCGCTCAAAGAAAGACCGCGAATCGATCTTGCAGCAGATCAGCCACCAACCACCCAAGGCCGCCCACGAGCGCGAGTATTTGTAGCATGCCTCCAATGGTACGCACCATCTCCGCATTTCATGTCTAACCATATCCACCAGCATTCGCTAGCCGTGGGCGCAAGATCCGTTGTGACGGCGCCAAGCCGAAGTGCTACCACTGTTCTCGGCGTGATGGGAATAAAGAGTGTACTTACGATGTTCTACCAAAGCGTCGTGGGCCTGATAGGATCCAGAGAGCACGTACTTCTGGAAAAAGGCAGGAGACCGATGGAGGACCTCCCCCAAGGCGCAGGCGTCGTGGTCCCGACCAGGCAGGCAGTGAGTCTGAGGGCATTACCGGACACGCTGTGAGCAGACCCTCTAAACTGTGAGGCTATAGTTAACTGCATTCTAGTCTTCTGTCGCAGAAGCGGACGGACGTAATAATACCGATGAGGCAACGTACCAAACCATCGAGATACCTGAGGCCTGCATTGCTTTTGCGCAATACAGACTTGAGCTGGATCTTAGTGACATTACCCCCGATCCTTCAGTGCAATTTAGCCGCGAGACATGGTTTGATCATGTTCGCGATTTGTATGCCGTATCCATGCAGGCCTTGGACGACGATAGCAGCATCAACCAGATTGTCGAGGACGTGCGCTTCGTCTTTAAATCCTCTTACCACTGGTTCTCGTTTTTGAACGTACCTCGTTTTTACAACAACTTCATGGACCCTATTCGCCGGGGTCGTATGCAGCCCAGTTTGCTGCTCTCCCTACTGGCCGTATCAAAGTTTTTCCAAGGCGCAGGGCGACTGTGTCCAGAAGAAAGCCACCACGTGGCTCTGCTGCTACGGGATGAAGCTCAAGGATACCTAGAGGCGAGCCTACATGCCCGTGCCATCGATGTTGAATTAGCGCAAGCCGCCTGGGTACGTTTAAACTTATCTGAGAGGCCATTAAATCTCATGGCCGTTGTTGATCTCGAAGACGTTAGCATTCTTTGAAATACTCTCACATCCTCAGCATAACCTGACGCGGATCCGCTCGTCGCTTAACATTCTTGACTCTATTCTCCGCTTGCTGGCAATGACGGACCTAGATGCTAACAACCCCACTGCTTCGACATTTGCCCGCAATGCTGTCCCTGTAGTGGAAGTCAGCTCAGAAAAATCTGTTTCCACATCCAAAGGCCACCAAAATTCGATGTCCGTGGCATCACCCACACAACAATGTGCCCAAAGGCAGCAATCTCTTATCGAAACTACCGTCCCTGATTCAGGATGCCTTTGTGATAAACTCTCGCTCGGCTCTCAATGGCCAGAGGCGCACAAACAGGTCCCGTTTTGGGTATACACACCGATGTGGAATCGGGAATGGTCTGAGGGAGAGATCAACAAGGAAGAATGCCGGCGGGTTCGTTGGAGTGCACTGATGCTCGTCTCTGGGCAAACCTCGTTCGCAGATGCCGTGAACTGGAAGCCTCAAGATCTTTTTATAGTTGAGCCGTCTAATGTGAGTGCCACTCAACTGATTAACACTCAAGCTAGGCCAACTCACCCTACATATAGTATTCCATTTTATTTCCTGGGGAATCGTTACTCCCATCGCATCCGCGGATGTATTGCGATACCACGAGTGGCAAGAATACGGTTTGGGCGCTTTATCTTCGCGCAATGCTACTATGGAATGCATGCGTACGAATGCGGCAGGATACCAGAATCCGCGACTTTGACAAAAGAGACTTTGCTATGCGCGCATGGATCGAGTCGGAGGCGATCGAAGAGGCACTGCAGTGTCATACGTGCAGTGTTGAAAAGGCATTCGTGTTTCATGGCCGCGAGATTCTATTCAAGTAAGTGCGGTGAACGCCCAAATTGCACCCGTCTGGATCCGGTCACCGTGACGCTGATTGTGACTACAGCACCCGAATGTGTATCTCCTTCGGCTTTCAGAGATTCATCCCTCATGTGTGAGTTCCTGCCAGTGCCCCCAGGCCGCGAACTATTATTCCATTTGATGCTGACACGGGTGACACCGTTCAAAGACTGGTTGGATTAAATCGAGGCAAGTCCGAAGAATGGTGTGAGTACCCGTTTGTCATTTCTCGGGCCGAGTGATTGCACCCGGTTCTCAACCTGCCTGTCTGACGTAGCGCTGATGACGATGGCGATATGACGATAGTGCGAGCACAGGGCAAGCTTGCCAAGGCGATCATAATCGCCATATACACCACTGGAGATAATCAGGAACTCAACATCCTTCAGCGACCCTGGTACATGTTTTGGTTTATGGGTCAGACCTACCGGTAAGTATCGCCCGTTCTATTTCCCGCGAATCGGGCGCTCATCACGCACTGCGATTTTTATCCTCTCCTAGTGCTCTTAAATTGTGGAAACATGACAACTCATTGACTATCGCGCTTGACGTGTGCATGGCGTTCCTCGAGATTATTCAGCACCTAGTTACGTTTTATCCAGGACCTGGTACGTGTCACATATCCCACTCGGCCTTATAAACCTGGCCAGCCTAGTTTATCTATACCCTTCAGCCCAGCAAAGGCGGCTCGATGGAATCCGAGGACTTGTTCTCGCCGCACTGGCTTCCGCAGGCGGGTATGTCCCGACTCCTATAGATAAATTATGAGACCGTTTCTTCGGTATCTGTAATGTCTGTTTGTTGTGCTCCGAACTAACTCCCACAGTTATATGTACGTGTATGCTCTATGATTGTACTCGGTAATATCGAGGAATCCTCATTATTCAATGTATGAGGGGTACAAAATGGATCAGTAACTCATATGGCACGCGGGCACCGATACCGGGTTCAAATCACATGACTTTGAGCAAAATAGCGTAATTGGTGTAGAAATCAAACAAGCGTGAAAAAGAATGGGACGTGGTAAGTAGATGACTCGAAATATGAACGAGAGAAAATGCAGAGAACACCTGTCGGTCATATTCCTCCTACATTATTATTATCTTTGACGGCGTTTGGCTAACTAACGCAAAGCAGAGGTGATAGGGTGATAGGGTCGAGAGTCGGATAAACAGCCTACTGTCGTATTGTTACAGTAGCAGGCAGCTCGGAACGACCAGGTTTGTACCGGGTACAAAAGAAGACGTTGGTGAGGTTCTTTGTGAGTGATGGTCGGAGTAGGTTAGAGTTCTACTGAGAGAGGGAAGGAAAAGGAAATAAAGACACGCGCGCGCGTGATTCTCACGCCCAATCCAACAATCAGGATGGCCGGAGAGCTCTCGCGCACCAACGAACTGCCAATGGCTTCCCGGACAGGACCAAGTCCTGATGGCTAGAGCCCCGACAAGAAAACCTCTTGCAGGGTCACGCAGGCGCGATACATGACGCCATGTTATTGGACGCGTAGAGACTCTTCACAGTGGTAAATGGACGTAAAATTTTCAACCATAGTGCGTTGTCGATATCACTTTTTCAACTGACTAGTTCATCATGCTTGACGTAGAGGCTCTCCACCGTAGAAAGGGTGAAGACTTGGTACAGGCCTGCTGCTGGCGAATCCTGCTGGCGGTAACCCCATGGTGCGTCCTCAGGCTCGAAAGTATTCTGCAGGGTTGGCAACACTTTCTTTATTCTGTCCCCAATGAGCTCCTTCAGCGAGGACCCAACACCTGGTGAAAATAGTATCCTGGGTACTACGTGAAGACTCCTCACTAGCACCATCGTTTGGATCTCTTGAACTGAACTTGTGACCCCTTTTTTATTTTTCTCTCTCGCCCTTTTCTGCCGAGCGGAGCGGATAGATACAGTATACTCACACAAGCCATCTGTGATTCTTACAAGAACTAGCGTATGTCTGTGCTACGCGCTGACTAAACCCGCTTGACTGGTACTACGACAGTTTAACAGAGTTGTCATGTCTGGGGACACTCATAGCAATTGGTGGAGACATCGCCATCTTTATATGCATTGGAACGATGAATTCAAATTCAAATTCATCGAAAACGATCGAAAATGGATGATCCTCCTTCTTAGCCAATCAAGACGCTCCTAGAAATCCATGTCACATGATCTTCTGATTGCGAGCGCAGCGAAGAACAGGAGGGGGCTAACGAAGACCGAACAAACAAGTACAAATCAACATACATTTGTAAATGGCTTAAATCGACGTAAATCGCCTGTAGGCGACACGTGAATTCATCTGTCTCTCCACAACTTCACATGTGCGTTGCCTGTGCTCCGCTACAGGTTTCTATCGCAAATTTATTTCTGTTTCCCTCGTCAACTCAGTGCCTTTTCGCTCGATGAGCTCGGTTTTGCTTACCTAATTTGCATCCGCGGACCTCCCCGTCGACATTACTCGCCTCACTGTTTCTTCCCAAATGCTTTTCCCCTTGTCCAATACATACATCTCTCCCTAAAATGGGCAGCATTCCGTGCCATTTCGCACCAACAGCTTCTTTGCCCTCGTTCAGCCACCTTTCTCTGTGGCTACTCCGCTGACTAAACTTGCATCCGCTGGCTGCTTTGATTTGACCGCCCCTGACCAATGGAATGAGCCCCGATCTCATACACGCATGCGGTTGCGCACGGCCCCGAATTTCTCTCGCGATCTGAAGGCTTCGTTACCCTCCTTACTATTAGCCTGGGCAGTGACCGTCCACAAATCACACGGGCTCACGCTGCCCAGAATCAGATTGGGACTTGGTCCCAAACAGTTTTCCTTACAGTACATCTCTAAATCGACTCCTCCTTTTCATTGGATTGGGAACGGGTGAGGAAGTTGGGTGGTATATGTTTTCAGTTACTATAAGACTTAGCCCGTAGATCTGTCCATCGGGACAGCGAGCCCCCGCAGGCTTTCCTGCGTTCATGTTAAATTTCGCTTGCATATATAACTGATGCGGAGGTCTTCTCGTAGCTACTCACAAGTCGCGAGTGAGCCAATATCTTGCTTGGTTGCTCCAAATCACCGACCATAATACGGCGTAAGCGAGAGGTGGCCCTGAGTGGGAGCACATAAATGTTGTCCAACGCGACCTATCACTGGCAAGCTATCAGTCCTTAGTTACCCATCCCGGAACAGGTTTCTAACCTTGACGCCCATTTCGACGCCCATTTCCTTCTAATCCTTTCATCCCATTCTATTCCCTCTTTTGTCCATTGCACTGCCAACATAGCCCCAAAACTTCTCTTTTGTATCTTGCCGTAACCGGTCTAGCGGTTGTCCAAGCTATTACGTCTACAAGCTAGCGTTGATTCGCCCTGTCTGTTGGTTCGTTGATGACATTCATGAAATAACGCCTTTTATGCTTGAACATCGTGACGGGGGTGGCTCGGGATCATTTGCTCAAGACTCGATCGCCAGTTCGTTGAAGGATTCAAATGACGCATAGTGAGCTGGTACGCTTGAAAGTTAGCGTCTGATTTGCCATGTTCGTTGGTTCGTCGACGGCAGGCGCAAAATAGCATCTTTGATTAACGTAGCGAGGACAATTCGACGGGAAAGGACCGCGGAAAAGGCTGCTGTGCAGCTGTGTATCAAACTTTCAATGAGGTTATTGGCTGAGTGAGGAAGGGGAAAGTTGGGAAGAATACTAGTTTATTATCCTGGACTCCTAGACCTCTCATACAGTACGGGCTCAGGCAGGACAATGCGATGTTAACTTACTGTAATTGTCCGCGCGGAAATGTGGTTGATCCAGCCAAGTCTCAAGCAACTGAACAGTCCTCCCACTTCAATTGCGCGACCACTCTGGTATAGATTTATTCCACCTCTACGTCATTTTCAGTCATTGGATGCTCCGGCGAAGCCACATAAATCCGGTCTGCGTTGGGCAACAACCTGACCTGTTGCTCCCAAGTCCAGCGTGGTTGGTGCGAGCAGCGCGTCATCGCGTTATCAGCTCAGCGCAGTCATGATCGTTTGCAGCTAGTGGAAGTGGGGGACACAATGACAGGGATACATGCTATTATGTTATGGGCCATGCACGGCCAACATTGATAGTAACTCAATAAGAAACGCCCAGGCCAACCACAACTTAAAGCTGACGATCCAGCCTATGACTGACAAGTTATGACAACTGTGTCACGGCATCGCGCTACACGGCACTTCCTGACACTGGTAACTTAGTAACAGTCGTATGAAATGCCACCATACTGGCGTCCTCCAACAAACATAATACGTTTTTTTTACACTGGAAAAAACTAGCGTATGCCTGTGTTACGCACTGACTACAGTCACTCCGAGGTCGTTGATGGAGATACGGAAATACCCTTGCTCCCCACCTCCACTATGGCAGCCAAACAAGAACAAATAAACCCGAACCCTTATCTAGAACACCCTAAATCCCTAAAAAGCCCTAAACCCTAAAGAGGTCACTAAACCCGCTTGACTGGTACTATGAGTCTATGACTGTTTAACAGAATTGTCATGTCTGGGGACACTCATAGCAAATGGTGGAGACACCACCATCTTTATACGCACAGGAACGATAAATTCAAAAAGATCCACGAAAACGATCGAAAATGGATGAGTGATCCCCCTGTGCCTCTGCCTTCTCAAGATGTTCCTAGAAATCCATGTCACATGATCTTCTGAATGCTGTGTTAAATTTCGCTTGCATATATAACTGATGCAGAGATCTTCTCGTAGCTACTCGTAAGTCGCAAGTGAGGCAATACCAATAGCTGCATAGCACCGTTAGGACAACTCCATCGGGCATTTGGTTGGTATGTACCCCAAATATCTTGCTTGGTAGCTCCAAGTCACCGGCCTTATTACAGGCGTAAGCGAGAGTGGCCCTGAGTGGGAACACATATAAATGTTGTCCAATGCGACCTATCACTGGCAGGCTATCATTCCTTAGTTGCCCGCCCCCGGAACAGGTTTCCAAGCTTGACGCTCATTTTCCTTCTAATCCTTTCGTCCCATTCTATTCCCGCTTTTGTCCATTGCACTGTCAACATGGCCCAAAACTTCTCTTTTTGTATCTTCTTGCTGTAGCCTGTCTAGCGGTCGTCCAAGCTAGTATGTCTACAAGCTAGCGTTGATTCGCCCTGTCTGTTGGTTCGTTGATGACATTCATGGAATAGGGCCTTTTTTTCTTGAACATCGTGACGACGTCGGTGGCTTCGGATCAGCTGGTCAAGAGGTGGACAGTGCTTTCAACAACGCATCAGCACTAGAGGGCCCTCAGTGAGCTGGTACGCCTGAATGTTAGCGTCTGATTTGCCCTGTTCGTTGGTTTGTTGACGGCATTCGCGAAATAGCGTCTATGATTAACATAGCGAGGACAATTCGACGGGAAAGGACTGCGGACTCGGAAAACGCTGCTGTGCAGCTGTGTATCAAACTTTCAATGAGGTTGGCTGAGGAGGGAGGGGAAAGTTGGGAAGAATACTGGTTTATTATCCTGAACTCCTAGACCTCTCATACAGTACGGGCTCAGGCAGGACAATGCGATGTTAACTTACTGTAATTGTCCGAGCGGGAATGTGGTTGATCCATCCACATCTGAAGTGGATGGATGCTCCAGTGAGGCCTCGTAAATCCGGTCCACGCTGGGCAACAACCCGACCGGTTGCTCCCAAGCCCAGCGTGGTTGGTGCGAGCAGCGCGTCGTCGCAGCTCGGCGCCGTCATGATTGTTTGCAGCTGGTGGGACTGGGGACACAATGACAGGGACATATGTTACGGGCCATGCACGGCCAATAGTAACTCAACAAGAAACGCCCAGGCCAACCACAAGCTGACGATCCAGCCTATAATTGACAAATGTGTCACCATCGTCGCTCCGCGGCACTTGCTGACATTGGTAACTTACTGTAGTAACAGTCGTACGAAATGACCATACCCGCGTCCTCCAACAAGCGTAATACGCAGACTCGGAAGGCTGTAGCATCAAGTAACCGTACTTCCAAATGAGATAGGCGCCGATGAGTGTGCCCGTCCGTCCCAAACCAGCTTTACACTAATGGCACACGAAATTGGTAAGCAACGATTTGACACGTACGTCGAACTCACATGGCATCCTGCAAAGTATCTAGCGGCGGGAGCACGGTACTCTGAGTTACTTGCGCATCTGGCCCGTTGCTGGATTTTCCTAGAAAGGACTTCACAGACTGTAGGGGTTAGCAAGAAGATCATCGTCGCGTCTTCCGGCGTGAGAATATGCCCGGCGGGGATGGACTTGGGCTAGCGCAGAGAGTTGATAAGTGGCTTCGGAGTCTGAGCTGAAGAAGAGGTGGTGACTGGTAGTGGAAAGCGCGGAACCAGGCCGGGCTCTACACTGGCATAAGGCCCTGTTGGCGGTGAGACTAGGAGCGGGGTCGTCGCGCATACACCCAATCCTAAAGAAACGGTCGTTGGGTGACCAGAGAGCCGTCGCGTTGTGAATCGACAAACTGCTCGGTGCCTTCAATTTCTTTGAGATATCAACCAGAGTATCCTTCCAATCCACGCGTCACATGATCTTCTGAATATGAAATTTTCAAGTTGGGTTGACGGCGTCAACTTTGATTGTATTTCCCTTGCATCATACAGTACATAACTGATGTGGAGGTCTTCTCGTAGAGTCGTAGCTGCTCGCATTGCCCTCGCAAATCCCAAGTGAGCCAATCATTAGGACAACTTCGTCGGGCTGCTCGGGCAGTTGATTATTTCAAATAGCGTTTGACCCGTGCTTGGCACGGTCAGATTCACTATTGCCATTATTCATACGATGTATACAGTACTTTCAGTCTAACACATCGTCACGCCCGGGGACACTTAATCGTCAATGAATTGTGTGCAGAGGCGGGGCGCAAAGCAAATGAAGTGGCGTGGGTCAACAAGACTCGACGGCCACACAACTTCAACTTGAAGTGGACGATGAACATCGATGAACGACAGGACGCGGGCACACAGGAAATGGAAGACCAGAAGATGACAAGTGTGTCCCAAGCAATAAAGCTGTATTGAGTTCCGAGGGATGCTATTATCAACCTCAGCATGCAGTATAAGCACAAGAACTGAGGGAGCCCAGTAACTACACGGACTGTGATATATGTACGACGCGGGTCTAATGCCCCGAAATTACGGTACGAACTAACAAATGTATGTATATTAACTACTGAATGTAATAGAGTGCGCACTGTCACTGGCATCAACCATATTCCCGAGCGCTTCAACGCTCTGTGACGCGCTCAATTCCGACAAAGTGTTGAGGATCACATCACACCTTTAAATGCTAAGAAGAGGTTCAATCACATGAAAAGGAACTGAGGTAGTACAGAGGTACACCAAAGCAAGAAAACGAATACTACATGGGCATGTGCCATTATGATGATGTGTGCTGGAAAAATAATGGGCAATCGGACGTGATCGTGCAGGGTAGAGAAAGAAAATATGCACCCCTTAGAGACTGCCGGGGTGCGAGGTCGGTGAATGTGCAGCGGGCGCACGAGCCATATTTACAGGGCGGCGCAGGATATAAGTGGTCTGTCTGCGACGGACGGATAAGAGTGAGGTAACCCATGGATACAGTCAAACCTGCAGGTGCTCGCTGAGCCGATCGACAAATCTATTCGCAAATTAAGTACCTTGGTATTTTCATAGCCAAGTCTTCTAATCGCAGCTGGAAGTGGAAGATTTCCACCAACTCTGGCACCGAGCCTGAGGCCTGAAGCTCCGTTCCCAACTTCTTGACAAAAAGGAGACCAATCAGACCATCAATATTATTGTAAGAGATGTAACCCACGTGGACATTTCCCTAGCACAAGTGCCATCTCCAGTCCTGCTGCCATATATTTTTAATGTCTCAGTAATGTTTCAGATCCACCTTCGTGCTTTGCGAGGATTCGGTTGGGCGCATGGCATATTCAGGGCGAATTTGTACCTGTTTGTTCTGGGTCCACAATACTGTACATACAGTAACTGATCGGTCAAAATAAGGTGCCGAATGCGGCGTTCAATCTGTGCGAGCATGGCTCTCTAAAAAACATTATTGTCCCCCTTCCCCTTAGTTTCGGAGGCGCGGTCGGATGGCTGCAGGGGCCCCTGAATTCTCCAATTCTATCTGACAGCGGAACATACCATTGATCGAAATGTGCAGGCTCGCATTACCATTGGTCCATTGTACCATTTACCCAAGCACTTTTTTTTTTAAATCCGAATTTGTATTCCGCACCGCGTGCAACGGGGCACAGAGGCGGTCGCGTAGGTAATTTACCCATGCACGTACCTAATTGAGCAATCTCAAAGAGCAATTGAGAACAGATTGCAAAGAGACATCGTGATCCTGGTATACATATTACATGGTGACGATGAATTCAAGAAGGTTCACGCCGAAAACGATCGATATTGGGCGAGTCACTGGCATCCTTCTATGCCTCAGGCTGCCTTCGCCTGCTTCTCAGCGTTCCTTTGTCTCCATCCATGACGTTTGTAATATGGAAAATATCTTGCTGCCGGCCGGCGAGGGCTGCCCATGATGATCGTCCATATTACGACCATAAGCGAGGCTGCGAGAGTGCCAGTGGGACCACATATAAAATGTCGTCCAACGCAACCCATCAGACCATCAATACCCAGTTGGCCATCTCCAAAGCAGGTTTCCAAGCTTGACACATACCCTCCTTCTAACTCTTTCGCCCAATACCATCCACTCTTTTTGTCCATTGCATTCCCAACATGGCCGCAAAACTTCTCTTTTTGTATCTTCTTGCCGTAACCGGTCTAGCGGTTGTCCAAGCTAGTGCGTCTAAAATCTAGCGTTGATTCGCCCTGTTTGTTGGTTCGTTGATGACATTCATGGAATAGGGCCTTTTATTCTTGAACATCGTGACGACTCGGGCGGCTTCGGTAGCTTCGGATCAGAGTCGGACACTGCTTTCAGCGCATCAGAACTAGAGGGCCTTAGTGAGCTGGTACGCCTGACTGATTTTTCCCTGTTCGTTGGTTCGTTGATGGCTTTCACGAAATAGCGTCTTTGATTAACGTAGCGAGGGCAATTCGACGAGAAAGGACTGCGGAAAACACTACTGTGTATCTAAATTTATTGGCTGAGTGGGGAAGAGGAATGTTGGGAAGAAGACCTGTTCATTATCCCGGATTCCTAGACCTCTCATACAGTACAGTACGAGCTCAGGCCACAAGGCGATGTTAACTTGATTATCCGAGCGGAAATGTGGTTGATATGATCCAGCCAAGTCTCAAGCATCTGAACGGCCTGAGTCCTAGGTGCGCGACCGCCTGACATAGATGTGTTCCACCTCTATGTCAATTTCAGTCATTGAATGGTCTGAGTCCCCATAAATCCGGTCCATGCTGGGCAACAACTCGACCGAACACTTATTCGGTTGCTCCCGAGCTCGGTTCTGTCTGCAGCTGGTGGGACTCCAGGCCTGAGGACACATGGTATTATTTTTCAAAAATAAGGACTTCAACAACCACGCCATTGCCACCTCTGCATCTGACGTCGTCAAGATGATGCACCGACGGTGTGAGGTAGTAAGACAGGCGCCATGCACAGTCAACACTGACTAAAAACGCCCAGGCCAACCACAGCTAGCAATCCTGCCTATGCCAGTGACAGACAATTATGTGATTTATGTCACCGCCACACTCCACAGCACTTGCTATCATTGGTAGTAACAGTGGCGTGAAGGGAGATGCCACCATACCAACGTCTTCCAACAAGAGTAATATAAAGTACTTTGCGGCGGAAGCACAGTACGTTGAGTACCTGGTCCATTGCTGGATTTTCCCAGGGTGGACTTCACAGACCGTAGGGTTATTAATAAACAGGAAGAGCTTCGTCGCGTCTTCCGGCGTGAGCATATGCCCGGCGGGGATGGACTCGGGCCGGCATAGAGAGTCGATAAGTGGCAAGTATTATTCATTCTCGGAATCCGAGCCGAAGAGGTGGTGGTGGTGGAAGCGCGGAACCACGTCGGTAGAGATCCTCTGCACCGAGCATCTGTATATTTGCCCCAGGTGTCCTTGATGGAGCTCATTGGGGTCAGAATCATAAAGGAAGTGCTGCCAACCCTGCAGAATATTTCCGCGTACGGACAGCGGGATCACCCTGGCTGAAATCTCAAGAAACTGAAGGCGGCCAGCAGTTCGTCGACGCGCGACGGCTCTCTGGTCACCAAATCACCGTTTCCCTCAAAGTCAAAGGTAGTCCACTGGAGCAGGACTGGTTCAGAGTTGAGCGTGTGCGCGACGACACTCCCCCGTTAGCCAGACCGTCACCAGAGCCTCATATAAGCGGGCCTACCAAGCCCGGCCTGGTGAGAGGGGACTCGAAAGCAAACACAAAGCACAGTCCTGCGTTAAAGACGAAAGCTGCCAGTCTGACCCACCGCATGCGATCTCCGCATAGAGTTCTGCATGGCCAAGTGTCTGTGATAGAAATCTATCATAACGATGTCATAATATGTGCTTCATCGGGACATTTATTTAACCTTAGTGTTCGACCGATGAATTGGGCAAGTTGGGGGATGTATGTTGAAATCGATTTGATTGAAGAGAATTGTGTGCGGGATGCTGCAGATGCTGAATCGAGGGGCATCTCCATGCGGGCCACAAAGACATCCAAATATTCACCGACTCTAAGATACGTGAGAGTTGGAAGGAAAGAGCGTGCTGGCGGAGGAGGACGTTGACTTTCCCTATTAGGGTAAGACTGAGGGGATTGGAATCCAAGGGTAAAGTCTTTCGTGTTTCGTGGCCAGTCAACGATCAACGATCAACGTTCAACGCGCGGACAGGCAGGTGATCATCGATCATCGATCATCGGCTCGGGCAAAAGGTACCCAAAATTGGAGATACCATAAAGGTGAAATCAGTGGCGTTCAACAAGGTGAACGGCAGACAAAAGTGGCTTCGGTAATCCTTGAAATGGGATGCGTTTCAACTGGAGATATTGTAAAAGCGGGTAGATCCACCCGAGAACGAGTCCGAAACGATCGGCGCGTCGTATACCCCAAGCTGCAAATGTGTATCTCTGATTCAACCACCGTTTCCCGAGAGGCGAGAGGTCAATTTTACATAGGTGGCGCTACGCCTCGGCGCAGCAACGGTGTTGTCTACGCCTGACATTGGAAAAATATGGCCCTGAATGACGAGGGGCAAAGCTGGCCAGTCGTGGGATGTTCCGTGATAAAAAGACGTAGTACCTCGACTTTACTTGAATCTTACCCTAGATACTGTAGTTTCTTCCACGCCGAGGATGATTTACCTTCGACGAGCCTTCGGAATGATTACGCATTGATCCAGGCCAGCAGGATGGCTAGAAGTTGATAGAAAAAGCAAGAGCGGTGCTAGACCCTAAATTATGGAAGGGGTGTTTCGACATCGTTGTCGGTTACGTTGATCATTACAGCGGGTGAAATTCCCTTGACATAAGGCTGGGAGCACTGGTGAGAACTGGTTGCTTTGAGATATGGTTGCAAATTATACGAACTTTACACAGAGAATAGTAGCACGGCCCCAACGTAGAAGGGAGATGGTTGATCGCGCTGTGTCGATGTCAGTGTCAAAGCCAGCCACTAGGGCGCCACTGGCAGCGTTCCTATTCTGTCGGAACTCCCATTTTCGCACTGTTGACCGCTGTTAGTATCCTTAACACGCTTGATCACATATCGACCAACTCTCCCTTTTCATTTCCGAGAAGTTAGGACAACCCTCACAACGCTACCCGTCAATGGCCTATGCCTCCTTCTATTGGTGCTAAGAAGAAAGGTGAGAACGGTCGCAACATATGGAAAAGGGTGACCAGGTGGGGATGCGTACTCTTCCGCGCCGGGTGGAATTCCCATAGCGCATGCGTATGCTCGCAGGACTCGACCCGTCCGCAGCCTGTACGAACCTATCGAGTGTGACGAACACCTTCCTCTCTACAGCCTTTACCAATACCTCCGATTCCGCTTCTCCTGCTCCAGCGCATGCACAGACAGAATGTTACGAGAAGAGTGTACCAGCATTGGTACGACCGTACCCTCCATGAGCCTCAAGCCACGAGCGTATGCTCACTCTGACGGCGACGCGGAAAAATTTACGTGATTTCTGGTCGTGTGCGTACCCTTTCATTTCTTCCCTCATACCTCTTCTCGCCCTCTGATCCTATTTCTCTGTTTGGGTTGATCGATTGGTGGTTTGGTTGGTCGGGAATCCTCGGTACGTATACACCTGAGCCTATATGTTTGATGGGTGGTTCTGATCCATAGTGATGATGTACGGGCGATACCTCGATAACTCTCCACGAGACGGCACCACAGAACGTTTCCGCACACCCAAGGCGCTTGTGTCCCATGCAGGGATGGCTGGCACTCGGTGTGATGAACTGAATCATTCTCAGTCGCCTTTCGTCTTTCCCCGTTCACGTTAGGCCCCGTTCGGCAACCACCAAAAGCGTCCCTGCCAAATCATGCCAAATCAAAAGCGGACCGCTTTTGTTTTGGCAGGGGACGCCTTTGATTCGGCAGGGGACGCTTTTGGAAAGCGTGGTTGCCGAACGGGCTTCACCGTTGGGTGGAACTTGAGTTCAAGGTGAGAAAGCACTCCCGAATATCGAATATAAGTATATAACATATTCATGCAACATACTGTGGTACATGCGCACACTCGCAGGACCCGGCGCGTCTATGTCATTCACGAATCTCTCAAGTACAATGAACACCAAGCTATCTGATGGGGAGGCGGGTAAATTTACATGGTTCTTTTTCCGGGTGTATCCCTTCCTATCCCTTCCCTCGTTTTTCTCTCTCCCTTTGCCGCTCTTGCCCTTTAATTCCCGATTTCACTTCTTTCTCGGGTCGGGATCATTGGGTTTATTTGTTTGGGATGATTATGGTATCCTCGGTGCAGATAACGCCGACAGACACGGCTCTCAGCGTGACGAAACGCGTCGTCACGTCATCGTCGATCGCGATTCACTTCTCGCCCACTCTTTTCTTCCAAAAACTGGCTCCCCGTGCTTTGCATGCGATCATTAGTTCTGCTCAAGGAGACTTCATACGTTGTTCGTCCCATACCCCATACGCATGCTGGGACCGTACCACAGTCCTCCGTGAACAGATTACCTTTCTGTAGCAAGCTTTTCAAGCATGGCAAGGGCGGAATTGGTTCGTGGATGATGGCGGACGTTGATAAATTCTGAGGTGACGACTAGGTCTGCTTCAGTCTACCTCTGGAATTTCAGTGGCCATAGTCGTTCTCCGTCGGTCGTTTTCCCCCGAATCGAGAGTGATGACAAGGTGAGGCTTGTTCCCAAGTCCTCTCTTATTTTTCACAGGGAATCGCCGTTCTGCGGCGAGCGCAAGTCTGTACATTCGCATTGTATTTGGGCAAATGAATGGGTTTCGTGCTGCAGAAAGTTGGATAGTTGGTGGATGAAGGCAATACACCATTACCTTGGCCGGTGCTGCAGTAGGGCGTTTCGTGAATTGTTACTATAAAAATGCGTGCCACAACTTGTGTTCATGCTGGTCACTAACATGCAAAAAAATTTCATGAGTGGGCCATGTGCTGCCTTGAACAGCTGCCAGCACTGTAAAGTCTATGCTTACTGAATTTCACACATTTTGGGTACTGAACTACTGAAATTCCTACATTTTATGTATCAATTGTTTCACTATGAGTGTAAATGAGAGATGCAAGGGTACTGAACTTTTGAGTGAAACTCAGCCACTTTTCATTGCTTTTTCATGCATTGTACCTACTGAAATTCATGACCTTTAAACTTTACAGTGGCAGAGAGGTGGCACCATGCCAAAAGGAGGTAGACTCAAAGGCAGGGCCAGTTGCTCATACAGTAGTAGTTAAGTAGTACAGTACTATTTGATATGTCTCTAAGTCGGTGGGAATACACAATTTAACACAGACCAGTCATCTAAGGATATAAGTCATATAACCAAAATGAGCTAGTAAAAAATCAATGGCAAAGTTACCCTCCATCATGATTCGGCACGACGTGTAATCAAAGTAGATCAAATCCATGTCTTGGGGCCAAAACAATAATTCCAAGGATAGCACGTGGTGAATGACAAGAAATGTCAATAGAACTCCATGTCTGAGTCATCGAAAGCATATGGATGATAATAGAGAGGGTCCGGTGATGTGAGTGATGGGGGGGAGGGAAAGGAATATAAGAAGTCACGTGCTATTAGATGATTGTCGTTGTCGTTGTCGTTGTCATCCAACACACTCCGAGCCCTAATGGGCTCCGATAGCCAATCCGGAAGGGAAATGGTCATTGAAGGACCAGAGGACCGTATCGCAGCAACGAATTGATTTATGCCTTCAATATTTCTCGTCTGCGAAGGCAATTTTTGCACGAAAATATTCTGCAGGGCTGGCAATACTTCGGTTATTCTTGGTTCAATGAGCTCTCGCAGAGAGGATCCGATACCTAGGGTAAATAAATGGGGTAGGTGGAGATCCTTCACACCGTTAAATGGTCGTAAAAGTTCGAACCATAGGGTGTTTTCGACGTCATTTTTCCAACCACCTGGGGAAAGTAGATGCTCGATGTAGAGGTTCTCCACTGTGGAAGGGGGAGGAAAACACAAGGTACAGACCTGCGCCATGGATGAAAGCTGCCAGTCTGACCCACCACATGAGATTTCCACATGGAGCTCCGCAAGGCCAAGTGTCCGTGATAAAAATTTGATTATAACAATGTCATCATGAAAGATAACATGTGCTTCATCAAGTACATTTAACCTCGGAGCTCGACTGATGAATTGGACAAGTCCTGGAGTGTCAAAATCGATTTGATTGAAAAAAATTATGTGCAGGTTGCTGAGTCGGGGAGCATCGATGCGGGCCACGAAGTCGTCCAAATATTCACTGACTCCTCTGAACCGAAAATACGAAAGAGTGGGAAGGATAGAGCATGTCGGTGGAGGAGGACGTTGACTTTCCCTATTAGGGTAAGATTGAGGGGATTGGAATCCAAGGGAAAGTCTTTCGAGGCTGGTCAACGCGGAGAGGCAGTTGACCATCACCTCGGGTGAAATGTACCCAGAATGGGGGATGCCGTGAAGGTGAAGTTCGACGATGTGAATGGCAGAGAAGAGTAGTCTCGGTAATCCCGGAAATGGGATGCGTTCCAACTGGAGATATTGCAAATGTGGAGCAGATCCACCCAAGAACGTGTCGGGAACGATCGGCGCGTCGTATGCCCCAAGCTGCAAATGCGTTATCTCCGGAAATGGCTGCTGCATCGCTGCCAAGACCTTCTCCGATTCCGAACCAGAGCTTCCCCAGAGGTCGATTTTACATACGTGACTGCTACACCTCAGTGCAGCAATGGTGTTATCCACGCCTGTGTTGGGGAAATATGGCCCTGAATGACGAGGGGCAAGGCTGGCCAGACGTCCAGTGTGCCTTTGCAGGTGTTCGGGGCGTGCAAACAAGTTGCAGATTTAGCCGACGTGGGGATCCAAAAAGAAGGCTTCTCCACCGTCGACACACGTGTGCCAGCAATTGCCACGCTTCCATCCTTGAACTTCACTCACATAGAAGTCGAATACTTCTAGTAGGACATCATTAGGGAGAATATCAACTGTTATCGCCTGGCCTACATTGCGTCACGTTAGCTAGCATCGTCGTGGGATGTTCCGTAATAAAAGACATACCTGGACTCTGCTCGGATCTTGGATTGGATAGTTTCCTCCGGGTCGGGCGATAATTGTTTACCTTCAGCGAGCCTTCAGAATGACGATCCATTGACCCAGGACAGCTAGAAGTTGGTGGAAAAGCAAGAGCAGTGTTCAGGCTAAAGTATGGAAGGGTGTTTGATACTGTACGGGCACGGTCTTGAGCAAGGTCTTGAGCGGAACTATTTGAGACATCGTTGTTAGTTACTTGATCAATACAGCGGATGAATTTCCCTTGACATACGGCAGAGAGCACCGACGATTCGGCGTTGGGGAGAGAGAACTGGTTGCTTTGTAACATGCATATGGCCGCAAATTATACGAACTTTACACAGAGACTAGTGTAGCACAGCCCCGGCTTATCTGATCTTCACAACGAGGCCATGGCGGGCAGCATTCCTCTTCGAGCCTTCAGTACTTCAGTAACTTTCTTCATGATGCACTGTCTCTTTCACCACCAAACGGAACTCTCATTGCCATGCTGCAAATCGCTGTTAGCACCCTCAATCCTCAAAGAAATGCTCAATCTCATATCATATAACCAGCTCTCCTTTTCCTTAGGACAGCCTCACAACGCCACCAGTCAATGATCCACGCTCCACCACGCCCCCTCCTCGTGATTTTAATACAGAAATTTCTGCGCTGAGTGGAACTCTCATATAATAGCACATGCGTACGCTCGCAGGACTCAACCGTCTGTAGCCTGTACGAACCTGTCGAGTGTGACGAACACCTCTCTCTGCCGCCTTTACCAATACCTCCGATTCCGCTTCTCCTGCTCCAGCGCAGGCGCAGACAAAATGTTACGAGCAGGGTGTACCAGCGTTAGTACAACCGTGCAATACCCCCACGAGCCTCGACACGAGCCTATGCTCACTCTGACGGCTACATGGGCAAATTTACGTGATTTCTCGCCGGTGTGTGTCCCTTCCGATTCATTCTTCCTCATCGCTCGAGTCATCTCGTCCTCTGATCCTATTTCTCTTGTTCGGTCGGTCGGTCGGTGGTTTGGTTGGTCGGGAATCCTCGGTACGTATACGCCTGAGCTTATGTTTGATGGGTGAGTCTGATGCATAGTGATGACGACGGCGGAGACCTCGCGAGACGGGACCGCAGAACTTTACGCATTCAAGGCGTTTGTGTCTGAGATGGCCACAGACAGTCAGACGCAGCATTTGGGTGATGAAGCGCATCATTCGTAGTTTCTTCCCCCTTCCCTTGCTTATGTTTTCTCTTCTGTGGACGCCGCTAAGAAGGCACTACCAAAGACAAGCGAAGGAAGCAACTGAATGATCAAACCATTAATGTGAATAATCGGAGTAATAAGTCGGAGCTTTCGTGACAAAGCTATGAAAAAGGCAGTCTTGACCTCTCATTAACACGGTCGTGAAGTCGTTGTCTCAACGCAGAAAATTGGATGGATGAGGATAGTCACGGTCATCTACATTGGAAAAGCTTGTAGCGGTGTGCTGTCATTGTGTATCATGCATCATGAACTGTTACAGACAGTAACAGGGCGTGATCCGTGTGATTGCAAGAGCGTCCACCATGTGCTGCCCTGTAGCGGCGGCTAGGCATCTGAATTACCGACCTGAAGGTTGAGTAGACAACCACCGGAAAAGAGTCAATCGATCACATGGTCAGGATGAGCGTTTCTCTATTCGACGCAAAAGTCTTCCAATTACCGGCTCGCAAAAATCGAGAAGATGACCTGACAGATGCGATTGCTCTGCCCAAGCACTGAATGATGTTGTTGGTGCCTGGAAGTCCATACCCATATCGTCCCTAACGATGAGGGGCAAGGGTGGCCAGACGTCCAGTGTGTCCCTTGCGGGTGTCTGGGGTGTAAATAAAGTTGCAGATTCAGGCGACATGGCGATCCAAGAACGACGCATCTCATCGTTGACCAACATGTACCAGCGTTATCCATCTCCACGTGGGTTTTGAATGATACTCTGGGACCACGTAGAAATCAAATATTGCTAGCAGGACATCAGCGGGAGGACGTCGATTGATAGTTTGATACCACCTGGCCTACGTCCCATCAAGGCGGTCGGCGGCATTGTGGACTTTCACAACAAAAGACATACTTCGACTTTGCTTGGTCTGATTCCGACGGCGGTTCTACATCCGCAAGCCTTCAGAGGGTGGTCTATTGAGACTGATGACTCGGACACAGGATGACCAAAAAATGATAAGGAGGAGAGATCAGTATTGGAGGGGGATATTTGAGCAGACTTGGAACTA
>JAGKRU010000104.1:55529-104643 GCA_022884055.1 Russula griseocarnosa
GCTTACTGTGCGCTGAATCGAGAAACGCAGACTGTGAAGACATCCTTTTACCGCAAAGCTGCAAGCGCCGTGTTTGTTCCCACGGCATGCGCATTGGGCCTTCTTTCTTTCTGTCTCCAGCTCGTCTAAGCCCTCCAGCCAAGTCTCATTATTCTGCGTGCCCTTAGTTACGTCGCATCAAAATACGCTTTCAAATCGCTTCGCACTGGGCAACGATGTCGCTGGAGGGTTCTCCCTTTTCACCACACTATCCTGGAAGAGATCCATGACCCTTCAAATAGTCAACTCGTTCTCCTCGCTCGGGGTCTAGGGTTACGCAAGATTGTCTGCACCCTCATGCAGATATATGACCAATCAACGAACCTCGTTCTTCTTGTCAATGCGTCGTCTGATGAGGAGGCTGCCATTGGGGAAGAATTGGGCATCATGGATGTCGCAAGCCAGGTCTAAGGACAGTGAGCTACGAAATGGGAAAGCAAGATCGGTGGGTATCTTCATTCATGTTTCATGTCAAGCATCAGTCTGCACCTACTCTGTTCTGTATTGGGGCTATGCACTAATTCTTCCCTGTCACCTCCGACTCGACCTTCCAAACAACGTTTCATGTATTATCATATCACCACCTTGCTAACCGTCGGTCAAGTCAGGACTTGTATAAAATGGTGGCCTGATATCCGTCACTTCACGAATTTTGGTCGTGGACATGTTACAGTCTGACCTCCCAACGGAGCTCGTCACTGGTTTGGTGGTACTTCATGCCGAGAAGTGAGCACCACAACATCTAGTTTCCTGTGTCTCTTTGAACCTATTGGCAGAGTGACTGCATTATCCCTGGAAGCATTTATTGTACGGCTTTATCGCGAGAAGAACAACGCTGGGTTTGTTAAGGCATTCTCAGACCAACCAGAGCATATCACTTCTGGACTCTCACCCTTGAGAAGCATAATGAAGGAACTGCAACTACACTCTGTTCTAATCTATCCTCGGTCTGTATTCTGAAGGGTAATAACTGCAGTTTGACGGTTGTTTTAGATTCCATCAGTCGTGAAGGATTCGTTGGAGCGTAAACGTGCAGACGTCGTTGAATTGTACCAACCAATGACCGAGTCTATGAAAGAGATCCATGGTGGGCTGGTGCAGTGTATGTCCATGACGTTGGCAGAGCTTAAGCGGTCAAACACGACGGTTGGTATTTTTTACTTTCTCGTTTCCAAGCAATCATCTTTTCCCAGCTCGATCTAGATGACCTGAACGTAGAGAATGCTTACTTTCGGTCATTCGATGCCATCGTCCGCCGCAACTCGACCCTGTTTGGCATAAAGTTGGCCCTCAAACTAAGCAATTGGTCAGCGACCTAGCAACCTTGAGAAGGCTTCTCTCGTATGCCTTCAACATAGTTTATTGTCATTTGTTAATAAGATATTGAAGGTATATGCTCAACTACGATCCCTTGCGTTCCATGCGTACTGGAGACCATCGTCGCATCAAACACACTATCGACTGGAGGGAATCCACGTCAGAACCAATCTCCATGGCTGCTTAGTGATGCTGCTCATATCATCTTGGAGACTGCCAAAAGGCGGTGCTATGTACTCCGAGAAGCCAAGAGAGGCCGACCGGGTATCCACAGACGTCATTGACATTTCCGACGATGAAGATGCATGGGAAGCGCTTGATGAGGCTGAAGGCCGCATTCGTGATATGCCTACTGCGGCGATCAGGAAGGATCAAGATCAAATGAAGTCGCGTCCTCGCCCCACTTGGCTTCCAAAAAGCATAGAACCGGTTCTTGAAGAGTTGCCTAAATGGCATCTGCTCGCGGAAACTCTAAAAGAGATTGAAGAAGAAATCATGCGACAAGAATCTCTTTCATCCAGTGCGTCGCGTTAGGATTATTGACCATCTTTCCAGATTGACACTTTCCCTGTGCAGCGATTCGCGGAAACAACGTGGTCCTTGTGATGGCAGCCTCCACGCAAACATCGTCACTTCTAAGTGAATACTTGGCGTCCATGGATTCTGATGCGCTACCTGGACAACACGGTCGAAAAATGTTAGAGGATAAGTTGCGGCTCTACTTGTATTGGAAGGCACGGCTTTCTGCGCGCTCAGCTGAGAATCAGCCGCCATCTGCGAACAACCGTCAGAGCTCGCCGGGCGACGACGAACTTGATCCGCACTGCGAAAAAAAGACCATGACAGAGCGGAGCGGGCTGCTAGCCGACGTCGTGTCCGGGCGGCGCTCCCGGTACGGTCAACGTGCGAACACAGGGATCAGACCAAGTTTCGACTGCACCCGTGAAGAGGAGGGCATACTGGCCGAGTTGTACGTGTGTTCATCGAGGCCCTTTGAGCCTGTAGTTAACGCATCTCAGCCTCTCGACTCAAGACAATACGTCCGCTGATGCAGAGCTCGCCCTGGCTTTATCATTGGAAGATTCACTACCGCCTGATAATTCTGAATTTGAACCCTCATATGGGCTACTTGTACCTGCTCAGACAGTCATTGTTCGTGCCTACGCGGATGACAGTGATGATCGTATGCTCGCGGAACTGCAACCCCGTTTCATTGTGATGTACGAACCAAATCAGGATTTTATACGGCGCATTGAAGTAGGTATTATGAGCAACCTATTGAAGGATACCTGACTTGGATGTGCAGGTATACAAGGCATCAAACCCTGGGCTTGGGTCCGCGTGTATTTCTTGGTTTATCAAATGACTGCAGAAGAGCATAAGTATCTTGCGAGCTTGCGCAAAGAGAAGGACGCATTTGAAAGACTTATAAAGGAACGCGGAGTAAGCACCCAATGAGTTGTGCAGAAGATTTGTCACTAAGCCTTTGTAGACGATGCTGCTCCCTATTCATGAAAACCAACGTGCTGGGTCTGACGTAGGAGAGGCGATCATTAAGACGATTAGTTCTCGCGTTGCTGGAGGACGGAAAGAACTCTCTACAGAAGCGGCACGAGTGCGGCCTTCTTATTAGTACCTTATTGTGCCCTTTGCGCTGATGCTGCTGTAGGTTATTGTCGACATGCGAGAGTTTCGCTCGACTCTCCCATCCCTTTTACATGCCTCAAAGATGATCATCGTTCCTGCAACGCTCACAGTAGGGATTATATACTGACACCGGAGATATGTGTTGAACGAAAGAGCATACCTGACTTGGTGTCAAGTTTCAATAGTGGGAGATTGTACGACGACTTATCTCCATCCGAACCGCAGCAGCTTAGACATCATCCCACAGATATGCTCAGTGTGAATTGATGTCGGCCCATTACAAACAGCCGATCCTGTTGATCGAGTTTGAAGAGCAAAATCGTTCTCGTTGGAGGTACGCAGTAATGCGTTCGGCTAACGCCTGTATGACGGATGATCTAAGGATTATTAGATCGTGCAAAGTGTCAAGTCCTACGCAAAGCCGACGGGAAAGTATCCTCCAAAGAAACCCGGAAACAACAGCAATAATCAAGAAGCATATCAGCCACCATCTATTCAGCAGAAGCTCGTTTTGCTAACACTCGCTTTTCCTCGCGTTCGTGTCCTGTGGTCGTCATCGCCGTACGCGACCGCAGACATCTTCAAAGATCTCAAGGCAAACTCTCGGGAGCCAGACTATGCGGCCGCCGTGGCCGTCGGGGCCGATGGCGACCCTGCTGCTGGTCAAGGAATGCATGGACCCGCTGAAGAACTTCTGCATACGTTGCCGGGCATCACCGCGAAGAACGCAAGTTATGTGATGAGCCACGTTCGTAGCATGCGTGAGCTATGCGAACTTCGGTTAGACCAGGTGCAGGACATCCTTGGAGACGAGCCTGGAAGAGCATGTTGGGAGTTCTTGCACTGGGAGAGGTACCATCAGCCTGACTAGAGTTCCCCGCCTTTCACACGCACCTAGAATATGGCCGGTGATTAAGTAAACATCACATTCAAGCATCGGTGCATGTGATACCGGCGCAATCACAATGGTAACGCGCTCGCAGGCAACGGTCATTTGTCATTCTGTCCGGTAAAACCACATCTCTATCACACCTATCCATACCAAATATCAAACTGGGGATTGCAAACTCCCAGCAGGACACCCGCGCATCTTCCTTGACCTGTTGTCATACCTGATACCACCCATGCGCAATCTAAACACCGGAAACGTTCCTATCAAACATTTTTACAGGCGCCTGCGAGGGCTGTGCAGGGTCACCACCCTTTCCACTACGGAGCGATACCCAGAACAGCTTCCCCCGGTCTGATGCAACCGTAGCGCTGTGAAAGTGGAGGCTATAAGGCCTCATGGCAGTGATAACGAGAGAAGCTTCCTTACTCTTCCTTCCTTTCAGCCAACTGGTTGTCTTTGGCTTTTTTGATTGTACTCTTTTCATCAGCGACTGCGTCGCTGATCGCATCCTTAACGACGATTCACGACGATTCACTACTTGGGCACGCCAGTTTCTGCTTCAAATTGTCCTATCAAACCCGACATCATGTCCTCGTTTCATCCCTTTGAGGATGCCCCAACCACCCAAATCGACAATCTCCCCCAACTGTCACATACGCAGCGCTCTCGATTAGTCAGGTCGACTCGCAAGCTCTCAAAGATATTGGGTGAGAACCCGATGTCCCAGGTTAACCGGTCATCCGTGATATCGCCTCCCTGGAAGAAATTTCGGGAGAGCAATGTTGTTGGCTCTGACTCGGGCAAGCCTATCCTTTCCATGGCAAAGAAACTCGCTCGTGCAGCTCTCGATCCCTGCAAATAGTCTATCGTCGGGATCCGGACACCAAGAATGAGGATATCTACAAAATTAAATCGAGCCCCGAAGAGATGAACACACTCTCCTCGGAACAACTGGCCATCCATGCTGTTTTTACAGGCTGTAACCAGTCGTGACTCAGAAATTGATGGCTATGATAGCCCTTACGTTTCGTCCCAAGTCCCAAGTCCCGCGATGTCTTCATTTTCGAAGCGACCACCATCCGTCATTTCCGCCTCCGCCTCTAAATCCACCCTTTTTTTACCGGCCGAGTCGGAGAAATCGAAGGAAGAGCGGGAGATCAGTCATCGCCGCAAACGTGTCTCAAAACTTGCTCGTCATTTAGGCGAGAGAATTCCACCTGACCTCATGTTACCCAAACCGATGTCTGTTCAACCCAACAGGAGGTTTCAACGAAGGAGGCGTTTTTTTCCTGCTCGCACTCCACCAGTCCCATCCATCGTCCCACCTCTATCAGCGGAATCTCCCACATCGGAACAAGAGACGACGTCTTCCCTCTCTTCGCCATCCTCCATGTTTGGTGTTTCGCGGCCTGCCGTCGAGGAAACGGTGGAGGTATTCGAGTCAGCTGGATACGCGCCGGACGCAGTTCCACCCCCTCAGTCCTCCCAGGTGCACCAGCGTCTGCGTGGTACTTTCTCCGCACCTTCGCTACGCGAGCGCCCTATGCAACCGCCCACCAATGATTACTCCAGGGGATTGACCATCCGACGCGAATTTTTTGGAGGATAAAGAGCCGGAGACGAGATCACCTGTAATTTCCCAAGAAGACCGGGATCACGTTTAGCCTTTCTCCATGTCCGCTCGGCTTCCTCTCCCCCGGTGACCAATGCTGTTTTGCACCGTAGCGAGCGTCGTCAAGGCTGGAGCGGAGAATGGAATGTTGCAAGCATGGAGGACGTTATTTCAAAGCTGCGTGATCTCTGATGAGTGGGTGCCAGGAACGGGTAGAGTATCGGTCGGTGGACATTTCGGTATAAAGGACTCGTCGTATTCATTAGTACATTTTAGTTTTTGATTTATAGTGTACCACACGTGATTTTTGAATAGCCAGCTGTGATGTGAAATGTATGTATATGCCATTCTAGTTATCGGAATGGCGTCTGGACACTGGAAATAGGGTACTCACTTCGTGCGCGCCGTGGGAGGCCAGTGGTACCTTCACTTCCCACGGACCCACTCTGTGCTTCTCTGTGTTTGTTGTGCGGATGGTGGCCGTGGGAGCGCGGCAATCTGCGACAATATTTTTGCACTGGACGCACACAAATCATTATCATTATCATTTCGTGATGAATCGGTGAATCCGACTATAGTAGCCCCACAAAAATGTGCGAACTTCCGAGTCGGGCTCCCGTCACCTTTTAGAGACGCCAACTCTCAAAGTCCGAATCACACTTCAAGTTGTGATTCGGATTTTGAGAGCCCCTGTGGACCACCTGATCTCATCGTCCACATGACACGGGTTGCTGCCACTGCAGCGGCCGCTTCTCAATTTGGGGAATTCGGTGAACCAGGCTGCACGCGCTCTTTCATCAGATGATGTCAAGAATGTCTGGGGCATGGCAACCAACAATCACTTTTTACTATATGCGACTCGTACAACGGTACATCGGGTACACCGTTTCTGAGATTGTCATCATGTACATGTCAGAACCGTGATTGGTACTACAGTAGTTACAGAGTGCTACTAGTTCTTTCTTTGAGAATAACAAATAGGAACTGAAGGTGAAGAGGATCAACTTGAACAGAACGGAAAAAGGCATAAATACGATCATACTTGATCTCTAATAATTCAAGCCTTCTTCCGCCCGTATTTATCCAACTTTTAGCAGCTTTTTTTGTGCAACCACTGAAACAATGCTAGTGTGGTCAAACAATGTGTCGATCATGTACAATACTTTGAGTAGTAAAATGTAACTGTTTTGTGCTAGAATTGGCGAGGTAAGGAAGTATACGAATGATTTATCATCTTTTTGAACTTCGAGTCTATGAGAAACCATGGCCAGCAATAACTTGAACTGATACGGTCGTTTGCTCTCAAGTGTAAGTGTAAGATGATGAAAATTAAATACCCCAAAACAAATGATTTTAAGTCATAATCGAGTAATTGACCACTTAATGCCCAAAAAGGGCATTTCATGATCCTTCCATACGCTTCATCGTGGTATAACTACTAGTGATCTTAAAGCTTGACGTGCTTGACATTCCCCCGTACTTGACAACCAAAATTTCAGAAAAGCTGAAGGTTTCTCTGCATCCCAGGACATGATTTATCAGTACCCCACACGACAATGGCCGAGGTTTTCATGATCGCCGTTTCTCAAGGACCTGAACCAGATTCTCTCTCCAAGCAGGTAGATCAACCTTGATCACTATCGTTGCTGCGATTATCTTCTCCCCGGAACATCTTACAGCCACTATCCTCCCACTCCAATTCCTTCTAACTCGAAATCTCCCAAGCCACCGTGACGAGATGCGCCACTTTGCCGTCATGCGCACCCCATTCTCACAGCCGAAGAAAAACGAGGCTAATGGTGACTCTTATGGGAAGTGAAGGAGGCCATGACTAACTTGGAGGCTAAATTCTCTCTTTCAAGACATGGTACCTGGTCTCAAACGTTGTACAGTACAGGCGGACTGCTGAGATACACGTAGGAAGCACACACGGCTCTCCAACTTGACGGGCTGACCCTTCATTTGCGCCCTACCTGAAGCCACAACCCTAATTCTGACATACTATCCATTAATGGTGAGTAGCATCGAGACTATGTCAGCCAACGCATATGATTTCAGCCTTATTCACTCGGTTCCCTGTCTAGCGGCGGCCGGTTCCGACTCTAGTAGCCGCCTAGATACTGTATGGGAGTGAGAGAAGATGAACATGGTAAGTTCTCATTGGCGTAACATCAAATCAAACCTAGACTGTCAACTGACCAGAAGCGTGATCAGTGAGATGAGAAACCGGATTTGCCAATATCACGGTGCAACTACAATATGAAGTTTGTCGCACAGTTCAGGGTCGGGTGAGAGGAATTAGCTTGTTTCATAGATTATCGTGAGCTGCGAGCGGATACACACGACGTCACTCGATGTTTCAGACAACAGCCTAGCTAGTCTCAGCGGACGGTCTAAGTTGTCAAGTATGCGGAAGTTCCAATGGAAGATCCAATAAGGCAAAACTGGTCCAACACCAACATAAACTGATTCACTGTTTCCATCTACTAACAAACGTACAAACACAACCATAGATCGCAAACCACGCCACACAGGATTCAACAGACAACGTGTAGTAGCACTTCCAATCCATCATTTATTTTCCCATCATTCTTTTCCCCTACAGGTGCTTATTTAGGGCAACCACACTGCATAATAGTCTAGTGAGTCGTAACACGAAAAGAGGTGGAATTATTTACGGTTGAAGAGTGAGTGTGGTTTACACAGGTGGAGCATTGGCATGAACCAGCGGCACAGGAGCAGTGGTTGTTATCAGCAGAGCCGCAGTGGCTGGTGAGAGACAATTCAGTAAGGCGAGGGTGCAAGAGAGGTGGAGAGGTGTCAAGGACGTACGCGCAGTTTTGATCACAGTTGCAGGCCATCGTTGATTGTCAAATGAGGAGGAGGATCTTTCTTTGAAAGTGATGTGAGATAGCAGATGTGAGATAGCAGACGTGAGTCTGGGGAAGTTGGGTCTCAAGAAGAGGGTCCTTATATGCGCCAGAGAGGGTGTGATGACATAAGAAGTGAATACTCCTATGTCTCAGACAACCCAACATGGATAGGCACTCTACGCATGCTACGGAAAAGGGAAAGGTGAAGTCATAATTAGAGATCTGTGGCTACCCTCGTGATGTGCTCGTAATCTAAATATCACAGGTGACAAATAAACACAGGAGGCAGTTGTGCGAGATTAAGTAAGAAATTAGCTTGAGGGCACGTGATATCTCGCCGTTCGCCCTCGCCCTCGCCTTCGTACAACGACGACCGCAACATGAACTCGTATCCTCCAGAACTGGTAGTGCAGCTAGCACCAGTAATGTTCGTGGCTGGTCTTGATGTTCCCTCATCCCCGAACCAGTGCCTTCCTCGACGTCAGACCCCCCATCACTTTCCCGCCCTTCCCAGGATCCCTTCACCGTGCTCACCATCCGCCTTCGTGACGCGCTTCTCTCTCAGCGAATTACTGCAATCTGGCAGCCTGACAAGTCCAAAACATTCCAGACTGTTCTCGTCGACAAGGTTCGTTCTGCTGTGCTCGCCGTGATATTCTTCCCATAATTTCACAATTTCTAGGACATCCGCTTTCCTCCACGTAAAATCCCGCTTTCTTCTTCAGATCCACATAGCCCTGTGCATTCTCCCTCTCACCGCTAACTTCTACTTCACCCTTACATCCTGACGGCCTCGTCGCGCCTATCTGGGTGCGCAAACACACCTCTTTCGTCCCATCAGTTTTCGTGCTCTTCGTTCGCCTATATGAGTCACCTCTCCACCACATGCCTCGCTCCCCACTCGACCCACCACATCCGGATCGAGAGGCAGAGGAACGCCGGAAAGATACGGAGATGTGCGCAGAGATCGCGCTGCGCAAAAAGTCGACAAGTGAGCGAGGCATAAAACTCACTGTCGTACTCCTCGCAAGTCGAAAGTTGCTTGGTACCCTGTCCCTTCGTAATCACATTGACTGGCGATGACACGAATGCGACAGACGACCCTGCATTGGATGCGCGGCTTACGTATATTCGGAGACAGAGCGGACTCGACTACCGCGCTGCCCTCTTCGTGCTTAGCCCGTGAGCCCTGGCGAGCTTAGCGAGTTTATCAAGAGGTTGCATTAACTGTGGCTTTTCTTCCAATTCGAGCACTTAAGCTGTTCCAGCCTTCACCAGGCCCTGTACGAACCCGCGTTGAATACTACACATCACACTCTAAGCGTGTTAGGCGCAAGCGCAACCGTCACGCTCAAGCCGTTTCAACATATGTTCCACCCTTATCCCCTCTCGGGACTACCAATCCGGCGCGGCCGCTGCGTCCTGAGGCTGGACCGTACGTTACGAGTACAAGATGGCATGTTTTGCAGAATTTCGTGGAGAATTTGAGGTTGCTTTGAAGTGAGTCTTTGTGTCTGCATCAGATTGATGAAGAGGTGATGAGAAGCAAGGCATTATCAGGACGCTTATTCGAGTTTACTCACAATGTTTGGCTCAACTGCTATTCTCCCTCCACGGACGAAGCGGTGGGCAGAAGCTAAGGTCTTAGCAGACTGTATTAACCTCAAGGTTTGATAACAATTCTCTCTTACTTTGCATCCCCTTGCGCCTCTGATAGCTAAATCGGCAGATCTGCAAATTGTATCTATACAACAATGAGCATGCCCTTGCACTCTCGCAACACACCATCCATACGAGGAGATTTAGCGACTTCTCGCGGGATGGGTATTGGCGAAGAGACGTTTGAGTTTTGGAGCTGGATTGCGAGACAGTGAGTATCTGTTCTTGTTGTCCTTTACATCTCCCATCGCTGACAGTCCACAAGATATCGCGCATTTGCAGAGCTACTCGAGCAGGGGTCAGGCTCGACTTTAATCCTCCCTATCCATAAGCCAGCCCTGCCTGCGCCAGCCTCTGCGCCATCTGGGCTGGCTGAACTGGATGCCTTGCGCGTACTGGGCTTGAGCCCCGCAAATGCCCTCCAACACCCAGGCTTCTACTATTATGCGGCCGCTCAAGCAACGGAGCACCGGCAGATACGATTTTTTGCCATACAAGAGACCATTGGAATGGGTGAAACAAATTTCCCTGGGCTCACCAACGAAAGAAAGGTGGATCACTTCGGAATCGTGGTCGAGGTGCGCTATTTTTTGTCGTTTATAGTATATTACTGAGTACAGAACCGAATGCAGCTGTACACTAAAGCGTACGAGCTCTTCAAGAAACATTCGCCGCTGACCAACGGGCACGGTCAGGGACGACTGACCCTGCGCATTGCGGGTCGGATTGCAGCGACATACTATGCTGCTGGAAAGTTTGACATGGCTGTGCGCTTCTTTGAGCGAATTGCCAAAACATACAGAAAAGAACGATGGGCACAATGCTACGTCCCCTTCTTACAACTTGGTACAAGTGTGCACAGCGACTGGGGACGTAGAGTTAAGTGTGAGAATTCTAGTGGAAATGCTAGCGCATGGTACGCCCTACCTCTTTGCTCCGAATCATCGTTGCCGATGAGGCAAGGTTCAGGTGTAGGCGACGATGAAGACGATATGACGTTACAGGAGGATCTTCTTGCCGTGCTCAGGGTACGGCTGATCTTTATCTATCATGTTCAGCCTCTCAGTGTAGCACAGAGTACTGTTCCTTCATCTCACGAAGAGCCACTTTCAGTCAATCTCCCCGACTCTCAGCCAATATGTATGCGTGGTTCCTCAAATCTAGTCTTTGTGCTGACTGAATCATGCGAAGTTAATACCAGCATCATTTTCTGGTCAAGTGATGCATTCGTCGATGAGCGCGTGGCATTTCAGTTGTCTCTTACTGCGCCGAGCGATGTTGTCATATCAGCTCTTCCTTTCTCGTCACTTGCAATCTATTTCTCTCACAAGGAACAGCCTATTGTTGTGCGTCACAATGCAAGTGCTACGTCCGCTTCAAAATTCCAGCGCGTGGACCTCGGTGACCTGCCGCTCAAAATCGCCGGCGAGCGTGAAGGCTGCCTGAGGTGGGAGAAGGGCGCGACGATTCTATTCGTTGGCACCGTGTCATCGGATGTGCCACTGACAATGACTGTATGTTCGTATCGCCAACAGATATCACTCGTCTGACTTTGCAGAATAGATAGCGCGTGCTGTGCTCGTTCTTCGTGAAGGCAACTGGACTATCGAGATACCAATCTACCCCTCTTGTGTACGCGATGGGCTCATCGCAACACCGAGGTGGCTCATCTCCCCGTATCCCATCAAGTTCGCACGCCCACACCGTGGTAGCACAGCCGAGGTGAAGTAGGCAATCATCTATTAAATATCGGTTGCCTCAGCAGTGGTTCTAACATGCTATAGTGTGCATTACCGCCCGCATAAGCTGCGGGTGTCCTTGACGCACCAGTCCCCTGCGTACCTCGACGAGGAGTATCCGATTGTGATCAGCATTATCAATGATGACTATCGCACACTAGATGTCGTACTCGACGTCCTTTTACAGCCAACCGATATCGACGAGGCCGGTACGTCCTATTAACAAACCCGTACTTTTCATATCGACAGGATCTCACCAAGATAAAGTGAATGTCATCCGCGTGGACGACGAGCACTCACAGAGCCTCATCAAGGGCATCACTCTCGGCACTATCATGCCTGGTGAAACTGCACTAAAAACACTCTACTTGAAGAACACGGGTGGCGTGGGGATCGCGTGTTGGACATATCCATTCAGTCGCGTTCACCCGTCGCTCAGGACACGAGCGAGGTGTTACGTACGCTTTCGGTGCCAACTGCAGCACCAATGAAGGTCGAATATGGCGTAAAATATGTGCACTCGCGCGGGCCATTGCCCGGGTTGACCGACTTGCATACATACGAGAGCGATTATTGGGACGATGGGGAAGGTGGAGAGGCGCTTGTCAGTGCGCGGATGGCCTGTAAGGGACCGTGGGGTGTTAGTGTGGAAACTGTGAGGCTTGTTAGGAAGGTCAGTCTCTTGTGCCCTATTGTCTGCTATGGTATTGACTTCACTCCTTAGAATGGGCCTCATGCCAGGGTGCTTGAATGCTCTCTGGACGAAGATGAGGACGATGTTACTTCCGGTACCTTAAGCTCCTTATTGATGTTGGTGCTTTGCTAATTGTTCCTAGAGTGGCTTCCTGGGGATGAGTTTGCTGCCGTGTGTCGCATCAGTCTTTCTCTGGAAGACGAGCCAGGAGAAGACCATGTAATCTCGGGTCCAGGGGAATACGAGCTGTCATGGCGAAGGTGTGTAACGCATTTGCTCGCACGCTTCACACCATAATCTTTAACACCCCACCTGCTCAGAATTTTGCCAGATGGCGACCACGGGCCGCTCTGTACAAGTCGGTTCCCACTCCCTAACCTGCGGCCACCACACACGGGTATTATTGCCCTACTCGACCTTCCTTCGTTCGCCAAACTACACGCTCCAGTGCACGCACGCATGACACTTCGCAACTACCATCCTTCGCGGTCAGCCAGTCTCACTGTGCAACTCGAGCCGGATGCCAATGACGCGTTTCTCATCGCCGGTCAACGCAAAGCACTTGTCCCTATGCTCCTTCCTGGTGCAGAAGCGCAGTTGATGTGGTCTTTGATTCCTATGGAATGCGGGTTCATACGGGTACCGAAGATCCAGGTTGTAGACAAACGAAAAGCAGGGCTAATAGCGTCGCCCGCCAATGATGAACCGCCAGCGACGGAAGAGGAGGGCACTCCAGTGCGGGTCTTTGATCTGCGCAGAGAAGAGAGAGTTGAGGTAGTCGGTACTGATGAGACCCCAGAAGGTACTCCTAATAGTGTCAATATGGGGAATATTGGGCCGGTTTTGGTTCTACCATGAGGGTTGGGTCTATATGTTTGTTAGTTACTAAAGTTTAATTCGAGAAGTTCAAAAGCTGATTACACCGGTATGTTGGCGGACCGGGTGGACCCGAGGCTCTTCACGGGCCCGGCGATCTTACCTAGATCTTCAGTTGCCAGTGGCTGAGTGGCTTCGTTATTCTTCCTCCGGCTCCGGAACATAGCAGACATCTCACCAATCTCCCTGGCCTTGTGAACAGCGGCGAACCGAAGTCAGCGTAGAGGGCAGTCATGAAAGAGATAATATACATACAAGCTGGCAACACATCCAATCACGTTGGAACACACTTCTGGAATGCCCAACAGAGCTACTTTGATTACAGTGGAGACAAAGAAGTTCTCGTCGACCACGATGTTTCCTTTAGGGAGGGTGTCTCCCCGGGGTTTGTTGTCTGCCCTACGTACCCTTCACAGCTCCGGGTTTAAACTCTGCTTAGGGAGAGCCTACATATTGCCCGCGGTTTCTCCAGTTTGACCGAAAGGGTAATATTTTCTGACTCATTTCCCACCGCGGTCTCAACACTCTCACCAGCGAACTTTGGCTCCTTGTCCAGTGCCAAGGGTCTCTACTCAGAGCACAAGAGGGATGCCAGTAACCTCCCCTTGATCCCCTGGTTAGTCAAGAGCACGGCTCTCAATTACATTATGGTGTACTAGATAGCTGATTGCCAAGTTAGGGATGGCGCCGTGGACGAGATCCAACAAGATCGCATCCCTGACATCGCCTACCAGACCCAATTGGACCACGAAACAGACGAAGAGTCGGATCCTCATGCTGCTGTACTGGGCCAACCCTATCCCGAAAAAAGCTCAGCGGTTCCTCCGCTCGTGGCGTCCGACGTTAGGTACTGGTCGGACTATAACCGCGTCTACTACATCCCGCGATCCATACACAAGCTTCCTGATTTAGCAGATTGGGAAACTGCGGAAGGCGATTGGCAAGGGGGAAAAGAGACCTTTTTACGGTACGACGCGGTGAGCTCTTTGCATGAGTCAGCGACGGGCATATAATTGATGACTCGGTTTCCTTGTGTAAGGATCACGCCCTTATGGACGATTCATTCCGGCTCTTTGTGGAGGAATGTGATACGTTTCAGGTCCGTACGATTGCTGCATGGTCGTTCGGGTGGCAGTTAGCGTAAAACACTGCTGGTAGGGACTTCAACTTTGCACCGACAATGCCCCCTTCGGGTCCTTCGCCAATTCCCTGCTCACTGCCTTCCGTGATGAATTTCCAAAACATCCCACCCTGATGTTTGCGGTTTTATCAGACGCCGTGCCGGGGGATCTAGATGTTGATGATGTGAGCTCCAGATCGCTCATCATCAGCAAATTTGTCGTCTTGACAGAGAGGGGCAGATGCAGGGCATCAGAAAAGCGCTGAATGATGCGCTGTGCTTGCGAGGTCTCAACGAGCTCTCCACCATGACTGTTCCTCTACAATCACCAAGTAACTGGCAACCTGGACCGTGGACGGCGGAGCTCACTACGGACGTAAGTTGTGCAGCATGTTATAAACGCAAAGCGGTGTCTGCCTAGTTCTCCGGACCTAATCACTGATTATTAACTAGCTTCGGGCCCTCTATGAAACGTCTGGAATTCTTTCGGCCAACTTGGAGACTGCGACACTGCCCCTCCGGTAGGAGCTGCCTTAGCACGAAATCTTACAAGTGAGTTGACGGTGGTTGACGGTGGGGTGAGTCAGGTTAAAAAGCCGAGAACCCCTGGACGGGCTTTGTCACCACCTGAATGTTTATGGAAACACTCCATTCGCCGACTTAAGTGGAGCTTTCCCGGCGTCCTCTGTGGAAACTCTGAACGCTAGACTACACCTTTTCACGACGAGTCTACCAAATCGTGAAGGTGGGGTGCGTAGCTGTGTTCTTCATCCGCAGCATAGCATAGCTTAAAAGTTCGGTGCCCATCATCTCATCAAGAGGAGCGCTCCACTCTGCAGACGGGAGGTGACGCGCGGCTGGCCGGAACACGACAGACGCCAGTTTGACGCCTTGGGCGCCAGTACTGCTCTCAGGTGCGTGTGAATAACTTAAGGGCTTCGTTACGGGCACTGCAGATCTAACCCGCATTGGGTACTGCCTCCTCGCACGCCACAGCTTTCATTCACCGATCGAATATCCACTGCCATCGTCGTATCCATCCTTCTTTCGAGCACAGGACTTGAATGCTGAACTACGTCATACACATCGCGGCATATTAACGCGACCGCGTTCTGTGCCAATGGTGGCGACGCTGGCTTCGGGATCTGAGATGCCTCATCTGCTCACACAATATGCAGATTTTGTGGACAAGCGCCTGCGGCGGAAGATCAATTGGGAAGCAGCTGGCTTTATTGATAAGGATGAGGCAAGACAACTGAGGGACGACATTTGGACTCTCCGAGACAATTTTGGCGAGTGGCCTGGACTGGGGTCAGATGGCGATGACGGGGGAATTGGAGAGGACGAAGAAGTTTGAACAAAAAAATTTTTACGGGTGATGCCGTTGTTGGGCGGTCGGTAGGGCTGGCAACATAGACATTTTCTTAGTTTGTCAATTCACAGAAAAAATGGCATATGCAATCAATGATGTGGCAAATCGTCACTAGAGCGCTCGTAATATCGCTTGTAAGAGGTGCATGAGCGGATTCACAGCATGGGGCGGAATTGTTGGTCAATAATGGAAAGAAAAGTACTCGAATTGGAGAAGAACCATGGAAATCTCGATCACGTCGATTCTACCTTTCCGAGAAGATCTGGCATCGGCTACATCGGGCACAGCCAATGACAGTTACCAAATATGGTGTTGTTTCCTCCTTAAGGAGCACAGAACTTTGTGCGGAGGTACCTTGCCAACACAGCTTGTTTTCGACCGGAGATGTTACACGTGTTTGCAACTCCGCTCTGTGCACAGCTATCATTACAGGATAGGTTAATTGACTCAACCTCTTTTGCGGGGTCAGGAATTAAGTATATAAGAGCGCGCTCTGACCTTCCTCTTTACAGGACATCCTAACAACCACCGTCACCAACCACCTGCTCATTCAACAATGGCACAATACGTTTGGCCTTACTACTACCCCCAGCAGGCGCAGCAGCAGCAGCAGCATCCCTACTTCCAGTACCCCCGACGTCGGCTGACAGTGGATATGGTCACCGACCCTCAAGGTCCTGGCAAGGCAGCCCAAACATGTCGCCGCCCGTACTACCAACATTTCTTCCCGTCATGCCAGCGGCACCGCCCGTAACAGCGCCAGTCTATCAACCGACGCTGCTCCATCCAGACTATTCCCGCTCCCGTCGACATTCGTTCGATGCCGCTTTCGTCCCAGTGCAGCCAGTAGCACCCGCCGCCGCTACGCCATGGCCGACCGTCCCAGCACCGTACTTCACCTACCCTTCCGGATGGGCGGGAATGGGGCCAATGGAGCTGGCGCGTCCGCAGCTGCATAATCTGATCAACGGTGACATCATCGCGCCTCACCTTGCCATCAACTTTGTCGACGCGGACTTGGTGTTCAGGAAACGCACCGGGTCGAGCATGTATCATCTCTCCACGCTGAGCTCATACGACCTCGAGCAGCCAGCGACGCACCCACAGATGACGCGCGTGCGTATCGTGTGCGACATGATACCCCAGTGGCCCGTCGACCTGCAAGTCCTCGGCACAACGCTCTCCCCGCACCGCCGACGTCGCGCAGCGCTACCCTACATAACGCTCGAAGACATTATGCACGCGGTGCACGCCTCGCTACACCGCAAGATCTCGCATCAGGAGTGGGTCGGTTGAGCACGTCGCAGGAGACCGAGGTCGCGCGCGCGTACACCCGCAGGTACAAGTCTGCTGGAAGCGAGTGGAGCGAGCGTCAGCAGCAGGCAGAAGGCGTGAAGCGGGTCGATTTTCTGCTCAAGACCACTTGGTTCAAGGCTTCACATGGCTCGATCCGGAGAACGGGGTCGAGAGGTTGAAGCTCCTCGTCGGTATGGAGTCGTAGGACTTGAGTTGTTTCCCTTTCCCATTTCACATACCCCCCATCTTTCTTTTTTTTTTTTTTTGGCTGTTCTAGTGGTGTTTGATAGAAAAAACCGAAACTGAACGAGACTTTGTTTGTTTCATTTAGCTTTGATACTGCTGCAGGCGCTCTTGTATAGAGTTCACTTTTCTCGCTTTTTTTTTTCACGGTACTTTTGATCGGGTTTTTGGGGCCGAAGTTAGCCGAGATTTATAACCATTTATAGTTTATAGTCAGTGTGGCTTTGGGGATTTTTGTACTTTATGGTTGTTTGTTGTTTTGCTCTGTATGGAATATAACCTGATACCCTTTTCGTTGGCTGGTGTGACGATCCGAGTGACTCTGCGGGGCGGGAGGAGGTAAACTTTCCAATTTTTTATTGCCAAGAAAGAATGAACGTAGTTGCGAGGATGGCGACCGATGCACACAAGGCCGTCGTTGCGTCCCTTCAAGGTGCGGCGCACAAGGTTGCTGATTTGGCAGAGCCCGCTTGAACACCACACGGCGAATTCCCTTGTATGTAGGCGCTATGAGTTCAAAGTTCAGGCCGTTCAGGTACAACCTACAAATGTCCGTGGGCCTTTTTGTTGGCTTCGCTCCGCCTCCCATCCCCCCCCCTCCCTTCCAACTTGAACGACGTTCACTATGGCGTTCTACTACCGCAGCCCTGAAGAATTTCACGATTTTAATGACTTTCTTAAACATCGCAATAGACGACATGCCACATTCACGGGTTTCTGCCTCCTCACCGCTTTTATACTTTTTCTTTTCATTGCTATCTCCCTTCCCATCTTCAAATCAGTCTACCTACTGCAAATCAATGGACACCCATCTCCATCGCTTCCAGAGACAAGCATTGGTACCGAACTGCGTTTTGGTGTCTGGGGATTCTGTGTGAACAGGTTCGCATCACCACGATTCTACTCCTCTCCCCGCCTTTGTGCCTCACCGACGTTTTCTGACTTTTTGGTCGCGTCCTCTTCGCGTTTCCGTTGTCATATTCCAGTGCACTGAATCAGCCGACATTTTTCAACAATCACGGCAAATGCATTGGTCCACAACTTGGATACACAATCGATCCGAGGATCATCGCGGTTGTGACAAACGAACCAGAGCTTGCGAACCTCATCCTCAAAGCTCTCACCATCTTGCTCGTGCTCCACCCTATTGCCGCAGGCCTGGCGTTTCTCACGCTCTTACCTATTATCGCCTCGTGTTGTGTGTTCCACACAGCACCCTGGATCATCTCCCTCGTTTTGTCCATCGCGACAGCAATTATGTCTACCATCGTGTTCGCCGCAGATCTTGCCCTTGTCCTCGTGGCAAAGCACAAACTAAGGGAACAACACACCGTCAATGTTACAATCAGTTTTGGGAATGGCGTGTGGATCGTGCTCGTCAGCACGTTCTTCACTTATGCCGCTATGATTTTGCTTGCGGCGCGCGTGTGCAACTGCTGTGGAATTGGAAGGTGTGATATTTGCCCTATGCCCTATCACGTGACTGAGAGGCTAATTTGCCAGTAGAAGGAACGAGACAGATAGGAAAGGAGTGGAAGGTGGACTAAAAAGTGGTGACAAGTGAGAAGGTCGCTAGATGGAGACGATTATATACTCATTACAATTACAATACCTTAATAATGACAGTGTGATTGATTTCTATTACTGTAATGTAAACGTTTTATATGAACCCTGCAAATATTGAATGATCACTCACATCAATTTTTTATCTGTGTGACGCCCTCACCCTAACTGCCTACATCGAATGGGGATATTACGTGAGTCACTGAGGCCTGGAACCTCAAGTTGTCACGATCTTCGTCCGGCTCTTCCTCAAAGGCGAGATCGATGAGACCTGAATGGAATATTCCAAAACAGCGCGACTACGGATCTTCGCAAGCAGTGACAATACCCGGTCCAGAAGCTCTCGTACTCGGGAGAGCCGGCTCATACGTGAAGTAAAGCTCCGGGTATGCGCTGGGGAGTCACCATCGCTGCAGGCCTCACAGAGTTGTGAGACAAGTTCCAAAGTGTGGATCAGACTTCTCCACGCATCATCCCCATTTTTGGACTCAATCGCCGCAATTCTATAAAACCATTTACGGGCGACTTGGTCTGGCCACTTCAGCGCAGCGTGCTTTGGCGCGTCACCGCCAGCGCCCAACAACGACATCCTAGGACACCTAATTGCCGATGAATTCATCCACGGATGTTTCAGCACCTCGTCCAAGGAGACACGGGCGGCAGGATTTGCCTGGAGCATACGCTGTAAAAGGTCCCTGCAATCTTTTTTGGGTGTCAAGTACAACATGTGTGTGGAGGGGGGAAATGGCAAATAAAGCTGAGATGGTCCGGGCCTGGCACAGACAGACGCATCACCAAATTATGGAGGATCCGACGAGGCGTCGTGAGCCAATGTCATGTGTTGTACGTTGTTATCCGTGTTGCGATCTATTTGTACATAGGTAACGCCTCAAACGCCACTGTCAAATTGACAAGCCGTGTATATACCTCATGAGACAATATACTCCGATATCGTAAGGACGGATTTATTGCAACTGTACACTTGACTTGCAAGACCAGTATATTACATTTCACGTTTCATAAGTGAGTTGCAGTCGTCCACCTGACTTGTGAGATCAGTGCTACCGGGTATATTACTCATAAGTGAGTTGCAATCGTCCACCTGACTTGTGAGACTACTGCTACCAGGTATGTTATTCATGAGCGAATATTGGCTTGTATTGAGTGCGTGCGCCAAGTATAATCGTTCAATCAACTCACAATTTGATATCATAGTATATTGGGAGCACATGTCCATTACGATCCTACTATCCATGCACGCGGGGACTATGATCAAGTATATATTTCATAATGCTTTCTTGATCCCAGATACGGGCAATATATGAAATGAAAAACAGATTCAAGATAAGGAAGTCACGTAGTCTAATCAACTAAGCATGAGTCTCCTGCCTTGCACGAGACTCCCGAAGCCTCTTCCGTGATGACCTCAACGCGTTGCGTGAAACGTCTCTGCCAGTCTGACGGATGGCAGGAAATATTTGACTGGAATGAAAAGCACTCATTAGACCATCAAATTTTCAGCATAGAAAGGTATAAAACATACATGTTCCACCACTGAAGAAGCTCATTGACAGCGTCCATTGAGTTGTCGTCGTTAGCGTCTTCAAAGAAGTCCACAATGAAATTGTAAAATGAGGGATAATGGAACCCTGCATGCTCAGTCTTCCAGTCCCGTGCGGAGTTCAGGGAGAAGACGAACTTAGACAGAAAATCTCAGAGACCAATAGCAATTAAGTTGAGATGACACACCTGTGTTGCAGCATATGCAATTGATCGTGGGTGACACAGCCATTCAAACCAAGACTTGTGGCGACATCGCGACGCCTAGAAGTTGGTTCGGAGGTATTGTTGCTGGAGGCTGACGAAGGAGCCGTAAAGATATGACGATATGCCTAAGCCAGTCTCAGTTCTGAAAGGAACGCAGAGTGGGAAGGTGCTTACACGCAATAGAAGGGGCCTTTTAGAAAGCCGACATCGGGAGACTCAGGATCTCCTAACTCATCTTCGTAGAGACATCTGAGGAAAAAGCTTGACGCAAAGTCATACTCAGGGTCTCCATTTCGCAGCTTTGCACGTATACTGAATAAATTGTTAGAACAATCTTATTTAATAACAGAATGCAGCGTACTAAGGATCATCCCAATCATAATCGATGGGGCAAAGAAGGCGCCCAGTGAGGTCATGGTTAATACCACGCTCATCTTTCCCTTTAGCGGAGAGGTGACTCGGAGCATTGGAGGTGAAAAGGGAACGACTATTGAGCCATTCAGCGACTGCAATCTTTAACCTGCTGGTATCATCACTACGAGCATCATTCGCACCGGTTTGCAACTGAAGCTATTGTTAGACTGGCCAAATCCCATGTAAAACGGACCAAACAGTTTGACTTACTGGTGCACAATAATGGCTTATGTGGTCTGCAGCATCCGCCTTCTCCTCGAAACCAGGTATGAGTTTATTGAGGAGTTCCAGGGCGGTGTGGCACCGTTTGCGGCTGAGAAAATCAGTGACATGTCACATATCATCAGCGAGAGCATACTCTTTTTGCTCCTCTTCAATCTCCTCTTCCGTCATTCCTATAAAGTCACTTCGGTCTATTTCTTCTATCCGCTCATGGCTGAGCCCATTTATTTTGGAGTGCTTTCTTGCCTTGTCCAACAGGCCAGTCAGATCATGATAAAGATCCACGATCTTTCGTATTCCCCGTCCTGGTTGAGTGGGAGAAGTCTTACTATTTGCAAAGTCTGAGTCAGTGGTGCGTCTCATTGCACATCAGTATTACATCGCACCTTCGTTTGCTGGGCCTTTCCTGTTCCGCATCTCTGCCATCGGAATCAGGGTCCTCACCATGACGGCGACTATAATACCGGCATGCATTTGAAGCGCCATATCTGGCACTTTCGTTCATAAGATCTATAACCCCATTTCGTACTTCTTGGGTGTTGACGTCGGAAGAAAGGCTACTGCTAGTGGCCTGGGATAATGAAGTGTTTCCAGGCAATGGGGACGAATCCCTTCTAGACCATGGCGACGGTGATTGTCCCAGATAATTTGAAGACCGGGAGGACCGACTTCTATGGGATAGATTTGATTGAAATCGCTCTACCATCATGAGGAGAACCAGATGCAGGGAAAGTGTGTGTATTACGACACAAACACACACACATTTTATAAGTAGAGAAAATTCAGGTCGGTTGTCTGCAGCGCGGGGTTTTTTTCTGTCGTACTGCCCTTTTGCCGCTGCCACCTTGAGTCCCTCCTGCAAAGACGCCGTCCGTCTCCGACAACTACAAATTGCCATCTGTGTCTGACAACCACGAGTTACTGTCTCATCCGAGAACCTTGCCCTGTCATTTCTAAGCGATTTCATTCCAAAAAATGTGGACTGACACCTTCACGTCAACATGCTGACCCTCCATCTCCGGCACTTTCATGTCGCAACTCATATTATCTTTCCCTGGCCACAAGTCCTTCTGGATGACTGTTGCCCATCCTACGTCCGCTGTACAGAATGGTGTAACGATCCCTCTAGAGCTATGCTACACTCAGAATGATCTTGAGTGCCCATCATCATGTGACCTTGTTGATTTTCTCTTATCTCGCGTCCGTCCTCTTCATCGCTTCAACACAACCAAACTCCCCTCAAAGCTTGCAAATGAGATGACCTACGCGTCCCAATCACAGTCCTTTCCGCCTTCACTGCCCCTTCCCTTCATTTTTCTCTTTTCTGTTTCTTGTCTCGCTCTTCCAAACAACGTTTACCAACACCAAGCCACTACCATGTGGTAGCCGTACGCTCTCTCTTTTACCTTTTTTTTAGTTCTCCCTTTATATACTTACATATCTACATTCAATCACCGTCACCAGCACTCCTGAGATCGCCGTTACTATACAAACTTAAACTAGCCGACAGGTACTGCTGATGTATATCCTCTGTTTGACTCGTCAAATGGGGCATCAAATCAAATCGAACCGTGTCTAATCAAAGAGTCCCCCTTTTTCCCTCTTTCTTTTCTCGCCTGCATGCCCCCCTTTTGAGTCGACAACCGCCTGTGAAACAGCTGTCCACACAATCTTGGGTGATCTCTCTCTCGTGCTCAACTTATCTCACGCACCCTCCTTTTCTCTCCCACATCCCTCTCTCCCCTTATTCCAGGACGACGATTCCCTTCTTGCAGCGCCTACCCTTGATACAATGTCTCAGTTTCAGTGTTGCTCTCAATGTACTTTTTACATAAAATCACCATCAGGCTTAGCTCGACATCGTTATGTATGCAAAATTCACCAGCAGTACATGAAAGCTGGTCGGAGACTAGCGCAGCAAGCTGAACTGCACAGATCCGTATCCTCACAAGCCAACCAATATGACATTGAGGAGGCAAACACGGAACATATTCAAGCTGACATTACTGTGAGTTCCTATCTCCCTTTTTGTACCGATCTGAGTCGTCATCTGCACATATTGTAGTCATCTAGCTCTCATCCAACATATGTTAACATGCGTGACGCAGAGCAACCACCTCCTTCGGCCCCCGTTCCACTCCATCCCCCTCTACTGCCTCCCACAGGTCGTCCACAGCGTAGTCACCGTTTACCTGCTCGATATCGGGATACGTTACCTGAACCGCCACCACCTGCTGCTCCAACACCCACTGAGGCTGCGCCTATTGTCTCACGTGTATCTCTCATCGTACGAAACCCATTTCAGACTGCGAAGAACAGTTTTGGGCTTTGGAAGGAATACATGTATCGTCCGTCTTATGATCCCGATGCGTTCATATCTGTTCAGGATCTATATCGCCCTCATACCTCCACCATTGTCCCTGAAGATGAGGAGATGCATTTCGAGCCCGAGGATTCATCCCACTACAGTAGCAAATCCGTCGAACTACTGCTGGACTGGCAAAATACAGGCAGCTCAGCAAAATCCAACGAAGAAATCAATCGCCTCGTACACACGGTCTTACATCACCCGGAATTTACGGTTGATGCTCTACAATCCTTCAATGCCACGCATGAAAACCGGAAGGCAGATGTGGCCGAGGAGCAGTCCCCTTTCTTATGCTCTTTCCACCGTGCTGACATCGACATCGAAGTACCCTCGGGTATTAATGGCGTACCCTCCAGACCGTTCACTATACCAGGTCTGTACCATCGCAAGATTGTCGTGCTGATCAAGGAGGCGTTTGTCAGCAAACTTTCTGAACAATTCCACCTCACCCCTTTCAAGTTATTTCGGACTCGAATGCTTCCTAGTGGTGACGACGACGAACGTGTGTACTCCGAGATGTACAACTCGGACGCCTTTCTGGACGAGCATGACAGGGTTCAACGTGCGCCAACTGACGATCCTTCTTGCAAGCGGGAGAAGGTTGTGGTGGGCCTCATGTTCTGGTCGGATGCTACGCATGTTGCAGCCTTCGGTACCGCTAAAATGTGGCCAATATACATGCTCTTTGGCAACCTCTCAAAATATATCCGATGCCAACCGAATTCTGGTGCAATAAAACACGTTGCATATATTCCACCGTTCCCCGACTCGCTCCAGGATCAGTTAAAGGAGTTTCATTCGAAATGGGATACACAACGAAAGGACATTCTCACTCACTGTCATCGGGAACTTATGCACGCCGTCTGGAAGTTCTTACTTGATGATGATTTCCTCCATGCTTACAAGTTTGGAATGATTTTACGGTGTCGAGATGGAATTGAACGACGCATCTATCCAAGGATATTTACATATTCTGCGGACTATCCCGAAAAGTGAGCCTTCTTTCCATTTTTTTTCTTTCGCTTTGAGTCATTCACATACTTGGTAGGATCTTACTTGCCACGATTCGAGACAAGGGCCTTTGCCCCTGCCCACGTTGTCTCATATCGCAATCAAAGTGTGATCGTCTCGGACTTATATCAGATAGCAAGAATCGCATCGACAAAGCCCGCAAGTATGACAGAGATAGAGTTAACAAGGCCCGAAATTTTATTTATGAGCTAGGGAAGCCTATTGGTGGTGCCGACGTTGAGCGTTTGCTTAAGCCTTTTTCTGCTGTTCCTACATCGGTGAGTCTCATCTTACACTTGTACGATCCAATAATAACAACCATTACTGTATTCCAGAACGCGTTTATAGAGAAACTTGGACCCGAATTCAACTTATCCCAGATGCTTGTCGTAGACTTTATGCACGAGTTTGAATTAGGCGTATGGAAAGCGCTATTTGTGCATCTAATACGCATCCTTCATGCTGTGGCTCCGGGTGGAAAACTAGTAGCTATTCTTGATGAAAGGTATGATCCTAGTACTCGTATCGTTACATGGTTCCCTGATTTGTGATCTTAGGTTTCGTGACATACCCCAGTTCAGCCAGACAATACGTAGATTCACTGATAACATGTCTGAAATGAAAAGGCTGGCAGCGAGGGATTACGAGGATCTATTACAGGTGAGTTTCAAGTTTTTTTTGAACCGTACTAAACTTGAATGTCTGATTGACGTCTGCTCTTAGTGTTCCATCCCAGCGTTTGAAGGTCTCCTTGAAGAGCCCCACAACAGAAGGATTATGAAACTATTATATAGGACCGCGGAGTGGCACGCGTTAGGAAAACTAAGGATGCATACCGACGACACCTTAAAGCACCTGGGATCACTCACAAAAGAATTCGGCCTTCTCATGAGGCGGTTTCGCGATCTCACATGTTCACAGTTCCCAACAGTTGAACTACCACGTGAACTCGAAGCACGAAAACGACAACAAAAGCACGATCAGGCCAAGACAGGCACCACAGCATCGTCTCGAAAGCATAGAACATTAAACCTATTCACGCCCAAGTTTCATTTCCTCGGAGACTATGTACAAACCATTCAAATGTTTGGCTGTACGGACTCTTTTTCAACCCAAGTTGTACGTTACAAACTCCCTTTTTCTTGATCCAATGTCTGACGATATTCATTAGGGTGAGCTTGCTCATCGACTTGTAAAGCAGCTCTATGGAAGAACCAATAAGCGCAATGCGGCGATGCAAATTGGAAGGCGCTTTCGACGGTTAGAGCGTGCACAACTTGCTGCTGAAAGGCAAGGAATGAAAGTGAAAAGATATTCTGGCGTCAATATAGACACAAATGAGGGTATGGGCATGAACCTTGACGCACGTCATGAGGTTCCAATTTCCCGAAATGACCCTGTGAACATATACAACTTTGTCCGTGAACATCGTGATGATCCAGCAATCGCAGTACGTCTTTCATTTGAACTATAAGAGTGTCATTGAGTAATGTAACGTCAGGGTTTCATTCCGAAATTAAAGGACAACATACTTGGTCGCTTACTTGACAACGATTACGATGGTGATTCCTATGGCGAGTTCACAGACGAAGAGAGAAACACTGTGCGCGTTGCTGGGGAATGCCTCTATCGATGTAAGACCCTGCGCATCAATTACACAACTTACGATGTCAGGCGCGACGCAGACACCATAAGCCCTGAGCGGTACCCTGATATCATCGTCAAGTCCCCTGAAACTGGATCTAACGCTCAACCTTTCTGGTATGCGCGTGTAATAGGTGTATTCCATGCCTTTGTTTCGTCCTCGCATCCTGGTGTTGCGGAGAAATCTTTGCAACGAATGGACTTCTTGTGGGTGCGATGGTTTGGGATGGAGCCTGGTCGATATCAGTATGGTATTCGCCATGCACGGCTGCCGAAAATTGGCTTTGTTGAATCAACTGACCCATACGCATTTAACTTTCTCGACCCGGCGCGGGTCATTAGAGGCGTGCACCTCATTCCAGTGTTTTCAGAGGGGCGTACCTCGAAATTGCTACCCACCACAAATTCCATAGGACGCATCCTAAATCCAAGGAAGAAGACGACTGGGTTAACTTCTATGTGAATATGTAAGTCTTCTTAATTTGTGGGTGAGATGCCAGTGGTACTCATCGAGCATTTTTCCTATAGTTTTGTCGATCGAGACATGTTTATGAGGCACTGCGGCCATGGTGTCGGACACCTACAATATGAATGTCAACATGAAAACGACTCGGAGCCTGACTCGGACCCAGATGAACTTGAAGAAGTTGCGCATGAAGAGGAGGAGGACAACCGTGACGGAGAGATCTTTGATCATGATGATGAAGAAGGTGATGCATCTGATATGATTGTTAGCGACTTGGACTCGGATGCGGATGGCAGCGACAGTAGTGGTTATGCGAGTTACTAGTCACGCATCATGCATCACAGGCCTGTCACAACGTACAAGTTTGTATTTGAACGTAAATGTGTGAGGCAACACAACAAAGAAAAGTATGGCGGATGGCGGATGACAATGTGAAGTAGTTGGTCGCGCGTTGTGCAGGCACATTGCCCAACTCAATGCCTCATGACGGTGTTGTCGCTTACCAATCGGCTTGTGGTTATATTACAACCGTGTAAAAGACTCAAATGAAAAGAAAACTGTCAAGTTGTTCTCGCAACGGCGTATGCTTTCGACACCACCGGACATAAGGCTCATAAGACCTTATGATTATATAACATCAGGGTGAGTATATTGTAAGCATGTGCGCAAAACCACAACGGGGTACAACTGCTCGTAAGAGGTTGTGACCTTATACCCGGACGCGTGAACCCCGTGAGCACCACACTGCCTCACAATAATTTTCACAAATTGGTGATGACATAGTAACACACCTGTACTTACCCGCCTGGGAAATTGGAGGCTTGCAGGCGAGTGTAGAGATGCCTCGTGTATCACATCGATTGTAGGCCCGTCGAATGGCACGCGAGCACAGACGAGGGTGTACAGCACCACGCCAAGTCCCCACACATCGACGGGAGGACCAGCGTAGTACGAGTCCGAGATCGGAACCTCAGCCTGTGCTCCTGACTGAGCAGTGTGCATGCTTCGCACTGGCAGAAGCTCCGGGCCGGGTTGTACTGTTGACTACAGCGTGCCATGAGCGCTGCCGCAGGAAGAGCCGCAGGAAGAGCCGCAGGATCAGCGGCGGAAACAGTGACCGCTGCGAATGTAAAATCCGTGATGGTAGCGCGGGGTCGTGCTTCGCCGCGGGCTGTTGCAGTGGGATCGAGATGGACAAGGATGTTTTCGAGTTTGAGATCTGTGGTGGTAGGGTTTACGGTTTATGTGCATGTGTCATGAGGGAGAAAGATATACCGTACTACGGTGCACCACCCCGTGCGGTGGATGGGCGAGAGAGTACGAGCGAGCTGTTTTGCGAGGGGACGAACATCGCGCTCCGAGATCCGTCTGCTGTTAATAATCCAGTCGAGAAGAGTCGGACTGGGATGCATTGTCGCCCTGGTCCTTGTTCGGGGCGCGAGCGCACATCGGGGTTTTGGACGCAGTAAGAAAACCTCGCCTGCCTTGCCAAGCGTCAGATTACATCATACCGCGGCATGTCTCCAAGTCATCTCATCTCCTACCGTCATTCATATTTCTTCGCCAATACATGGCCCTCATCGAAGTATGCTCCGATTTTCATTAATAAACAGGTCCTATGTCTTCTGACTATCTCGAGTACAGGTCATCGCAAATGATCGCTTAGGGCGAAAAGGTCGTGCCCTTTCCAATCTACACACTACTACCGCCCTCCGCTGCCTTACTGTACTGATAGATGTGTAGTGCGCGTCAAGTGTAGCCCAGATGATACCGTTGGCGATCTAAAGAAGCTCATCGCTGCGCAAACTGGCACCGATTGGAGAAAGATTCAGCTCAAGAAATGGCATGACATGGACTCGGCCTGAGTGTGGCATGGGTGTCGGGCATTGGTCGTGCTTAAAATCCCATGTCCAGGTATACCACCTACAAGGATCACATAACACTTGACGACTATGAGATCCACGACGGGATGAGTCTCGAGATGTATTAAGTGGGGACCTGCTCCTGTCGAGCATTCTGCAATTCTTACCAAGACTCGAAATACAACGATTTTTCATAGGGTATATCTTGGAGGCATCGCCTGTCCGTAGTGCTTTGAAAGTAATTATTATTATTAGCGTAGAGTTGTGTTCTGAAATGCAGTTTATACGATGACATAACGAAGAGACTCGAATCCCTTGAAGCTATTGGGTTACCAGGCCAGCCATGCAAAGCCCAAGGAACCAACTATCCGTTGCAACAGTTCTCGTAGTTATGCGTGCGCGATATACGTGAACGCACCTCTAGATTTTGATGCTTCAGCAATTGTCGCTTTCTACAATCCCAATCTCCTGTCTCTAACGCTACGGTCGCTGGACTTCACAAGCTGGATGTTGATTTGCTGTTTCACCTGTATATTGATGGGGTGCGCATCAACAAGTATTATCAACAAGCTGGAAAGTGGCGTCAAGTATAAGGAATCCGAACGTCCGCGACACGTTCTTCCCGTTCAAGATCCCAAGCTTTTCGGTGAGTTCCTCGAGTGTTCATTGGGCCAATATCGGCGTCTCATTTTCCGAAGATCCACGTAGAAATTGTATCCGTTATGCTCAAAATGAGCACTATCGAGTCTTTCGCCGCCGTGAATCATGGACTCACTTTGAAGGGAATAACCCAAATCTGGACGACTTGACGTCACTCGAATGGTTAGCCATGGTCTGGCTCCGCTCGTTCCAAATTGGACGGAGCCAAAGCCGGACCGAGTAACTGTTGGAGCCGGTGGCAATCGGTTGGGGCATGAAGGTGGTGGCTGGAGCCAACTGGATAGATGTGTCGCGAGTGGGCTGAACTGTAGAGACGGGTGGTGTAGGGCAATAGAACGAGGGTCCAGCGATAGGCAATGCTGGGCGAGATGAGATATTTATGGTATTAGAACTGAGAGCGGGCGATGCAAGTTGGGAAGTCGGATAGCTTCCTGGGAGTTCGGATGGCGAAGAAGCATTGGGCGATCAAGATGACTACGAGAACGGAGAGCTGGTGCGGTAGGCTGACTGTCGTGTGAAGGTGACCTCTGGGGGTCCAGGTGATGGGGAATGAATAGATAAAGGAAAGGGATAAAAGAGGGAGCGCGTATGGCTGTCGGGTGGTGGCGGCTTTGTGTCTGTAGCGGGCAGCAACGGGCAGTAGGCCAATTGAAGCTCAGCGCTCAGAACTGAAACCAGTGAATATCAATATCTCACCTCATATATGAGAGCCTGCTTAGCTCCTTCTTTGTTTAAGCGCGATAGACAAAGAAAGCACTGAGCAGGGTCTCAGGGGGAGATGAGGATTGGCCTGGTGCCAGGCAGTGTGACTGGGACTTCATAAGATGCAGGTGCAATCAGTGGTGGAATAACTCTATACCTGGTTTTGTGTTGAAATTGCTCAAACTGCCCCAATCTTTTTCTCTTTTCGAGTCAGCATTTATATTCTGCAACATACATGTTATAAAGATGTGGTCCTGGTCCGTACCAGCGGCTTTGGGAGGTTAGGTTACACGACAAATGGCTAGCTGGCACACGGTATAGTACAGAGAAGAACGACGGTGAAAAAGAAAAAGGGAGGGGTAAATAAATAACGTAATACTAAATATCCTGTCACCCGGCCGGCCGCGCGATGCCCAAGAAAACTATCATCGTATTCTACAGCATACATCAATCAATCGTCGAGGGTGAGGTCAACCACCAGCGGGGATGGAGATTTCGATTCACGCTTGATTGAAGGAGAACCAGATTGCTCAGCAATCAAGGAATTCAGTTCGGCCTATACAGTACGGTCAATTTGTCAGGCGAAACAGCGTGCAGAACCGATTAATTGACCCCTACTGACCTGAAGAGCTTGAATTCGCTGCGCGCGAGCATCGACAGAAATCTCTTCTTTCTCGACTGTGGATCCGGTACGACGTTTAGTCGATGGACCAGACGAATGATCTTCCCTAGTACGCTTCCTGTCGTTGGTCTCGGACTCGGTTCCTCCGCCAATTCTGGCTCCTACGTATCCTGTGATCACCCCTTCAGCCATCAACACTTCTAACAAAAGTATTAGCCGAGTATCAGGGAAGGCGTGAAATATCCTAGTACCTCTGGGACGATAAAAGATCTTGACAGACGCAAACGGCGCGTTCTGTGGGTCAAAAAAATTTGCGTACATCTCCAAGGGTGTTATATTGGCAGGTATTTCGTCTGCAGTGCTGCAGATATCAATGAGTACTACACGTGTATGAGATATGCGTGTGGCCTGGAAGACGTAGTTACCTGACGTGGTGCCACCCTGCCTTCTTGCTGCGCTCAGATACTCGCCCTTGATGTAGTCCATTGTTTGTATTGTGTAGGAGTGGTATGGTCCACTTGGCCCTGCAGCGAAATGCTCGAATTTCAATCGTCCCCATTTCGGACACGACAGGGACATTTTCGACATCCGGATCTTTGGTAGTATATGAGGAACGAAAGTTTCATCTCAATGGATGGCTCAGGGGACGCAACGCACCGACGGGTTGTACTTCCTGGAACTTGAATGGCAGGACTGAGGAGGTGGTCTTTGGGATTCCTAGTATCTGAACCTGCTGTCTAGCTCGCAGATAACGCGTGTATATGCGCTCCCCATCGATATACAAGGCAATGGATAGGTCAAAGTTGAACAGGTTGTTGCCCAACGCGATTGTGAATTGCTGATCATGATAGTTGGTTGGCCTTTCGTATTCACATGATCCTAGGAAACAATCACCTTTCCGGCCTCGCTTGCTACATATGCTCGTATCGAGTTTGGACCTTCTTGCTTCGCATCGTACGTTTCCAGTTCATGCCCATGATCGCATATGATAGCGAAATTCAAGGGCTGAAGACTCAAAGGCATGGGTGTCAGGTGTGAGGTTGCGGCGTTGCGCAGCGGCGGGGCGCCCAACTGATTCCCCGTACGGTACAATCTTTTCAGCGTTTATTAGCAATACTCATAACCGTATCACATGATAAGTGCTTAGTGATAATATCAGCCCAGCCACCGGCCAGACCCGGAGTGACGGCTAAAAATGCCTTTATGCACACCCCTTCTGCAGGGTAGTGGTACTCGGATTGTGGACATATTTCACCTGTATATTGATGGCGCGCATCAACAAGTACAACAAGCTGGAAAGTGGCGCCAAGTATTAGGAATCCGAACATCCGCGACACCGATCTTCCCGTTCCAAGCGCTCCTCCAGGATCCCAAGCTCGTCGGTGAGTTGCTCGAGCATTCATTCCGCCAATATTCGCTCTTTATTTTCGGATGTAGAAATTGCATCCGTTATGCCCGAAATGGGCACCATCGATTCAAGGGACTCACCTCTTATACACATCCGGGCGACTCAAAGTCACAGCCACGGTCTGGCTCTGCTCGTGACGCGTGACGGCTCGTCCCAATTTGGAGGAGTTAGTGCTAAGCCGAGCCAAGCCAAGCCGGATCGAGTCGCTGTGGCACTAACTTACACTGTTGGAGCACGGCCCAGGCATAGCGCCTAGTTCGCTTGCCAAGCCTGCCGTCATGCTGTTTGGCTGTGGTGTGGTAGCGGTTGTGGAGGTAGGAGCGGCTGGGACGGTAAAGAGAGAGATGGGTGTGGTAGTAGTGATGGTTGGCTGGAGACGGGCGGCAATGGACGGTACTGTGGCAGCGGCGGTGGCGATCGGTTGGGGATGTTGATAAGGCTTCAGCCCTCAGCAGGCAAAGATAAGATAAGCGAAGGAATGTGTGACCTACGCGTTTGTGTTGGAAAAACGGCTGCGCGTGCAGGAAACGAGTGGGATTAGGTTGTGGGTGGGCAAACGCGCGAGGGCGCCTGGATGTAAATACAATGGATGTACCATATCAGTAAGGTGAATGGAAAGATAATTAGTGTGGCATTAGAAATTGAACTATACTAAAATGGCTTGGGAAGTGAGCCGCGCCTGCTCGATTTCAACAGAGGCCGTGTGGGTTTGCGGGAGCTGGAAACACCAGCAGTGGGCAAAATCCCGACAAAGTCAAGGCTGCTGATTCGTTGACCGGGCCTGTCAATGTCATGGTGATTATCGTTATTGAAAGAAACAAACGTTCAAGACGCGAGGGAGTAGATGGGTGTTGGCTCAAATGGGCTGTTGATAAAAAAAAAAAAAAAAGAGCAGTCGAGTCGCTTGTGCATGCACGTGACAGTACGGTGGTGGCGGCAAAAGCCGAAGGGGCTGCGAACTCGTGGACGACTTTCCTTTTGTCACCAACCAGACCCGCCCCAACTTGAACTAATGATCTGTAAAGTGACACTATCCCCTCTGTTGGTCCCCAAAGCGGAAATGCCGAAATATCAAGTGTACAGTTAAGACACCGTGAGGAAGCTGTGCCAAACCAGAACTTACCCTGACATCGTACAGTGTTAGGACTTAGGACTTTGACCAAGTCACTTTACCTAATGCTAGCCTCAGTCTGAGGTATCGCTCTTGAGTTCCAGCTGCTTTACCATGCGGAGTTTTCAACAAATGTAACTGGTCGGTCTTAATCGGTAACGGTCTGGTCCTCATGGCGCGGGAAGAGTGCTCAAGCCACTCAGGATCTAGCAGGATAATACTAAAGGGATTACTTTTCACATTCCACTTCGGTGAATCTTCGGATAGCGGGCACCAGGCCCCTTATATTGGATTGGGAAGGGGACCCCATGAAGCAGAAAAATCAAGAGCCCAGGCGTGGCCGATACCGTGGGAGCCGCAGCTGGCTAAAAGGCTGGGCAGGAACTCCCTCCTGTGCTTGCCCCTCACGCCACCAGACCGAAAGGGCGGGCACAAGTCCTGACTCTGCTGCCGGGCAGGAAGCAAAAACCCTTCCCCCCGCTCGGGTAAGGCTGAAGTGCCCCATGCCCATGCGGTACTGGTAGGTCTCCTAACAGAACCCAAAAGGACGGCGGTCGGGTAGCGGTAGCCCCCTGACCAGAGCTTTCGCAGGCTCGAAACCGCACAGCACACCCAATCCACCTCCTTATCTGCCTCTGCGCAGCTCACAAGGCCTGGCGCACTCGCCCCTATCTTAGGAGACCGGCGACGCGTCACGTAGGCACGACAGACCGAGTCCCTGGGCCCTCGCTCATGTGTCTGGTAAGTTACTTTGTCATTGCGTCCTTCAAGTTTGACCTAGTCCGTCGCATGCTGTGCTTCTCCTAATATAAAACCTCTTTTTGGTATCTTCCAAGGCTACGCTGGAGAGTTGTCATGTGCGTCTATCTATGGCGCCCATCAGTTAAAAATATGCTGTACCTGCACGTTTGTGAGGCGTGTCGCTCTTCTCTTACCCTATTAAATTACCGACGACCCTACTATTCCCATTAAATTACCGACGATCCTACTATTCTTCCCTCAATTCCTAACCCCTCTTATGTCTCACGCTCACCCTACTTCCACATCATCGAACTTCCAATCAATTTTCGATGATGCCTTGGAAGCGTACAAAAAACACACAAAGAAGGACCTTTTCACGCACCCGCTGGCTAACCGGCTCCAGGCCTGCAATTTACCTAGCAGCATTCTCACCGTGCTTCAAGAGCAAGTCCAAGAACTTAGTCAGTCTCAACGCAGCAACACGAAGTGGCTGGAGCCAACTGTGAACGTCCTTCATGCCTTCTCGGACACACTCGGACAAGGTGTCGGCTCGGTATGCTTCAGAACACGAACTCGTCCGAGATCTACCCTCTCATATTTATTTGACAGATATTCTCACCTGCAAAGGTGATCTTTATCGGATTTGGTGTACTACTTTCAGTATGTAACCTTCTTAATACCTTCGTGTGGTCCATCGTAATATGAGCGATTCTTAGACAGCTAAGGACGTTCGCGCAGAACAAAACAACCTCTTTGAGATGTTCGAGCGCATTGAAGCATTTTTCAGGCGTCTGGAAATATACATCGAAGTGGCGCCAGATCAAGGGATGGTAGGCACAATCACGGCAATAATGGTTGTCGTCCTCGATATTCTGGCCATTGCGACGGAAGGAATCAAACAAGGTCGAATGAGTAAGTCCCTGCTGTAACAATAAATTTCCGTTGATAGAACCATTTTCAGAAAAATATGTTAAGATGCTAATGAAGAAACTGATTGGAAATAATGACATGGAGGATGCGCTGAAGAGACTGGACAGGCTGACGCAAGATGAGGCTCGAATGGCATCGGCGCAACTCCTGAGGATCACGGATACCATCGATAGCAAAGTCAGGAAAACTGCGGACAATGTGATTGTCGTCGACGATAGAGTAGCTGGTGTCGATGAACGGGTGGCCAGCGTAGATGAGCGCGTGGCCGGCGTCGACGATCGTGTGAAGGATGTCGACGACAAGGTAACGGCGGTCATTAATGGTGCACAATACATCTTCTATTTATTATCGTTGAGTTGTCTAACCCATAACGCCTAGACGGAAAAGAGGCCAGGGATGTTATTAAACAAGCAGCTGATGGCGTTGATCGGGTAGAACGTTTGTGCTTTCCGAACCGCATTCGCTCTGGACATGCAAGCTCAATCATCATCACAGGGAATCAATTACGACAGGATCTTCGTAGATGGCTCTCGCCACCAGATCCATCTACGAATCACAATATCGCGTGTAACGCCCATCACAAGGGAACCGCGACCTGGTTTTTTGAGGGAAAGACGTATAAGGAATGGAAGTCCACAGGCTCCGAGTCGCCACTTTGGATTCATGGAAAACGTGCGCCGTCCCATTCCGCCACCCGCCACCACCTAATAACATCCCATATTTATAGCTGGCTCCGGCAAGAGCATCCTTTGGTTCGTTGAGCATTTTGCTTTTTTTTGTCAAAGACAATTGAGTCGGTTCTTAGTTCCGCAATCATCCAAGATATCGAAGCCATGTGCGATGCCGGCCAGGCCTCGATGGCATATTTCTACTTTGATTTCCGAGACATCAACAAACAACATTGGCGTGATCTAGTCCCCTCCCTTCTCATCCAACTCTCCGCACAGTCCAGTCTTCGTTGTGACATTCTATCACGTCTTCATTCCAATCACGACAGTGGCGCGCGACAGCCTAATGATGATACTCTGACGCAATCCTTGAAAGAGATGCTCACGCTCCCGGATCAATGTCCCATCTACCTAATATTTGACGCTCTTGATGAATGCTCCAATGCCTCTGGAATTCCAACACCACGCAAACGGGTTCTTCAGCTTGTGAAGGAGCTCGTCGACCTTCATATATCCAACCTTCATATTTGTATCACAAGTCGCCTAGAAGTTGACATACGAGATGTCCTTGAGCCTCTGACCTCTTGCCGGGTGTCTCTCCATGATCAAATGGGACAAAAGAAAGACATTGAGGACTATGTTAGGTCCGTCGTTTACTCGAATTCGGAACCAATCATGCGGAAATGGAGGAAGGAGGATAAGGAGCTCGTTGTTGAGACGCTCTCTGAGCGAGCTGACGGAATGTAAGTGTATTGATTCATGTTAGTAGTTCCTATCTGAATTATTGGACAGGTTTCGCTGGACATTTTGTCAGTTGGAAGTCCTACGTGACTGTCTTCCGTCAAGTGTCCGACCAACGCTCAGAGAATTGCCGGAATCTCTGGATGAGACGTATGAGCGTATATTGAAGGAGATCAAGAAACCAAATAGGGACCTCGCCCGACGAGTATTGCAATGCATCGTTGTGGCCACCCGGCCTCTTCGTGTTGCGGAGCTTGCGGAAGTTCTCGCGGTCGACTTCGAAGATGCGGAAGGGATCCCGATGCTGAACTCAGATTGGCGGTGGGAAGACCAAGAACAAGCACTTCTAATTGCATGCTCGAGTCTGATTGTTATTGTCGAAGCTGGCGACGTCAATGTGAGCGATAGCGACTCAGCATCGAATCTCGATGATTGCGACTACAATATCGAAGCGGGTAACTCGCGAATCGTACAATTCTCGCATTTTTCCGTCAAGGAATTCCTGACTTCGTCTCGCCTCACTACTGCAGGTGGAGAAGTGTCAAGTTATCATATCGATTTGGAGCCTGCTCATGCGATCCTAGCGCACGCTTGCCTAGGCATTTTACTGCAAATACAAAATAGCGTTAAAGGTTGTACACCCGAGGACCATCCGCTGGCTCGCTACGCTGCCAAGCACTGGACGACTCATGCGCAATTTGGGGGGGTGTCGTCACATTTACAGAAAGGGATGGAATATCTCTTCGACGCGAACAAACCACACTTTAAGGTGTGGCTCACGCTATACGATATGGACACCATCCCCAACGAGGATGCAACCTTTTACTGGTTCGTACCAGACGTCAAACACCCGTGGCTCCCCTGTATTACGCAGCACTCTGTGGGTTCCACGATCTCGTAGAGCACCTCATTGCCAAGAATCCGGAGGATGTGAATGCTGATGGGGCTGGTATTTGCGACCACTAGTGGCAGCATTGGCAGGGGAACATTTCCGGACAGCAGATTTACTCCGTCACAACGGCGCAAACCTGGATGTCCGGGGCCGATACAGGAAATTTCCATTGCATGCCGCAGCCGATTGTGGAAATTTGGAGATGGTCCGGAGATTAATCGAGTACGATCCCGCCCACATCGATGCTAGGGATGGCTTCGGGTGGACGCCGCTATTTTTGGCATCGAGATGCCATCATTTTAAACACGGTTCTGTCGTTCGATTACTGCTGGAGCACGGTGCAGATATAAATGCGCGGAATGAGGATGGCTGGACCCCGTTGCTCGTGGCCTCGAACAATGGGGCGTTGGAGGTTGTGCCCTTGCTGCTCGAACACGGTGCCGACGTAGAGGTGGAGAGCAAGACTGGCAAGACCGCATTACAGGAAGCGGTTGACAGAGGATATGATGAAGTCGTGAAATTCCTGCGAGAAGAACATGGAACCAAGCCACGTAGAAACACCTGGTAGTTTTAGTACTTCTGTGTACTACATATCCAATTTCTTGTCTATGATATACCACAGTGTCATTTCTTCTCGTTTCACCGTATATGGCAATACTGAATAACTAGCTAGTTCCTCATCTACGTGTCGCATGGATGTCAGGTGTGGGGTTGCGGCGTTGCACAGCGGTGGGACGCCCGACTGATTCCCCATACGATACAATCTTTTCTTTTTTTAAGCGTTTATTAGCAATACTCATAGATATGATACAGTAAGTGCTAGTGACAATATCAGCCCAGCCACCGGCCAGACCCGGAAGTGAGGGCTAAAAATGCGTTTATGCACACCCCTTCTGCGGGGTAGTGTAGGACTCGGATTGTGGACATATTTCACCTGTATATTGATGGGGCGCGCATCAACAAGTACAACAAGCTGGAGAGTGGCCCCAAGTATTAGGAATCCGAACATCCGGGACACGCGAAGCGCTTCTCCAGGATCCCAAGCTCGTCGGTGAGTTGCTCGAGCATTCATTCGGCCAATATTCGCTCCTTACTTTCGGATGTAGAAATTGCATCCGTTATGCTCGAAATGGGCACTATCGATGTTCAAGGTATCATGAGTGATGGACTCACCCCACATCCCGGCAAGGGCAACTCAAAGTCACAGCCACTGTCTGGCTCCGCTCCGCTTGGATGAGCTACTGTAGGAGCAGAGCCAAGCCGGTCCGAGTCGCTGTGGCACTAACTTATACTGTTAGAGCACGGGCCTGGTATAGCGCCTAGTTCGCTTGTCATGCTGGTTGGCTGTGGTGTGGTAGCGGTTGTGGAAGCAGGAGCGGCTGGGGTGGTGGAGAGGGAGATGGGCGTGGTAGTAGGATGGTTGGCTGGAGACTGGCAGCAATGGAGATACTGTAGCGGCGGCGGTGGCGATCGGTTGGGGACTGAAGGTGGTGGCTGGAGCCGACTGGATAGCATGCGATCGTCGGCGTGAGTGAGGCGATGATGATGTTTTGTGTAGCAGCCCGGGCATCGGAAGCGGCTGGCGCGGTGGATGTGGATGGGCTGGTGGGGGCTGAAAGAGCGGCGGAGTCCAATGAGTCGTGTAGGCAAAAAAGAATGAGCTGTACGGTACTAGAACTGAGAGCGGGCGATGCAAGTTGGGAAGTCGGATAGCTTCCTGAGAGTTCGGGTGGCGAAGTGGCAAGAACATGTGAGCACATAAAGGAAAAGAGATCAAAGAGGAGGATGTGGCTACTACGTGGGGCGGCTTTGTCCCGTAGGTGTTGTCTGAGGGCACGAGACAAGAGGTGTAGAGGAAAGGAAAAACGAAAGGGAGGGCAGGAAGGAATGTAGTTGGGACGCATGGGTCATTGTGTCCTGTATCGCGCAGCTTGATGAGTGCTGGTTGTCGAATACGAGGAGGATGCCAGGCTAGATAAATAAGGTCAACATGACCATGTGAGGACAGGCCAGGCGCTCCGACACAAAAGTCGACAAATGGCTACTGTAGCTAGGGCTCGCACATGGTACAGTATCTAGTACAGAAATTCGAAAAGAATGACGGTGATGTGAACAACGTAATACTAATAAATATCCTGTCACCCGGCTGGCCGCGCGAAGCCCAAGAAAACTACCGTCATATTCCACGGCACACATCAATCAATCGTCGAGGGTGAGGTCAACAACCGTCGGGATGGAGGTTTCAATTCACACTTGACTGAAGAAGAACCAGATTGCTCAGCAATCAAGGAATTCAGTTCGGCCTATACTTGTCAGTCGGAACAGTGTGCAAAACCGATTAATTGACCCTACTGACCTGAAGAGCTTGAATTCCTTTTTGAATTTGCTGTGCGCGGGCATTGATGGACATTTCTTCCTTCTTAACTGTGGGCCCGGTACGCCGTTTAGTAGATGGGCCAGGGCCACGCGAATGATCTTCCCTAGCACGCTTCCTGTCGTTGGTCTCGGGCCCTCCGCCAATTCTGGCTCCTACATCGTATCCTGTAATCACCCCTTCAGCCATCAACAGCTCTAACAAAAGCATTAGCCGAGTCTCAGGAAAGGTAGGAAATATCCTAGTACCTCTGGGACGATAAAGGATCTTGACGGACGCAAACGGCGCATTTTTTGGGTCTAAATAGTCACGGTCTGCGTACACCACAAAGGATATTGCATTGGCAGGTACTTCGCCTGCAGTGCTGTTGATATCAATGAGCACTACACGTGTATGAGATACGGGCGCGTGGCCTGGGAGGCGTAGTTACCTGACGTGGTGCCACCCTGACTTCTTGCTGCGCTCAGATACTCGCCCGTGATGAAGCCCGTTGGTTGTCTTGTGTGGGCATGGTACGGTGCGCTGGCCTTTGCCACGAATGCGAAATGCTCGAATTTCAATCGTCCCCATTTCGGACACGACGGGGGTATTTTCGACATCTGGATCTTTAGTAGCCATGAGGAACAAAAGGTGGCCTCAACGGATGGGTCAGGGAATGCAACGCACCGACGACTTGTATTTCCTGGAATTTGAATGGTAGGATTGTGGAGGTAGTCTTTGGGATTCCTTGTATCTGACTCTGCTTTCTAGCTCGTACATGACGTTGGTCTATGCACTCCCCATCGATATACAAGGCAATTGAAAGGTCAAAGTCGCACAGATTGTTGCCCAACGCGATTGTGAATTGCTGACCATGATAGTTGGTCTTTCGTGTTCACAGGATCCTAGGAAACAAATCACCTTCCCGGCCTCGCTTGCTACATATGCTTGTATTGAGTTTGGACCGTCTTGCTTCGCATCGTACGTTTCCAGTTCATTCCCATCGCATATGATAGCGAAATTCAAGGACTGTAGACTCAAAGGCATGGGTGTCAGGCGTCAGGTTGGGCTGTGGCAGGGCGCCCATTCCCTCATGACGGGCAGGAGCGGGTAAGCGGAGTTCAACTAAACAGTCAATTAATGTCCAATAATACTTCAAAAGGTAAACACGACCATGTGAGGGCAGGCACTTCGACGCCGAAGTCGTGGTACTGTACTGTACACGGTATAGTACAGAACGATCGAGGTATAAACAACGTAATACTTAATATCCTGTCATCCAGCTGGCCGCGCGAAGCCCAGGAACACTATCATTCATATTCCACAGCACACTGCTGCACACATCAATCAATCGTCGAGGGTGAGGTCAACCACCGTCGGGATGGGGATTTCAATTCACACTTCAAGTTGACTGAAGAAGAGCCAGATTGTTCAGCGATCAAGGAACTCAGTTCAGCCTATACAGATAATTTGTCAGGCGCAACAGTATGCAGAACCGATTATTTGACCCTACTGACCAGAAGAGCTTGAATTCGCTGCGCGTGAGCATTGGCAGACATTTCTTCCTTCTTGACTGTGGATCCGGTACGCCGTTTAGTAGATGGACCAGACGAATGATCTTCCCTAGCACGCTTCCTGTCGTTAGCCTCGGATCTTCCGCCAATTCTGGCTCCTACACTGTGTCTTGTAATCACCCCTTCGGCAATCAACAATTCTAACAAAAGTATTAGCCAAGTCTCAGGAAAGGTGGGAAATATCCTAGTACCTCTGGGACGATAAAAGACCTTGAATGATGCAAACGGCGCATTTTGTGGGTCCAAATAGTCTGCGTACACCAAAGTGGGTTTTACTTTGGCAGGTACTTCGTCTGCAGTGCTGTGTGTATCAATGAGTACTACATGTACATGTACGAGAGATGGGCGCGTGGCCTAGGGACGTAGTTACCTGACGTGGTGCCACCCTGCCTTCTTGCTGCGCTCCGATACTCGCCCGTGATGCAGTCCATTGTCAGTTGTTGTCTTGCGTAGACGTGGTACGGTGCGCTGGCCTTGGAGCGAAATGCTCGAATTTCAATCGTCCCCATTTCGGACATGACGGGGTTATTTTCGACATCTGGATCTTCAGTAGCAGATGAGGAACAAAGAGGTGGCCTCAACGGATGGGTCAGGAACGCAACGCACCGACGAGTTGTATTTCCTGGAATTTGAATGGTAGGACTGTGGAGGAGGTTTTTCGGATTCCTTGTATCTTACCCTGCTTTCCAGCTTGCAGATGACCCCTGTGTATGCGCTTCCCATCGATATACAAGACAATGGAGAGGTCAAAGTCGAACAGGTTGTTGTGCAATCTGATTTTGAATAACTGATCATGATAGTTGGTCTTTCATGTTCACAGGATCGTAGGAGACAATTACCTTCCCGCCCTCGCTTGCTACATATGCTCGTATGGAGTTTGGACCGTCTTGCTTCACATCGTATGTTTCCAGTTCATTCTCATCGCATATAATAGCGAAATTCAAGGAATGTAGACTCAAAGCATGGGTGTCAGTGTTGTAAGCCAATGGCGCTGATGAAGGAAGGTGCGAGTAAAAGGTCGTCCACTAGACGATGTACAGCGGGATTTAGCAGTGCACGGATCGGCTCGGGTGCAATGTGTGACGCGACGTGAAAGCAGAGGCAGACACTAGGATGCAAAATACAAAGGGATGGATTTGGTTATGCTACAGAAACCCGAAGGCTAGAAATATACATGGAGGCAGCCACTGAGCCACAAACATGAGAACAATGAATGAGATCGACACAATGAGACACAGAACAAAGACACAATTATGACACACAAGCTCTACTGTATCTAATCACAACACTGGCATGTGGCGTGGCACAAGTCGTCGCGGGTACATGTCCGTGCGCCAACGTCAAGGGATCGAGGTATAGGCCGAGCGCAACACACGCGACATCCTTACACTGGGATGAGGTAAAGCGGACGCGTGGGTATGTGCCTGTACTAGTACAGTAAGGACAGTAAAATCTCAGTAGTCGTCCGTGCAGCACGATGACTGAGGAGCGGCCGGAGCGCTCAGTGCTTCCCTCTGGTATTCAGGCTAGTCAGGTGTGAAGTTGGGCTGCGGCAGGGCGCCAACTGATTCCCTGTACCATGTACGGTACGTGTCAAAAAAATTTCTTTTTATTTTTATTTTGGAAAACGTTTATTAGCAGTACTTGTATCCGTATTACTGTACATGATAAGTGCTATGTACAGTAGTGAGTGAAATTACTGTATATCAGTGGACCCGAGTGAGGACTAAGAATGCACACCCCTACTGCGGAATAGATTGTGGATTTCACCTGTATATTGATGGGGCGCACATCAACAAGTCTTATCAACAAGTGGAAAGTGGCGTTGAGTCTTTAGGAATCCGAACATCCGTGACACCGATCTTCCCGTTCAACCTCCAAAATCCCAAGCTTCATCAGCTCAAGACGCCATGAATCATGGACTCACCTTAACCCACATCCGGACGACTCAAAAAGTCACTTGAGCTTAGGCCATGGTCTGGCTCCGCTCCGCTCGTCCCTATTTGGATGAGCTAGTGCTAAGCCGAGCGGAGTCAAGCCGGACTGAGTCGCTGCGACGCTATACCTGGTATAGTAGTGCCTAGTTCGTTTGCATAGCTTGCCGTCGTACTGATTAGTTGTGCTGCGGTAGCGGTTGTGGAGGCAGGGATGGCTGGCATGGTGGTAGTGATGGTTGACTGAAGACTGGCGGCAATGAACGGTACTGTAGCGGCGGTGGCGGCGATCGGTTGGGGTTGAGCCATTTGGATAGCTGGTGTGATGGTCTGCACGAGTGAAGTCATCATTATGATGATTTGTGTAGCGGCCCAGGCATCGAAAGCGGCTGGCGCAACGGATGTTGATGTGGATGGGCTGGTAGGGGCTGAAAGAGTGATGGAGTCCGATGGGTCGCGAGTGGGCAAAGGAGACTGAGCCGTAGAGACGGGCGGTGTAGGGAAATAGAACGAGCGTCCAGCGGCAGCGATGCAAGCTGGAAGTCGGATAGCTTCAAGAGAGTTCGGATGGCGAAGAGGCGAGACTGCTAGAACGGAGGGCTGACATGGTTAGTTGACTGTCCCAAGAAGGTGACCTCGGTAGTGCAGGTGAGGAATGAAAGAGAACGTGTAAACACAAATGAAAGAATCAAAGAGGGAGCATATGGCTGCTGCATGGTGGCGGCTTTATGCCCGTAGGTGTTTTCTGAGGGCACGAGACAAGAACAAGAGGAATGCATTGGGACGCAAAGGTCATTTCATCTTGTGTCCCGCGGCTTGAAGAGTGCTGGTTGTCGAACACAAGGTGGTAAGTTAGGAGGACGCGAGATAATTAAGGTCTACATAACCATATAAAGACAGGCGCTCCGACACAGAAGTCGACAAATAGCTAGCTAGGACTGGCACATGTTATAGAGAAGAATGACGGTGAAAAAGAGAGGTGTGAGCAACTTAATACGCCACGCGAAGCCCAGGAAAACCATAATTATTTCACAGCATACATCAATCAATCGTCGAGGGTGAGGTCAACCACTACCGGGGATGGAGATTTCAATTCACACTTAACTGAAGAAGAGCCATATTGCTCAGTGGTCAAGGAATTCAGTTCGGCCTATACAGTCAATTTGTCAGGCGCAACAACGTGCAGAACCGAATAATCGACCCTACTGACCTGAAGAGCTTGAATTCGCTGCGCGCGAGCATTGGCAGACATTTCTTCCTTCTTGACTGTAGATCCGGCACGCCGTTTAGTAGATGGACCAGACGAATGATCTTCCCTAGCACGCTTCCTGTCGTTGGCCTCGGCCCTTCGCCAATCCTGGCTCCTACACCGTATCCGGTAATCACCCCTTCGGCCATCAACAGCTCTAACAAAAGTATTAGCCAAGTCTCAGGAAAGGTGGGCAATATCCGAGTACCTTTGGGACGATAAAAGATCTTGACGGATGCAAACGGCGGGTGTTCTGGGTCAAATAGTCTGCGTAGACCATATGGGGTTCTACACTGGCGGGCAGTAGTACCTCGTCTGCAGTGCTGCGGATATCAATGAGTACCAAGTTACACATGTATGAGAGATGAGCGCGTGGCCTGGGAGATGTACTTACCTGACGTGGTGCCACCCTGCCTTCTTGCTGCGCTCAGATACTCGCCCTTGATGTAGTCCATTGGTTGTACTTTGTAGGTATTGTACGGTGTCCCGGGCCTTGGAGCGAAATGCTCGAATTTCAATCGTCCCCATTTCGGACGCGACAGGGGCATTTTCGACATCTGAATCTTCAGTAGCACATAAGGAACGAAAAGGTGGTCTCAACGGATGGGTCAGGAACGCAACGCACCGACGACTTGTATCTCCTGGAATTTGAATGGTAGGACTGTGGAGGCAGTCTTTCGGATTCCTAGTATCTGATCACGCTGTCTAGGGCACAGATGAATCCCGTCTACGCACTCCCCATCGATATACAAGTCAATGGAAAGGTCAAAGTCGAACAGGTTATTTCCCAACGTGATTTTGAATTGCTGATCATGATAGTTGGTCTTTCGTGTTCACAGGATCCTAGGAAACAAATCACCTTCCCGGCCTCGCTTGCTACATATGCTTGTATTGAGTTTGGACCGTCTTGCTTCGCATTGTACGTTTCCAGTTCATCCCCACCGCAAATGATAGCGAAATTCAAGGACTGTAGACTCAAAGGCATGGGTGTCAGGTGTCAGGTTGGGCCGTGGCAGGGCGCCCAATGATTCATTCACGACGGGATAGGAGCCGGTAAGTGGAGTCAACTTGTAGTAAACAGTTAGCCTCGTAACCGGCCCTCTAAAGGGGTAAACCTCGATAGAGGGCCTGGGAGATCTGAGTTTAAACTTGGCGGACAGAGATAATTACTCCATAAGGATATGCTCAATAAAGAAATTTGTCATGTGATCACGATTCACAAGTCACAATGGTGGTGGTGCTATACAGTACGGCTCCATATGGCAATGCATTATTATAATTATCATTAGCATTAGCGGTTTAGCGCATTAGCGTGTGACTAGTGTGACAGGGGTGTCGGAGATGAAGGTTGAGTTCACTACTAAGATTCCCGTTAGTTTGCTAGATTTGTAACCTGTCACATTGTCTAGTCGAAGCAGCAGAATATAGATGACAACCAGTTGGGTGGGACAAAAGGCTGAGTAGCTCAGTGGTTAGAGCACCTGGTATACATTTTGGGGGCCAGGGGAGGGCCTGGGTTCGAATCCGGAACAAATCACTTTTTTTGCACATATCCACAATTTAAAATAGCTCATATTATATTATATCATATCATATCACATCCGACACCCCTGTCACACCAGTCACTTGCTTAACAAGTGCTAAACCACTAATATCTAATGATAATAATAATAATAATAATGCGTTGCTGTATCAGCCCGTATGGAGCAAGGCAATAAGTTACAGTACTGCTCACTCGATAAAACCACCACCATCGTGATCACATGACAAATTTCTTTATTGGGCATATCCTTATGGAGTAATTCTCTCTGTCAGCCAAGTTTAAACTCAGATCTACCGGTCTCTCTAGCGAGATATCCCTTTTAGGGTTCGCCGAGAGACGGTCACCGGTCTAGTAAACAGTGTCAATAAATAAGTTACTTTAAAAGGTAAACACCGCCATGTGATGACAGGCGCTCCGACATCAAAGTCGACAAATGGCTAAGTAGGACTGGTACACGGTATACTATAGTACAGAACGAAGAGGGAGGTGTAAACAACGTAATACTAAATATCCTGTCACCCGGCTGGCTGCGCGAAGCCAAGAAAACTACCATCATATTCCATAGCATACATCAATCGTCGAGGGTGAGGTCAACCACCGTCGGGGATGGAGATTTCAATTCACACTTGACTGAAGATGAGCCTGATTGCTCAGCAGTCAAGGAATTCAATTCGGCCTATAAGGTCAATTCGTCACGCGGAATAGTGTGCAAAACCGAATAATTGACCCACTGACCTGAAGAACTTGAATCCGCTGTGCGCGGCATTGATGGACATTTCTTCCTTCTTGACTGTGGACCCGGTACGCCGTTTAGTAGATGGACCAGGCGAATGATCTTCCCTAGCACGCTTCTTGTCGTTGGCCTCGGTCCCTCCGCCAATTCCGGCTCCTACACCGTATCTTGTAATCACCCCTTCAGCCATCAACAACTCTAATAAAAGCATTAGCCGAGTCTCAGGATAGGTGGGAAATATCCTAGTGCCTCTGGACGATAAAAAATCTTGACGGACGCAAACGGCGCGTCTTTTGGATCAAGATAGTCTGTGTGCACTGAAAAGGATTTTACACTGGCAGGTATTTCGTCTGCAGTGCTGTGGATATCAATGAGTACTACACGTGAATGAGAGATGGGTGCGTGGCCTGGGAGGCATAGTTACCTGACGTGGTGCCACCCTGCCTTCTTGCTGCGCTCAGATACTCGCCCGTGATGAAGTTCGTTGGTTGTTATGTATGGGCGTGATGCGGTGTGCTGAGCCTTCAAGTTGCCGCGAAATGCTCGAATTTCAATCGTCCCCATTTCGGACACGACAGGGGCATTTTCGACATCTGGATCTTCAGTAGCACATGAGGAACGAAAAGGGGCCTCAACGAATGGCTCAGTGAACGCAACGTACCAACGAGTTGTATTCCTGGAATTTGAATGGTAGGACTGAGGAGGTCTTTCGAATTCCTCGTATACGACCCGCTCTCTGGCTGGAATATGAAGGCTGTTGTTTATGCGCTCCCCATCGATATACAAGGCAATGGAAAGACCATAGTCGAACAGGTTGTTGCGCAACATGATTTTGAATTGCTGATCATGATAGTTGGTCATTCGTGTTCACAGGATCCTAGGAAACGAATCACCTTCCGGCCTCGCTTGCTACATATGCTTGTATTGAGTTTGGACCATCTTGCTTCGCATCGTACGTTTCCAGTTCATTCCCATCGCATATGATAGCGAAATTCAAGGATTGTAGACTCAAAGGCATGGGTGTCAGTGTTGTAAGCTGATAGTGCCGGGGTGAAGTAAAGTGGACGCATGCGGGTGTACTAATAAGGAGTGGGGCACGATACTGGCGCCATTGCTGCTGCAACGCAGGATTTAAGTCAGCGTCAACCGGCTATAATACAGTAAATGCCAAAGGATGCTGACACCAGTGGCAGTCTAGTGTTGCCATGACTCCGCTTCATGCTTTTTACTTGTGCATGTCGGAAAGTCAAAAGTTTTTGCACAATTTACTGATGAACGCTCGTATCACCGCGCTCACTGCCGATCGGTATGAATTTGGGCTGCGGCAGGGCGCCCAACTGATTCCCTGTTACGCTGTACGTGTCAAAAAAAAAAATCTTTTTTTTTGGAAAGCGTTTACAGTATTAGCAGTACTCGTAACCGTATTACTATACATGCTACTATCCTGAGTATGTAGTGAGTGAAATTAAATTATTTCAGTGGACCCGGGCATGAGGACTAAAAATGCGTTAATGCACACCCTTCCAGGGTAATGTGGAACCCGGATTGTGGATTTCACCACTCACCACCATCAACAAGCTGGAAAGTGGCGTCAAGTTTTTAGGAATCCGAATATCCGCGACGCCCGTTCAAGCTCCAAGATCCCAAGCTCCATCGGTGAGTTCCTCGAGCATTCATTGGGCCAACATTCGCTCCTCATTTTCGGATGTAGAAATTGCATCTGCTCAAGGCAACTATCAAGGTTCAAGACGCTATGAAGTCACTCGAGCATAGGCCTGGCTCCGCTCCGCTCGTCCCAATTTGGATGAGCTATGCTAAGCCGAGCGGAGTCGACTGAGTCGCTGCGACACTACGCTGTTGGAGCACGGGCCTGGCATAGTGCCCAGTCTGGTTGCCTAGCTTGCCGTCGTGCTGATTGGTTGTGCTGCGGTAGCGGTTGTTGAGGCAGGGACGGCTGGCATGGTAGTAGTGATGGTTGACTGGAGACTGGCGGCAATGGACGGTACTGTAGCGGCTGTGGCAATCGGTTGGGGACTGAAAGGTGGTGGGTGGTTGGAGCCAACTGGATAGCGGGTGGATGGTCTGCACGAGTGAGGTGATGGATGTTTTGTATAGCGGGCCAAGCCATCGAAAGCGGCTGGCATGGCGGATGTGAATGTGGATGGGCTGGTAGGGGCTGAAGGAGTGGCGGAGTCCGATGGGTCGCGAGTGGGCAAAGGCGACTGAGCCGTAGAGACGGGCGGTGTAGGGAAATAGAACGAGCGTCCAGTGGCAGGCGAGGAGGGCGAGATGGGATATATACGGTACCAGAACTGCAAGCAGGCGATGCAAGCTGGGAAGTCGGATAGCTTCCAGAGAGTTCGGATGGTGAAGAGGCGAGACCGCTAGAGGTTAGCTGACTGTCGCACGAAGGTGATATCAGCAGTGCAGGTGAGGAATGAAAAGAGAACGTGCAAACACAAAGGAAAGAAATCAAAGGAGCATATGGCTGCTGCATGGTCTTCCTGTTTCTTGTCTCGCTGCGTTAGGACAACAACCCACCGGGCACAAAGTCGCC
>JAGKRU010000105.1:0-38458 GCA_022884055.1 Russula griseocarnosa
CCCCGCGGTTCCACAGTTCGGTTTGTGGATGTCGCGTCGTGTTGAAATTCCGATGGGAACAGGCTACAGCCTGTTAAAAATATGTAAAATGGGTGGTGGTGGGATTTTGCCATTCTGGTAGCCGAAGAGGGATATCACGGCGGCTGATCTGGCACATGCACCTGATTCATTGTGCAGATAAAGAGCTGAGATCTTTAAGATCGTTGAGGACGAGACTGGCCTACCGACATATCCAAGTGCTTCGTTGAGACAGTTACAGACGTAATTGTTTTTTCGAGTGTACGCGAGGCTTTGTGATGCCAGTTGAGGATGTTAAGAACAGAGCAGCACAGAATGCGACGATCGATGGCCCGGAATGGCCGCAGGAGCGTAAAGACAGCCAGTGCCAGGGCCAGTGTGCAGCGTGGAATGCCCAGACAAGCCCGTCTTCAGTTTGCTTCTCTCAAATCTTCCCTGGTGAATTTCCCGTGTCATTATTCGGACCTCTGCTTGAGCGTAATATTGCAGTCTGTCGTTCTATCTCTTCCGCTACACACTAACCAAGCTGTGCTATTAGCGTCCACAACAAGTCGCCGTCCTTCTTACTGCTACCGCACCGTCTCCCGAGTTAGATGGAAGAAACCCTCTGCATATGTCGGATGGACAGGAATGGTGTCTGCCTCGTCATTGGCACACTTCAATTCCGCTTCTTCCGACAACTCTCTTGAGACAGTCGAGATTGATCCACAGTACGCGGAGGGACTTGGTTTCAAAGAGGAGATGTGGTGAGCTCATGCCTTCCTCATGCCTTCTGTCGCTCACACCCTCAAGGTTGACGTAGGATTGCTCTATGACCTACCAACCGCTAAGTCCGTGGCCACGGAACCACTCACTCCAGATGACTGGGAAATATTGGTGCGTGTGCGTGTATTAACATATAGTCTCATTCCTCACTTATTTTCCAGGAATTACATGCAGAACACGTAGAATCCACACTTCTATCTCAGGTTCGCGTCGCCCCGTCTGACCAGGAGGTGGATGTTTGGGTACTCGGCCGCACTCGTATCCGTCTACGTGTTCGTACGTGGTTGCTTATTTTTCCATCCCCACATTGCTAAAGTCACCTCAGTTTCGTTTGAACCGTCCTCTGCGAAAGCTGTCTTGCTTACCAATGACACTGAACTCTCGGTCGCGCCCAAAACACGTCGTCAGTGGAACTCGGAGAAGAATATTGTCAATGGGAGAACCCTGCAATGAAATCCGATCCAGCAATGACATCTCCTACTGCCAGAACGCCTTCATATACCGCCTTGCTTCGCGTACTACCTGCTTCTATATTCTCGGACCACCTACCCAGTCCACAGATCTTGGCTCTGTTATATTTGTGTCCCAACGGATGCTCAGTGTTGCGCGTCTGGAAGACTTACTCCCATCTGACCCAAAAACTACTCTCGTTGCGACGTGAAGCGTCTTGACCCTCCAACAGACCCAGCAGGTGCCGTCAACCCATCCCCATCAGACGCAGCGCCGATTGCAAAGTTGCTAAACCCCAGTGAAGCTACGAAGCGAGAGGATGTCAAGGAAGAGCTATCAAAGGTTGGCCACGTGACGGTCATTGGGATGGACGGCGTACTAGAGGGTCAAATGATTATCGTTGGAGGCGTAGATGGATTGGAAGATTGGGATGTGGTCCGGCAAGTTCTAGGCTCAGGAAGATGGAATGTCAGCCAGGACTCATAGCCGTCTGCAGGTTAAGCGTCTATGCTGACTCGGAGTCAACTGAGGCCGCTCTGGACTTACGTCCTTCTGCATCTGCGTGCGTGTCCTAACAATCCGTCTACTTGCTGATACTAATTTTTCTCTGTAGACCTTGGCGGCCTCCGCCTGCTCATGTATTGGCTGGTGTGGACGATCTACTCACCAAGTGCCATGATTTCTGCAGACGTATGTTCGCCCTCTATGAAGCTGGTGCGGTATCTGGACGTACGTTAGCATTTTTTGGTGTAACGTCCTGCTTCTGACTCAACATTACAGTCTCGGGTCTCCTCGTAACGGGTCGAGCGGGCGCGGAAAGACCTCCGTCGTACAGGCAACCTCAAAAGCATTGCATTGGGATCCTGGAGTACACGCTTGTAAGTGCAAGGCCCATGCACCCGGCCGGTTGTCTTATCACACATTGCAGTTACGCTTTATGTTGACGTTTCTCGCTATACGGAAAAGCCGATTCAGACTTTGCGCACGCAGTTTCAATTCTGGCTAGACAAGGCGATGTGGCATCAACCAAGTGTCCTCATATTCGATAATCTCGAAAAGTTGTTAGGAACGGAGCTCGAGGTGCTCAGCTCGTTCTACTTGTCTTCTACGTGCTCACATGCCATGGCAGCACGCTGACTCCTTCCGTACGCGACAACTTACCGAGATCTTCTTGTCGACTTTCTCTTCCGCCTCTGCCCACGACCTGGCTCCTGACCTATCTAATATTGTCCTTATTGCAACCGCCGAGTCGCAATCTACCTTGCACCCGCTCCTCGGTGCATCACACCTTTTCAAACAAGTCGTACATCTCAAGCCCCTGGACAAGAATGCGCGCAAGCAGATCCTTGCACAGGCCGTGCAGCGGAGATTGGAGGCCGGAAGGAATTTCGAGGTCGACTCGGAGGCAGAACAGCCACTGAATTTCGTAGCATTGGCGACAGAAACAGAGGGATACTCTGCCACCGACTTGCAAGACTTGGTCGCGCGTGCTGTCCACCAAGCGGTGGTCAGGTCATCCGGTGACAATGACAAGGTGAAATTCCTGAAAGCTTGCCTATGATGTTAGTATATTGAGATGGGATGGCTAGGTTTTTCTGGCTGCTGCAGACTTCAAAGCCGCTCAAGTCGACTTTGTGCCTCTTTCGTTGAGGGATGTTCCGTTGCAAAAATCTACTGTGAAATGGGATGACATTGGAGGTGCGAGAAAGCTCGGCACATTTCGAACTGCAGGTTAACCGTGCCTAGGATTGGTTGAAACACGGCGGACACTACGCGAGACCTTGGAGTGGCCAACGAAATATGCTGCGATCTTCGCTCAGTCCCCCTTGCGACTGCGTTCTGGGTAGGTGGTCGACTATTGTTCGGTATATTCATTTTAAAAATCATCCACTGCAGGCTTTTGCTCTATGGTTACCCCGGGTGTGGGAAGACGCTGCTCGCCTCGGCAGCTGCGAAGGAATGCGGCTTGAACTTCATCAGCATCAAGGGCCCTGAGCTATTGAACAAATATATCGGTGCTAGCGAAAAATCGGTCAGGGATATCTTCGAGACAGCTAGTGCTGCCAAACCATGCGTGTTGTTCTTTGACGAATTTGACTCAATTGCGCCTAAACGGTATGGAACTTGCCTCCTCTCCCCTCTTCGTCGCCAATTCTGACACGAGTAATTAAAAAAAAAAAGCGGGCATGACAGTACTGGAGTTACTGACCGAATTGTCAATCAGCTCCTGACATTGATGGATGGCGCGGAAGGTCTCGATGGAGTTTATGTCCTTGCCGCCACCAGGTTAGAGCGTCTCAATATCCTGGTAGTATCTTTAAAACAGCCATTCACGACTCAATGCCATCCCCCAGTCGTCCCGACCTTATTGATTCTGCACTCCTCCGACCAGGGCGGCTCGACAAATCAATATTGTGCAACATGCCCACGAAAGAAGAACGTAAACAAGTAAGACGCAAAACCGCCCGCCCCCCCTTTATCTTCCCTTCCTGATCCTCCCCTCCCCTTTCCCTTTTCTTTAAAATCTCCTAGATTCTACAAGCCCATGCAAGAAAAGTCCCCATATCACACGATGTCGACTTTGATCACCTCGCTGATGCCACCGAGGGGTTCTCGGGCGCCGACCTCCAAGCGTTATTATATAATGCGCACCTCGAGGTCGTGCATGAGAGCATTGGCGGCGGCCAAATCTCTTCAACCACCGGCAGTAGCAGCGGTAGTATCAAAGACCACCGGGTCGACGACACGCCTATCGAGTACACGTCATTTGGAGGGCCCACTCAGGACAACAACAATGCGGTCAAGTCGCGGGCAGAGCAGATGACCGCGCACCGTCGGGTAAGAATAAATAAACCTCTTTTTCTTTGTTCATTCAGCGAAGAAATTTTTTCCAAAACTCAACATTGAATTCTGCTCTATTTGCTCTATTTGCTGTTTCTTTTTTCTCTTCTTTTTTTGCAGTTGCGCAAGATCGTGGCCTCTTCACAGCGTCGTGGTGGTTCGCGAACAGATTCTTCGAACGCCATGGTCAACGAGGATTGTCCGGATCGTCCAAAGGTATGTTATGTTCATGTAGTAAGAAGCCCTTCTCGCTTCCAAACCCATAGAATTTTAACATCCCCCTCTTTCCCTTTTTCCCCCATCTCTTTTCTTCGACACTTGTAGCACGAGATCCGTGACGAACATCTCCAACGCGTGCTGAAGAATACGAGACCGTCCGTTTCCGCCGACGAGATTGCTCGCTTGACCAGGATGTCAGTAAAACGATCAATCCCGTGTTCTGACGCCTGACTGACACTTTCTAAAAAAATCCAAGATACGCCGCATTCGTCTCGGATCGCAGTGGTGAACTGCCCATTCCCCTGACGCGGGTGGTGTAGGACAACGAGTGTCCCTCATGTAAAAGATTAGGATCATGTATTTTGATGTGCATTGAGTGGAACCATAGATACAATGCAATGATGAAATGCGATGCAAGAAAACTACTGCGATAGATGCGTAACGATGAATCTCATGCATGTGCAAAAAAAGAGTAGAATATGTCGAAGGGGTATGATATGGTACTACCAAACTCTCCATGCGCACTCACATGCTCGCCTGCAGGCCAGAGGAAAGCGTCCAATGATCGCATCAAGTAACCCCATTTCCTCGCACCTCTCGAACGCAACGCCCAGGGAGATGATGGCTATAGCTTCTGCAGCGCCTTCATCGCATTTGCGATCGCAAAGCTCGACTTAGCCATCACCTGACGACTCTCCTTAGTCACCTCAGGCAGTGCCTGCATCTCGCTAAGCTTATCCGCGTGCTCGCTCAACTCGCGCAAAATGTCACCGCCATGCCGCGCCTGGCTCGTTGGCAGATTATCATGACAGACCGCGACGATGCTCGATACGATCGTGATTATTTGCGTCAGGTTTTCGTTCAACGTCGGCGATGGCGTTGGACTTCGCACGCCAGAGAGAACTCTTTGAATCGCGTAGATGATCGACTCGGTCTGTGCTTCCAGGTATGGCTAGATAACATAAAACCCCCCGTCAGGAGTCGAGAAAAAGAAAAGATAGGACAATCAATCAGAAAAACGTACCCTCAGTTCGGTCCATGCGTCTTCCGAACCCTCGGCGGCAGCAGAGTCAGGACTTGTAAGGCCTGCGGCATTCACCGTCCTTTGGTCAAATATAGTTGGCGCGGCAGAAGAACTGTCGTCCGAGCTGGACTCGTGCGTGACTTGTTCTCGCTCATCACGCACCGGTACCCGCTCCCGCTCGCTCCGCCTCGATGACTCGCTCATGCCCCGTTGGTGGGTCGCAGACGGTCGTACCTCCTCAACCGTACGTAAAGCGGGTGTAAAGCCAATCGTAGCGGTCCCGGTAGACGGAGGTGCGAACTGCTCTTGCTCAGCCTTGGTCGCGCGCCGGAGGAGGACAACGCGCCCGAGCTCGGTAACTGCGGCAGAGACATGGCTCGCTGCCGCGTCGAGCAAACTCACGGGGAAAGACCTAAGCTCGTCGCATGCGTCTTGGAAGCTGCAACAAGGTTCGACAGCGTCGCTTCCACGCGCTCTTCTAAGGCATGCACGCCCTCGGGGTCGGAATACCGCCGTGAATGAGACCGCACGTCATCGAGAATATTTGTCACGGCATTGACAACAGATTTCATCGGTGTGAGCACGCGGGTCGGTGCATTACCGCGACCCGCAGAAAGAAGGGAGTCGACGGCAGTCAGGAACGCCGTGAGGTGTACGTCCGGAATCGCGCCATCTCCCGAGACCGGTAGCTGATCATCAAACTTGGGTTTTTGCAGGAAGAGGGCTGACGTGGCTGCAGGCGAAATGTAAGAAGGAAGCGAAGAAAAGGGGAAAAATGAGCATATCGACCTTTGACTGAGCGGAGTTCGGTCTTGGCCTGCTCATACTTGCGCTTGTAATCTTTGAGTTGAGCATCAAGATCACGGATGACGATGAGATCGGAGTCCTTGGACGTCATGAGCTCATCGTTCCGGTGAGAGAGTTCGGACACCTCGGCCATCAAGCTCTCCATGTCTGCGCGTAGTTGTTCAACAACTTCGGAGTCGGTCTGTAGACAAGTGAGGTGCAATCGATATACGAGAAGTAACTGAACACACAGCTGAGGTCCGTTCCTCTTCTAGTCGCTCGCAACGTTCGCGCAGTATTTGTAACTCCTCTTCATCTTGTCGCGAGCGCCGTACTTCCCGCTCCCGGGCACGCTGGGAGTCTTCACGGACGTTATCAAGTTCTTTCTGGAGAGCTAACATTGCAGCGCTCTGTTCCTCGGCCCGCTATGCCTGACTAAGCTCAGGATCGGGGCCGAAGTCATGATGGGACTTACCCGGCGAAACTTGTCCAGATCATCCTCTAATTGTTTGATCCGTTGATCAGACAGTTCGAGTTGACGCGTACGTACGTCGCCATCCTCAATCTCGCGTTCAAGGCTAGCAATACGACCTTGCATCGTCGCGATACGGAACTCGTAATCGCGGCGCATCTTTTCGCCATCCTCATTGGGAGCGGCGCTCACTCTACCTCCTCTGGCTGAACGGTCACTTGCGACACTTATGCGACCAAAGGAGATTTTGTCATAGTAGTCATCGCTACGTGCGCCGCCGTCAGTGTCGGGATCTTGAGCCAGACGCCTTGCCAAGCCGCCGAGGCCACTTTCGACTTCATCAGGTTCGCCATCACCGTCTTCAGGCGCGCTTTCACTACGACCATAAGGAACCTCGATGTCTTCTTCAGCTATAGTGCTCTTGTTGGGAATGATGATGCCGCTGGTAACAGTGGCGCTTTGGGCGTTGGTAGCGCTAGTCGAGTCAGTGCCGGCAACACTCGGACGGCGGCCTTCCTGTTGCTGGGAACGAGTAGTGGCAGTTGTATCTTGTGACAGCTTCCGCCGTGAAAAAGGATAGGGGTCGCGATCAGATAGGGGCTCATTTGACGGTGCTTCAGTATAGGGGTCATCGCCTCTGCGCGCCACCATGGGAGGGTTGTGATCATCTTGGCTACGACGGGGGCGTGCACCGCCACTTGGGGGACGGTCTCGATCTTCCGACAGGCGGCCGAGGCGGGTGTCTTTCTCACGATCGCGTGGAGCAGTGGGGAAATCCGGAGAAGGGAAATCATCATAGGTAGAGCCGGGGAGGTCGTAGTGGCATCAGGAGGAGGTTGCTGAAGAGGGGAGGGGAGGGTTTAAGATGCGAGTCGTCGAGGGAGGAAAAATGAGACGTACCTCTTCCTTGAACTCTGGGTATCGGCGAACAAGTTCATAATAGACATCGCTGGACAAGTCCTTGAAGCGAGACATCGGAAGGGTAGCAAGCTTTTGACGAGCTTGGTTTCGCTTTGGATGAAACTCATCGCGGACAGGGAGAAAGGGTACTAGAGCGGCCGGTGAGTTAGACGTCCGTGGAGAGACGGAAGACGGACCTTGGACAGCATCTGAATTCGTTTTTCGTCTTATCAGTTCATCGTAGACATCTGTAGATAATTCCTGGAACTGTTGGCGTGTAAGCCTCGTGAGTTTTTGTCGTGCTGTTGAGCGAGAGTTTGCGGGTTCTGGAGGGGGATGAACGTGAGAGTGTGCAAACGGAGATAGCGAGGACATAGAACCTTTGGCGAGGTATGAAGAGAGGTATTTGCTGAGTTCGTCAAAGTGGGTGCGTGCGACTTGATGTGCGTCGACGGGTGGGGTTGAGGTGGAGGACTTGTCTCGGAGAGGCTTATAGGATTCGGTGCGATAACTCGAGATACCCGAAAAGGCTGTGAGAGTGGGAGAGGGGGCTCTTGTTGGCCTCATCGTTGGGAGAATGGTTGGGATGATGAAGCGGGACGAGGGCGAGGGCGTGGGCGAGTAAGAGCCATAAAACAGCGAGCGGTCTTGCCACGGCCACGACCCAAACACATGGATCACCGGCAATTGCCGCCCATGCCTGACCTGCCTTTCCTTTCACGCCTGCGCTCGCACGAGTATGTCGCCCTCCTCCTCGGCTTTCTCTTCATATTCTTCGAGGGCGCACTCCATATCGTCATCCTCTTTCTCCCAAAACTCGTTATAAACTGGTTCTACCGCAAATCCCGCGCCCTTTTCCTCCACTTTGTCAGCCCTACTTCCTCCACACCCCAGGCCAGACGCCTTGCCGATCGCATACGCAAAGCAGATCATTTTGAAGACCTCTGTGCCATATTCGGCTACCACAACGTCGAAGAGCACGTTGTCCTTACCAAGGATGGCTATCTCCTCGGAATACACCGCATTCCTGGGCCAAGGGCTGAGCCTCGTCCCGTCCCAGGTTCCTCCACTGGCAAACCAGTCGTCTACCTACACCATGGCCTTCTCATGAATTCAGAGGTATGGGTTTGTCTCACAAGCCAGAACGTTCCGTCCCTTTGTTCTCGCAGAGTTGGGCTTTGATGTCTGGCTCGGCAACAATCGCGGCAACAAGTACTCCAAAAAGTCGATCCACCATGACCCAAACTCTCTCAAGTTTTGGGACTTTTCCATCGATGATTTTGCGTGGCACGACATCCCAGACTCGATCGAACATATTCTCCAGATCACCCGTGCATCCAGTCTCAGCTACATCGGTTTTAGTCAGGGCACTTCTCAAGCCTTTGCCGCCCTGAGTATTCACCCTCAGCTGAACCAGAAAGTTAACGTCTTTATTGCTCTTGCACCCGCAATGCGTCCAAGAGGTCTCTCTGCCCTCTTGTTGATGGTCTCATGAAAGCCTCGTGAGTCTCCACTGTTTATCTGATCTGTCCTGGTGTTCAATGTTCATCCTCGTGATTTTAATGACAGTCCCACTCTTCTCTTCCTTATCTTTGGTCGTCGCGCTATCCTCTCCTCGGCCCTCATGTGGCAATCCATTCTCTACCCGCCCATCTTCGCCCGCCTCATTGACGCCTCACTCGTCTTCCTCTTCTCCTGGCACTCCCATAATATCACGTTCATGCAGAAACTCGCAGCTTATGCCCACCTCTATTCCTTTGCCAGCACAAAGTCCGTCGTACATTGGTTTCAAATCATGCGCTCCGCGCGCTTCGTCATGTACGACGATGACCCCTATACACCCGCGCTTCGTACTAGCAAACACAGCCCCGCCCGGGATACTGCCCAGCGAAATTCCCCACCCGCAACATTGCGACAAGCATCGTCATTCTTTATGGTGATGTCGATTCCCTCGTCGACATCTGTGCGATGCGCCACGAGCTCCCTGAGCATCGCCTTGACATTCGCTGCTTGAAGGGGTATGAACATCTTGATATACTCTGGGGTAAGAACGTACATGTGGACGTCATTCCGCAGGTCGTGAACGCCTTACGGCAACATTGTGAGAAGCCTGAGATGATCAGGAATGACGCAGACGCGTTTGGGTCCAAAGTCAAGTTGCATCCAGACGCCGCGTATTGTGGCGGGTTGCTAGTCGATGGTTCTGATAATGGCACCATCTCGGACTATGCAACTTCCACGGACGCGTGAGACGAACTATCCCGGACAAACTATCTTATCATCTTAGCTAAAGTTATATGTCATAATTTTCGACTTGATGTTATTAAAGCCGCTTTATCGAACCAGAAGGCTAAGATGCCATGTGCGCCCTGGCACTCGCAACAGTGAGACGTGTTATTCAGACCGGAACAACGCATACTGTCAGTGTCGATGGCCTGTCGTTGGTTGATACTATAGCATTAGAGTGCTGCAGTAGAGCATCTAGCTTCAGCCTTGCATCTTAATATTACCAGGTTTGGTATACACGTTTCATGTTTCAAATCAATCATGTAGCCACAAATGTACGTTGCCACGTAACCGATACATGCACAAGTTACTGTCACGGTAGCCTCCTCGACGACGACGACGAGTCGACAACTGTTACCCCCATCATCAAAATACCGTATCCCCCTCACCGTTCTCCTTCGGGTCCGTCTGGTGAACGAATTAGTTCAGAGTTCGCTGACGACGAGAAACGCAGCCTAGGCTAGCGTTCTCATCATGGACCCATTACTGGTAATACTGGTAGCCCTTAACGAATCGATATATAGTATCCTACACAACCGTTTCTCCCTCGTCTCGCGAACGAGAAACTTCTTGTCGCTATTGCGATAAAACGGTCCTCCGTCTCAAGTTAGGATACCGTTTCTGTTATTCTCTGCCCCGTGGCCCGGGGAGCTACTAGGCTACTACATGAGTAACCACCGGACGTCCTTTCATTTCGTACCAAGACGATGGACCTGACTTGACGTCTTGCAGTTGCAGGAGAATTATTACTTCCCTTCCTTCCTCGCTTGCCAGTGGAGGCTTGTTCGACGCCCGCTGCGCGCACACATCCCTTTTGTTCTCGGACGGACGTGGAAAGGTTACTACGCGAGTGGTTACTAGCTAACACCTAACAAACCATCACCTGGAGGTAAATAAATTACCCTACGCAACTACTAATCGGCACATCTACTATTCGCTCACCTACTTCGCATAACACGCAACGGTGCACATGGGCCACACCCACAAGGACCCACATTGGTGGGCTCGCCTCAGTTGCTAGACTAAAATCACATCAACTTCATAGTCAGTGCCATCATACAAAATAATTGAAACTTTGCCTCAGAGCTACGTTAATGATCCCACCACCGAGCGTAGCCACGAATCTGTCAGCATTCGAACAATTGAATTCACGGTATTCACCACCGTCAGTTGAGTCGTTAAAGTTAGCCCCCATTCGCCGGAAAACTCAGGGCGGCGGTCTTACATTACACGATCTACGACACATTTACTAGTGATGCTCACCTCAATCGACTCCTCTGAAAAGTGCACGAGAACTTGTTGGAGTTGCGACCAGAGCCTCGTATATGAGTGCATTCCAAAGTTGATGGAAAAACCTTTCACGACTGAGGCGATGCTCACCCGGCCGAACACCGAGTCTCCTTTCTCTACGCGAGAACAGAAGGAAGAACAGCTACGAATTATTGCGTATAGTATTATAACATATACAAGAATGAGAAATGATCTGTGCTCGCCAAGGTAAACGTAGACTGCTACTATAGTACAGTACAGGAGGGATCTCGTTACAACTCGCCCTTTACTTGGCACCATGTTCTGACAGCAATTTCATAATATCGCGGTGTCCTTTTGCCGACGCAACCTGGAAAGGGGATCTGCCTTTGCTGTCCTTCGTATCTACATTCGCACCATGCTCGAGCAGCACGTGTACCACCTCACCCTTGTTAAAATCCACCGCTACATGCAACGGGGTTCTGCCAGAGCCGCCACCAGAGCCTGATGCATGCGCGTTCACGTCTGCACCATGCTCAAGCAATAACCGGGCAACATCAGGCAATGATTGATAGGTATTGGGAATGACACGGCCCTGGTCGTATCCTTGTGACACAGCGTGCATCGGAGTCCACCCGTATGTATCCCGGGCATCAACATCTACCTTGTAGTTGAGCAATAACCGAACCATCTCCAAATCCCCATACCAAGCGGCACCATGGAGTGGAGTTGCCCCGTTGTCATAGCAGGCATTCACGTCTGCACCGTTCTGACGGAGAAGCTCTGCTGTCTGGAAATGCCTTCTCGACAATGCCGCGAACAGCGGCGTCACGAAGTAGCCACCCCTGGCATTCACATGCTGTGGATACTTGCTAATAAGGCGTTCTACAAGATCTTCGAATCCGCACAGTGCGGCGTAATATAGGGGAGTAGCACCGGATTTCGACTTCAGGATCCAGTTAAGGGATGATAAAATTGTCTCGGAGCGGTTGTCTGTGTCATGTAATTGGAGCCAAGTCGCGAAATATGGTTTATCCAGGTCGAAAAGATATTCCATCGCCTTTCGTAGCGACGACGACACGCTCTGGAACTGTGCATGCGTGACCCAGTGTGAGGCAGCGTATTTGGCCAAGGGAGAGCTCTTCTCGTCCGCATTCTCTTTAGCATGATCATATAGCTGGAGCAAAACGCCCATGCAAGACTGCGCCAAGATCGTATGCGCAGGCTCGAGATCGACATGATAACAAGAGACATCTCCACTTGAGGTAGTGAGCCGTGTCGAGGTCAGGTATTCCTTGACCGAAAAATGTGAGAACTGAACGACACGGGAATCTCCTGTGTCGACAACGGCGATTAAACTGGAACATGATGTCAAAAGCGCTTGTTCTTGATCCGACAACCGCCAATTGACTTTCAACTTTGGGATCCCTTCTGCATCGCCAAAGTCAACCGCGAAGACCTCTGCGAGCTCCTCCACGTCGAGTGGCCGGATAGCCACAACGAGGCATTGCAAGATACGACGGGCGAGATCTCGGTTCGGCTTCTTGATTTCCCTTAGTACACGTTCATATGTCTCGTCCAGAGACTCGGGTAATTCGTCGAGGGTACGATGAACACTTGGTGGAAGACAGTGTCGGAGGGTTTCCAGCTGACAGAACGCCCAACGGAACCTCTTGAAATTTCCAACAAATGTCATAAGATAAAGCGATTCACTTACATTCCATCAGCTCTTTCCGAGAGTGTCTTAATGACCAGTTCCTTGTCCTCCATCCTCCATCTCCTCATAATTTGTTCCGAATTCGAGTAAACGATGGACCTAACATACTCTGCGATATCTTCTTTTTGTCCACTTTGATCATGAAGCGATACTCGGCAAGAGGTCAAAGGTTCAAGAACATTTCGTATGTCGAATTCTGGTCGGCTTGTGACACATATATGAAGATTGGAAAGGGAAAGGTCGACGAGCTCCTTCAGAAGCTGAAGAACCATTTCGCGGGGTGATGGAATGCCAGAGGTGTTGGGAGATTCATCGAGTGCGTCCATGATGAGGTAGATTGGACATTGATTAGGGAATGAGAGCATTTGCTTCAGGCATCGAGCCAAATCGGGGTTACTAGGCTGTTGGGTACCTTCGTCGTGGGACTTATAAAGACGTGATAGAATGTCGCAACAGGAATCTGATTGAGAAGAAAGTTGTATGAGAAGTGAAGACAATAGATCCTTCCAGTTTTGTTTCTTAGCATCACGGAAGTCGAAATAAAAGTAGGTCATCAAAGCCCCTCCATCCTTACATATGGGTCTAATGTCCTGGATGATCGTGGAGCTGATAACTGATATCAGTGACCTTCATAGACATAGCTAAGGGTCAACAAACCAAAGAATACTCTTGCCTGATCCGGCTATAAATACAGATTCTATCAGGTGCTGCTAGGTTGAAAGCGGTAGAGGACATACGTTTGCCATGAATCCAAAGTAGGGAACCAGAGGACTTCCACTCCTTAAAAATGTTTCCCTGAAAAAACCAGGTCGCAGTTCCCTCGTGGTGAGCACTGCACGCGACGTTATGGTTTGTGGAGGGATCTGGTGGAGAGAGCCATCTGCGGAGGTCCTGTCGTAATTGACTCCCTGTAAAGATGCTTAAGTCTGCAGACTTGGTATTACGGTAAATAGATGACGACGAACGTTTCACTTGATCTATGCCTTCGGCTGTCATCTTTCCATCTGAATGGTCCAAGGTTAAGTATCATTGCAACGATTGAACTTGAGAATGTGAGAATGTTTTACGCACCAGCAATGACCTCCGCGACCCTGTTGTCAACGACTTTTACTGTGCTGTCAACGCTGGCAACCTTATCGTTGACGGCGGCCACTCGATCATCAACCCGGGCAACCCTATCATCTATGGCCGCTACGGTGTCCACCACCTCCTTCACACCCTTGTCAACAGTATGCGTGATCTTTAAATTTTCTGCAGTCGCCATCCGAACTTCTTCGAGAGTCAGCTTATCGAGTCTCTTCAACGCATCTTCGATCTCAGTCCTTCCAATCAGCCTCTTCGCTATTTTTTCTGAACATCCTTCAATCAACAGTCACGTACTTGTATAAGCGAATACTTACTCATTCGGCCCTGCTTAATCTCTTTCATAGCAATCCCAACAATAGAAAGGACCTCGGCCAGTATCCGAACGACTATATCCATCATCTCCGACGTCGGGGGAACTTCTGTGTAAATATCTAGACGTCGGAAAAACATCTCAATACGTTCAAAGATGTCTATCAGAGTATCTTGGCTTGCTCGAGCATCCTTAGCTGCCTGAGAGAGATTTACACGTTACAATGGCCCACAGGATGTTATTTAGGATACACACTGAAAGGAGTACGCCGAGTCCAGCAGATACCACTTTGGCCGGTGAGAACACCTGTCGAATAAAAATGAGAATGCAGATATCAGACAGGTTCATGTCATGAGACATACCATGCCAACGCCCTCTCCAAGAGTCGTGGAGAGAGCAAAGAGAACGTTTACTGTTGGATCTAGCCATCGTGTCCATCGATCATCACTACTTTGGGACTGATCTAGCCCATGGAATTGTTGCTGAAGGACGGCGAGAATGGCGCTGGGAGTATTGCAAGGTTGGAGCTTTGCGGCGAGAGGATGTGCAAGTAGGTCGTTCTTTGTGCGCTTCTTGTATGTGTCCAAAGCATTATTGATGATTAGTTGGAAGTTAGAGGACGAGCTTGAGGACGAAGAGGCCATACAGGCCATACAATGAGTTCCGTGAGATATGAAGCGAGGGTCAATAGTTTGTTTGTAGAAGAACGGATGATGGGGCGTTGGTTGATGATAGGGCAAAAGGGAACAGTTCACTCGGCGCAGCGCCCATGGGCACACATGTGGTGGATAGGCGCGACTTCGAACCAGCCAGACTATCAGAGAACGCCGATGGCCAGTGACAGACACTGGCAGTCTCGACTTTCTTCTTCAATTTCTTCCAGCATATTCCTCAGCTCGAAAAGTATACATCAGGACTCCCACCAGTAGAACAAAAAATTGAATAAGGTCCATGCAGACAGGTGGCCGGTCGAGTGATTGGGGCTTGTTCGGCAGGGGTGTTTCCGAGTTGTTTGTACGCCGTTTTTCCTAGGGCCGTCGCTGGCAGGTGACGTGTACACAAGAGTGAAGATGTCCGAGTCTGCTAACGAGAATACCTCTTTCTTAAAGTGACAGAGGATCGACAAGTGACATATGAGCTAGAAAGAGAACGTTCTTCTCTGCTCTGTTTGGAACGCATCCTGCTCGAAATCCTTGTTGAGGTCCTCTCCTACGTGACTAGGTAACTTTGAATAGGCCCATTCCGAGTCCCAGCTCCACATCCACCCTTCCCGATGCCTCTTACTGCCAAACCCACATGCAAGCGACACCTGTAGATGAAATTTCTTGCTTTGCAGTGGCCCGTGTTAAACTTCGTCATCACCCGAGAGACGACGCAGGACTTTACAACTAATCAGCTTCCCGCCGGAAACCAAAAAAAAAGTAAACGTGCTAGTGCATAAGGCGGTGGTCATGGCGCGGAAAGTTCGCAAAAAACTTCCACTTTTTGTCTTTCCTCTACTGTGGTACACAAGCGAAGTTGCCGAGGGCAGCGTTAACAGCATTGAGAACTTCTCCCTGAGCCTCAGTGCACTCACTGCGTGCATATAAGCACTTCTTCAGAGGCTACAATATCCACGGCCATAGGACTTTGAAAGCACCGCATCCCGTTCGATCTGCGCAGTTAACCGAAGTGCCGCTCAGTTAGTACCACGGTGGGGGACCACGCGGGAATCCTGGGTGCCGTGGTTCCTTTCCCTTTTTCCCCTCTCGCCATAGGTCGATACCCCTGTCATCTCCTGAAGCGACACCGTCGGGTTACTTGTCACGCCGCACTGCATGAATCCTAAAAGGCGTGTACACACCCGCGATCCAAGGGAAACAGTATATTATTCATTTGCTTCAGCCGCGCAAGGCAACTCGTTACTTTACATCGATATCTTTTTACCACGATACATTGAGTACAAAATACGATATACGGTGTAATTGATGTAAATTTCGATGCCGAATCGTGTGCTCAAGATATAACCAACTCGTGGCACCAAGCGTTACTAACTTGTCCTCTCTGCAGTCTCTGGGCTCTTCGCCCCAAACCGTGCAACCCATATCTCATTTCCCTCACCTTCCTCTGCAGAAGGTAGAAGTACTGGTTCCATCTGATTACGCAGGACATCCTCTGGTGGCATATGGTCACATCAAAGTGGCCTTCGTCTTCCATCTTGGTGCCATCCGTAGAATGTAATTTTGTCCCATACGGCAGGATCTTGCAGAGTTTCGACAATCAAATCGAGTCGATCCTTAGGCAACCAAATAATGTGCCACTCCTCCACTGCAGCTGGGTGGCTGAAATCGGTCAGTCCTTCGTCTTTAACGATCTAGTGCCGGTGGAGCGCGATTCATCCGAGAAGATCGAAGAAGGTGGGCGCTCCAAGGAATGAGAGTCGGCAACTTCAGATTTCGAAGATTCACCCTCGTCGGGACGCTGAGAGGAACGAGACGAAGACGTGTCATCAAGGTCAGTCTACGGCTTCAAAGTCCCCTGAAAGAACGGGCGACGGTGCCTCAACATTTGTAGAAACCCCCTCCGATCTGGCCTCCACACGACCGCTGTAGGATCTACAGTATCGAGGCAAAATTTTGATCCGGGCATAAGAGTTCAGAATGGTCTTTTGAAAAATGCCTAGGTCGAATGTGAGTAAAATTTGATCACAGACGGACGTCAAGTGGTACTCTCCGTGAACACGACTATTTAACAGGACCATCAAGGCGCCCTCGGGAACTGCACTGGGAGTATTACGGCTGTTTCGCGCTCGGAAGAACAGGGCACATAGACAGAGTTGGGGAGAGTACCTGATCGTGTACACGTACTGTAACGTGGGCCCAGAGAGAAGAGTGTTTTGGCGTAATATAAAGCTACAGTAAAGTACCCGCTCTCTGAGATCTGAGATGCTTGGCTACCCCATGATACACGATCTACGGCACCTATACTAGTGATGCGATGTTTCTTACCTAGATTACCTTTGGATCGGGCCTGCTCTCCAAAAGTCCGAAACCCCGTTGGAGGCCCGGGTGCGGCCAGGGCTTCTCATATGAGTGGAAGAAAAAAACCTTTTCACCTGAGGCAATGCTCACCTGGCCGCCTAACTCTCCTTTCGCGCTAGAAGGAAGAACAGCTACGAATTATTGCGTATAGCACAAATATTACAAAATATGAAAGAATGACAAAATATGAAAGAATGAAAATTGAAATGATCAATAGGGTCGTTCAAAGTAGCCACTTATTGGCTACTTATATCCCTACTTATTGATCACTTATTTGTGTTTTACTGCCAAAGTGGCAATAAGTAGATATAATAAGTAGCAAATAAGTGGCTACCGTGAACGCCCCCTCCGGGAATTTTGCAATAAGTAGCAAATAATTCAATTATTCTATGTATTAGTAAGGTTCGGCAATCGGCTCGGCAACACTGACTGAGTTTGAATTGCACCAAGTGGAAAGCACGAAGTCGCTTTGACGCTTGACATGCCTGCCACATCAAAACGTACACGTATGCTCGACGAGGTGGCAGGCTATCATGTCCAACGAAAGCGGGCTCGTACCCAACGCATGATATCCCAGTTCTTGGACGACCTCCTCAGCTCTGATCCTCAGGATGATGCCAACATCGCTGAGAGATCATCATCGCCTTCATCTCTGTCTTCCGCCTCTTCCGCATCCTCCGACATCACGACAACCGATTCTGGCTCATCCTCACGCAGCACCCATCTGGGACACACCTCTAGCGACTCTGAAGATTTCGATTCCCTTGAAGACAAGCTGTCGGAGCTGTGGGATGCTCAGGTTTGGGCTCTTGCGATGTATCTGCTTACCACACGGGTTTTAGAGGCATCTTCTCCTGTGAATAAATCAGGCCAGTTGCCCCTTTATCTGGACAAGTTTCGAAATACCCATCTGGACTTGTTTCGAAAGAAACTACGCGTCTCACCAATTGTCTTTGACCGCCTCAAGGAGCTCATTCAAGATCACTCTGTCTTTCACAACAACTCCAACGTCCCACAGCATCCCGTCCGTACCCAACTTGCCGTCTTCCTCGTTCACCTCGGGCATTATGGCAACGCCTCATCACCTGAGGACGTTGCTCAGTGGGCTGGTGTCTGCGTTGGGACAGTGATCAACGCAACATACCGCTGCCTCATCGCCTTCTTAGCCCTTCACGATGAAGTGGTCATGATGCCACCGAGGATGAGAAAGAACGAGCAAAGGAGTACGTGGAGGAGATGACCTGTCCGGAGTGGCGGAATGGGTTCTTGCTGGCCGATGGGACGAAGTTCGTGTTGTTTCAAAAGCCTGGATTACATGGGGAGGCATGGTTTGACAAAAACAAGAACTATTCGATTGACTGTCAGGTACGTGTGAGATCCTGTATGATGTTGCGCTAACTTACTCTCTCCAGATCATTAGCCAGCCTCAAAACCTTCTGATCGTCGATTACTCATTGGGTCACACCGGCAGCGTGCATGATGCGTGGGCTTTCTGAAGCACCCGAATGTTCAAGAACCATGACAAGATCTTTGCACCTGGTGAATGGATGTGGGCGGACTCGGCGTATCCACCTGAGACATGGAGTGTTTTGCCATTCAAGAAGCCCATTAACGGGCAGCTTACTGCAGATAAAAAAACATACAACTATTGGGTGTCCAAGGTGAGTTACACATTGCGTTTGATGCTTGATGATCTCACTGTGCACAGATACGTATACGCGTCGAGCACTCTATGGGCTTGCTGAAGGGAACATTTCAATCACTAAAGGAGATACGAATCCAGCTCGTCAACACCAAACGCCACATGGTTATCATCATGTGGGCTCGCGTCTGCATCGTCTTACACAACCTTATCATCCGCATCGAAGGCGACAACTTTGACGAAGTATGGAGGGAGAGTGTTGTGCACAGAGGTTTGAATCATGGTGCTAACGGTGATGCAGATGAAGAGGATGAGCCTGAAGACGCGTTGGAACAGGCACAGCGACAACTTGAGTCACCTGGGCAGCGCTTCAGGCTCAAGCTCATGAACGACTTGTTTGACAGCCCACACTGTAGAGCAGTACGCCACCCATAGTACTTGTCCCTTAGATACTTAGAGTAAAATCACACTCGCTTCAAGGTTTGCAACAGGTCCGAACGTATGAATTGTGGGAGGTATAGTACTACAAAGAAACTACATAGTGAACGGGCTGAGCGACGAAGACTCAGATGACAGCATGGCATCATCCAGACCAGGCGTGAGCCCAAATCCATTGAGAAGCGCTTGGTTCTGGAGCTGAGACTGCGTCGCTACCGGTGCAGTTTGCTGGGTTTGGGACATCATCATCCGCATCCGCATCATGCGGAACTCATGCTGCTCACGCTGGTGCTGCTTCTCCATCGCCTTTGTCTCCAGCTTGCGACGCTTCAGCTCCAGCTCACCTATTGCACGCTCGTGCTTCTGCGTCCCCAAATGCTCAAGGAGCTGATGCTCCTTCGTTGATCCTTCAACAAATACATCTTGGAGGGCACGCTTTAATGTTGTTCTCGACTTGGGAGTACTGGATCGGGACGACGTCTTAGATGTAGCCTCGGCCTTGACCTTGCTGCAACCAGCGGTAGACGAAAGCGGTGTGAATGGGGTGATGGAAGTCAAGCTGGCTGAGGGGATGGCATCATCACCATCGGGTGTGGTGTGCAGGCTATAAGGATCGCCTTCGTCCTGGAGAAGCAAAGAAGTTAGTCACAACCAAAAACAAAACTGAACACATACCAAGCCTAAGCTACCATGTCCGTCACCTCCCATCAGCACTGAATGTGCTTCATCCACCAAATCTTGCCCTGGGTCAGAGGAGACAGTGTATGGGTTGAAGTTTGGTAATGTGCGCCAGTAGCCGTGTAGCCTTGGCCACCACTTGAAGTTCTCCGTTTCCTTCTCTACAATTGGTTAGGTTCGCATAAGAACATAGGATAGATCAGTTATACATACCGATTATGTTCGCAATCTCGCTGCCTGGCATGACATCTTCTGCCTTCAAACCAGCACCGGTCCTCCCAATACGCTCATTTACGGCGCGATACTGCTTTTTGAGCCTAAAAAAAGTAAGTCAGTAAGCTGATACCGAAGGCGTAGCTAGGTACTTACGTGTTGGTGATGTAGTTGTCGATGGCCTTTGCATACTTGCTTGGGTTGGTTGTGAAGTCGGCTCGAATGGCTGTGTCCTCGTCGATAGAGAAGACGCCATTTGCAACTTCCTGGTATGCAGCAGCCTTGCTCGACTTAGCGGTCAACTTGGAGCGTCCTTCCAACTTTGCAGCTTGAGTAGAGTCGCCAAAGAGCTTGATTGCGACCTCCGGGTGTGCGTCTAGGTAGTCCAGCAAATGCTCCATACGCTTAGGATACTTGTCCCAAACTATACGAGCAGGGATCTTGAGGGTCACGGTGAGAGCATCAGTGGTGGGCTCTTCAACTTCAGATGTGCTGGCTTCAGACCGTGCTTCACTACCCATAGCAGCAGTCGTCTTTTTGCGTCCACGTCCAGTTTTTTTGCTCGCAGTACAGGAAGACCCCACATGGGTTTTTTTCGGAGACTTCACAGCCTTGAGTTTTGTTGCTTTAGCCATGATAGACAGATGTGAGGAGGGAAGGACGATGAGGGAGCGATGAAGGGAAGGACGATGAGGGAGCGATGAAGGGAAGGACGATGAGGAGCAATGAAGGGAAGGACGATGAGGAGCGATGAAGGATACGTAACCATGGAAAAAATCGGCAAATCGGCAAATCAATTGGAGTTTTGATTCTGAATAAGTCACCCAATAAGCAAGGGGCAATAAGTGGGCATCTAAAATAATCGCCAACAAAGCTCCTTATGCCACTTATCGCTCTCCTTCTTGTCCTCCTTATTGAATAAGTAGAAAAATAAGTGACATGATAAGTAGCCAATAAGTGGCTACTTTGAACGACCCTAATGCTCGCCAAGGTCACGGTAAATACTAGACTATAATATATAGTACTGAAGGGACCTCCCTACAACTCACCCTCTACTTGGCACGATATTCTGACAGCAATGCTATAATCTCGTCGCGTCCATACTCCGACGCAACCTGGAAAGGGGTACTGCCTTGGCCATCCTCCGCATCTACATTCGCACCATGCTCGAGCAGCACGCGTACCACCTCGACCCTGTTATTTTCCATTGTTACATGCAACGGGGTTCTGCCAGAGCCGCCGCCAGAGCCTGATGCATGCGCGTTCACGTCTGCACCATGTTCAAGCAATAACCGGGCGACATCAGGCAATGATTGATAGATATTGGGAATGACATGGCCCTGGTCGTATCCTTGTGACACAGCATGCATCGAAGTCCACTCGTATGTATCCCGGGCATCAACATCTACCTTGTAGTTGAGCAATAACTGAACCATCTCCAAATCCCCATGCCAAGCGGCACCATGGAGTGGAGTTGCCCCGTTGTTATAGCAGGCACTCACGTCTGCGCCATTCTGACGGAGAAGCTCTGCTGTCTGGAAATGCCTTCTCGACAATGCCGCGAACAGCGGCGTCACAAAGTAGCCACCCCTGGCATTCACATGTTGTGGATACCTGTCAATCAGGCGTTCCACAAGATCTTTAAATCCGCACAGTGCGGCATAGTATAGGGGAGTAGCGCCGGTTTTCGACCACAGGTTCCAGCGAAGGGATGATAACGCCGTCTCGGAGCGGTTGTCTGTGTCGTGTAATTGGAGCCAAGCCGCGAAATATGGTTTATCCAGGTCGAAAAGATATTCCATCGCCTTCCGTAGCAACGACGACACGCTCTGGAACTGTGCATGCGTGACCCAGTGTGAGGCAGCGTATTCGGCCAAGGGAGAGTTCTTCTCGTCCGCATTCTCTTCAGCATGATCATCTAGCTGGAGCAAAACGCTCATGCAAGCCTGAGCCAAGATCGTATGCGCAGGCTCGAGATCGACATGATAACAAGAGACATCTCCACTTGAGGTAGTGAGCCGTGTCGAGGTCAGGTATTCCTTGACCGAAAAATGCGAGAACTGAACGACACGGGAATCCCCTGTGTCGACAACGGCGATTAAACTGGAACATGATGTCAAAAGAGCTTGTTCTTGATCCGACCACCGCCAATTCAGTTTCAACTTTGGGATCCCTTCTGCATCGCCAAAGTCAACCGCAAGGACTTCTGCGAGCTCCTCCACACCGAGTGGCCGAATAGCCGCAACGAGGCATTGCAAGATACGACGGGCGTGATCTCGGTTCGGCTTCTTGATTTCCCTCAGTACACGTTCATATGTCTCGTCCAGAGATTCGGGTAATTCGTCGAGGGTACGATGAACACTTGGTGGAAGACAGTGTCGGAGGGTTTCCAGCTGACAGAACGCCCAACGGAACCTGTTGAAATTTTCAATAAATGTTAAGGATAAAACGATTCACTTACATTCCATCAGCTCTTTCCGAGAGCGTCTTGATGACCAGTTCCTTGTCTTCCATCCTCCATCTCCTCATAATTTGTTCCGAATTCGAGTAAACGATGGACCTAACATATTCTGCAATATCTTCTTTTTGTCCACTTTGATCATGCAGCGATACTCGGCAAGGGGTCAAAGGTTCAAGAACATTTCGTATGTCGAATTCTGGTCGGCTTGTGACACATATATGAAGATTCGGAAGGGAAAGATCGACGAGCTCCTTCAGAAGCTGAAGAACCATTTCGCGGGATGATGGAATGCCAGAGTTGGGAGATTCATCAAGTGCGTCCATGATGAGATAGATCGGACATTGATCAGGGAATGAGAGCATTTGCTTCAGGCATCGAGCCAAATCGGGGTTACTAGGCTGTTGGGTACCTTCGTCGTGGGCCTTATAAAGACGTGATAGAATGTCGCAACAGGAGTCCGATTGAGAAGAAAGTTGGATGAGAAGTGAAGACAATAGGTCGTTCCAGTTTTGTTTCTTAGCATCACGGAAGTCGAAATAAAAGTAGGTCATCAAAGCCCCTCCATCCTTGCAAACGGGTCTAATGTCCTGGATGATCGTGGAGCTGATAACTGATATCAGTGACCTTCATAGACATAGCTAAGGGTCAACAAACCAAAGAATACTCTTGCCTGATCCGGCTATAAATACAGATTCTATCAGGTGCTGCTAGGTTGAAAGCGGTAGAGGACATACGTTTGCCATGAATCCAAAGTAGGGAACCAGAGGACTTCCACTCCTTAAAAATGTTTCCCTGAAAAAACCAGGTCGCAGTTCCCTCGTGGTGAGCACTGCACGCGACATTATGGTTAGTGGAGGGATCTGGTGGAGAGAGCCATCTGCGAAGGTCCTGTCGTAATTGATTCCCTGTAAAGATGCTTAAGTCTGCAGACTTGGTATCACGGTATATAGATGACGACGAACGTTTCACTTGATCTATGCCTTCGGCTGTCATCTTTCCATCTGAATGGTCCAAGGTTAAGTATCATTGCAACGATTGAACTTGAGAATGTGAGAATGTTTTACGCACCAGCAATGACCTCCGCGACCCTGTTGTCAACGACTTTCACTGTGCTGTCAACGCTGGCAACCTTATCGTTGACGGCGGCCACTCGATCATCAACCCGGGCAACCCTATCATCTATGGCCACTACGGTGTCCACCACCTCCTTTACACCTTTGTCAACAGTATGCGTGACCTTTAAATTTTCGGCAGTCGCCATCCGAACTTCTTCGAGAGCCAGCTTATCGAGTCTCTTCAACGCATCTTCGATCTCAGTCCTTCCAATCAGCCTCTTCGCTATTTTTTCTGAACATCTTTCAATCAACAGTCACGTACTTGTATAAGCGAATACTTACTCATTCGACCCTGCTTAATCTCTTTCATAGCAATCCCAACAATAGAGAGGACTTCGGCCAGTATCAGAACGACTATATCCATCATCTCCGACGTCGGGGAACTTCTGTGTAAATATCTAGACGTCGGAAAAACATCTCAATACGTTCAAAGATGTCGATCAGAGTATCTTGGCTTGCTCGAGCATCCTTAGCTGCCTGAGAGAGATTTACACGTTACAATGGCCCACAGGATGTTATTTAGGATACACACTGATAGGAGTACGCCGAGTCCGGCAAATACCACTTTGGCTGGTGAGAACACCTGTCGAATAAAAATGAGAATGCAGATATCAGACAAGTTCATGTCATGAGACATACCATGCCAACGCCCTCTCCAAGAGTCGTGGAGAGAGCAAAGAGAACGTTTACTGTTGGATCTAGCCATCGTGTCCATCGATCATCATTACTTTGGGACTGATCTAGCCCATGGAATTGTTGCTGAAGGACGGTGAGAATGGCGCTGGGAGTATTGCAAGGTTGGAGCTTGGCGGCGAGAGGATGTGCAAGTAGGTCATTCTTTGTGCGCTTCTTGTATGTGTCCAAAGCGTTATTAATGATTAGTTGGAAGTTGGAGGACGAGGTTGAGGATGAGGAGGCCATACGATGAGCGCCGTGAGATATGAAGCAAGGGTCAATAGTTTATTCGTAGGAGAGCGGATGATGATAGAAGGTGATGCAGGTGATCGGACAAGGGAACAATCCGTTTAGCGCAGCACTGCCACTGGCAGCAAATTACCCTGGGACTTCCACTGACACTTGGACGGCGCAATGGCTACGTAGAGTTAATGATAATGGCACTATTTGGAGTCTTTACTTTCGTACCATAACAACTACTGTAACAAATTAGACCATCTCGGGAATGTAGTCATCCGCCATCGAGCAGCGTTCAACCACTTGGCGCAGGCCTCCGGATACTATATCGTTGCTTTCAAGGCGGCTACCGTACTACCATGCCACGTGGATATGTCGAGGAAGCGTGACTACTGTAGTACTGCCGCACGAGGACCACTGGTGGCGAATGTCCTCTTTCGTGGAGTATAATTCTTTGGCTGTATGACCTGCTTGCCTAACGTTAGTAACATACTGTCAGTACAACGATGACTCGGGGGATTCATGGTTACTGCCTCACCCTCCCATTTATGCACCACAGCGGGATAACTTGTCGCTTTGTTTCTTTGCGTATACCGCGAGGGACCACCCGCAATTCAACCATGCAGGCTCTCGTCCCCTGGTTAGGCTTCATATGGGAAAGCGTGAGCCTCCGAGCCCACAGCGTTTTTCATGTCCTTTTCTCAGAGGCTTACTGCCTCCTTCGCCTGCGCTTGGGTTAACTCGAGCGTTGACATCCCCGTCGAATGTGAAGGATGAACTCGTAGAGCCGTCGCCACGACTAATGCCTCATGTGCAATGGCACGTTTCGCGAACGCCAGGCCAATCTTATAGATGCGCGTGTAGCATTGCTATTTGTGAGTAATAAAGCTTCGAGGTTGGAAGAGATCGTGTATCTATTTGAGAGAGAGATAATACAAGTAACCCATGGCCGTTCTCGGAGGGTGTCAGAGGGCGGTGGGCTGTGAATGCTGTGAGTGGGGAGTAAGATGACGTAGACGACAAGTTACAATACGTGGATTCTCACGCTTTGTTTATTTTGGGCACGCTCGCTTTCCATCAGCATCAGCGATTGAGCGCGAAGCGAGATCGCCGACAGCCTACTTCGTTTCCTGATATTCGCCTTTATCCTCTCCTTTCCCGTCCTGTACTATGCCCAACCCCCTGGAAATTGGCAGAGAGCTTCTCAGCTCGAGTCTCTCATCACTCGTGCCACTACAGCCGCGCAGCCAGAGAACAACTATGCCCTTCACATCGAAATCGCAGAGTATATCAACAAGAAAAAGGCTAACACGTATATTTCGTTTCTCTCAATCACGTTTGACTTGCTGAAACTTATTGGGAGTTACCCAGCCCGCGAGAAGCCGCGATGCTCATCGTCCAAGCTGTAAATCACCGCAATCCGCACGTCTCGCTCCTTGCCCTCGGGTTACTCGATACCCTTGTTCAGATGTGCGGATATCCATTTCACCTTCAAATTTCTACAAAGGAGTTCCTCAATGAGCTCGTCCGACGCTTCCCCGAACGCCCACCACCGTTCCCTGGTCCTGTCATGTCTCGTATTCTCGAACTCATTCATGGCTGGAAGGAGGGTATCTGCGTAGAATCGCGTTGGCGCGATGACTTGGGGAACATTCGCGATATGCATCGTCTGCTAACGTTCAAAGGCTACCGTTTTCGCGACTTCCCCCGTAATTCGTCCGGCCCATCTACATCCGTACGTTCCACCTTCCAGTACTGACATATCCTATTGCTTACAGTTTTCCTCAGAACCTCAAGTCGGCGGAAGAACTCGAGAATGAGGATCGGGAAGCGCAGTCTGCCAAGCTTCAGGAGCTCATTCGAAGAGGGACCCCCCGAGACCTCGCCGCGGCTCAAGAACTCGTAAAGTCGTTGGCGGGAGCAAATCCGGATGCCAAGCCAGACTATCGCTCCCAGGCGCTAACCGAACTGAATAAATTAGAACAAAAAGTCATCTTACTCCACGAGATGCTCGATAACGTGGACACCGAGCGTGCGGAAAGGTTTGCCAAAGGAGATGTCTATGATGTATGGAATCTACCCTGCCAAGCATCCGATGTGATAACTGATAGTGTCCTACAGCAAGTTGCGACGATCTTACTCAATTCCAGACCGAAGATCCAGAAATGGATCTCAGACGCAGAATCGGACGATCCTGAGTCACTTGGTATTTTCATATTTTTGCTTCGTGAAACGTCTCTCATCACTTTTCCTCTCAGATACATATCTCCAAACCAATGACCAGATTAACAGTGTTCTTTCGCGATACGATGCATTCAAACGAGGCGAGACTCCTCCCGCCGCAATTCCGTCCGAACTTCTTCAAGGCAAAAATGACCCGCTCTCACTCATCGATTTCGACGATTCCACACCGCAGCCAGGTTCAGGCAGCGGCACCGGGTCGAGTGGCAAGCCAGCGGATGACCTCGCAGGGCTTTTCGAGTCCGCAGCATCTCTAACTTCCGTCCCTGTAACGCAACCTCCCGTAGCAGCATCCTCTGGCAGCCTTGGAACACCTCCCCTACCACCCAATGTTACCAACAGACAAGCATCTGGAAATTCTCCCCAATTTTCGTCCCCATTATCCGCAACATCTGCACCATCGTCACGTCCGCAGTCTCTATTCGGGCAAATCAAGTTACCGAGTACTCCGCCGCTACAAAATCAATCACAAGCGTCAGGGGGTGTAGGATCGCCTGGCGTAATCTCTCCGCTGGCGCCTGCAAGGGCTTCTCCATCAAGCAACCTAGCCGCCACAAGTATACCACAACAATCTTTAGTCCCCCAAGCGACATCCGTGCCGCCTATTTCGCAGGTTTCTACCCCGCAGGGAAAAGATCCGTTCGCAGATCTTGCAGGGCTATTTTAAGTTGACATTGCATTATGCCCCAGGGCTTATTACAGGCTACGGCAGTATGGACACTTTGCTACTTTTGTCATCTTGAACAACTCAATGGGTACAATATCAAGTGTCTTTGATGGATTTTCTTTTCCGGGCCTGTGTGGGTTGCGTCAAGCTATAAACCCCCAACTGAGCGGTGGGCATCCAAAGTGGCACTTGGGCCATCATCTGTAAGTGTGTGGGGAGTCTTGTACCTTGAAAGGCGAGTCTCATTGTCCTTCCAAATCCGGGCGAGTTTCATTGTGCGATTCCGGTAACTGGCACTGGCACTTCGAATCCAACTATGGAATTCACACCGCTAGAGTCTTAAGCATGCTTACAGAACTGCCAAATCTACTTCAATCTCAATAATACATTTCACGGCTCTTTGGTCGGATGCCAGTGGTTGCCAATTATGACGGACCCTGGAAGCATTCGCTTTGTTTTCTTCAATTATTCGGGCGCGCGCATACCCGTGCCCGGGCCACCGGGACAGCACCTCGTGCCACTATATTAGTTGACACACAATCCAAGTCCCGAACGGGGTATGTCTTCCTTTGTTATAAACAAGCATGGTATGAATCTTTGAACTCAGCATTGATACCTGTCCGTGCCGTGTGTGTGTTTTGTGTCCTGCTGACGAGTACAGTAGTGATGCGGCCTTTGGTCCACAAATGACACAGCCAGCCCCGGCCGGTGCATCATCTCGCTTTGGGGTTCAAATCCCGTCCGAGTGCAGGTAACAAAAAAAAAAAAACCCAGACCCTTGCGTTGGATTGCCGAGGAGTAGCGAGTCCCCTGGCCCACATAAATCTGGTTTCCTGCGACCGTGGTTTCACCCGGCTCCCTTTCCAAATCTTTTTTTTTTTCAAACCTGCGTCCCAGTTTCTCGCTTTGTCAGCTTGTGGATATTTTTGCCCTCCATCGCTTTTCGTTTCAGGAAAATACAGATGTTTCTTATGTTCCCCGGGCCGGAGAAGGAGGGCAAGGCAACGGTGAGCGTGGTAGTCTCCACTGGCAGGGGGCTCTGTCGCTCACAGATGGATGGCATACTCAGCCCTTGAGGCCTGCCAACACACTTGCAACTTGCGACGTCTGTGGTAAGCAATTGGCACGTCAGTCTGACATGCCACGCCACAAACGACTTCACGACCCCAAGCCCGACCGATGGTGAGGAAAGGAAATCGAGTAACATTTGTACCACCACCACTGAAGACTCTACCTGTAGGATGCATTGGTGTCCTGAACCAGGCTGCAATTATGGGAGCATGCAACGTTCAAATCTCAGGAATCACATTCGAAAGCAGTAAGCGACCATTTCTCCGTATAATGATTCATGGTGGCCACCGCTCACAGTTGTGCATGCATGCAGCACCGGACAGCGGCTTCACTGTCCAGACGACCCGACATGTCCTTACTCTGCTTCTGACAAAAGCGCATTGCTACGACATCGGCAGAGAAAGCACGCTTATCAGGCGAAGCCGACCGCCTCGAAGGACAGATATGTGAACGCAAGCAAGAACAGGATAAGCTCCTCGGAAAAACAGGACGATCCAAGCGATGATGACAGTTCCCCGACTTCCCCTTTGGAGTATGTCACAGAGTCATGTTGTGCGTGTTGCTCATCGATGGCGTTCGAATCGAGTGGCCAGGCCTATGGCCCGGGCGCAGTTGACGAAACGGATATTTGGCAAGATGATGATCATGCCTTTCCTCAGGCAACCAACACCGTGACCGACGTGACAAAGCAAACAGTCGAATCGATCGAGCGGTCGCTCGTCGAAGGTCACGTCACGTCTCGGTTTCCAGTCTCGTTTGTACGTACCCGTCTCCCCCATGTGCACGGGAATGGTGCTCTGTCACTGCCGGCTTCGAAGCACTGCCGTTGCTGCCGCACGTCCAACTTGCAGTCGACTCCAGAGATAGTGGCCCAGTCCAACAGCACCGGAACAAACCCAGCACCGAGAGCCAGCACAGGGGTGAAAGTCAAAGAAGTTGTTATATATGGACGAGTGGGCTACCTCGTCCAGGAGTCTGCGTCTACTGTAGACAGAAGCCATCATAACCTATCTAGGACGAGGGGGGCACCGACTAGTTATTCACGCGTTTCGACCTGAAGTGCCAACGAAGGATATTAGGAATCCATTGCAAACGTTTTAGTTGAGAGATTGGAGTGGTGGTAGTAGTTTGTCGATCGACTGTATGAACATCAAGGTCACATGGTGTGACCGAACGCGTTATTTTTAGCGATCAACGTGTGTGACATGTTATCGAGAATTTGAAGAGGAAAGTACTGTACTGTACCTCTTGCCGCTGCCGCGCCATCTCGTTTCCCAAATTAAATTTATTTCTGAGCTGTTATTGAATAATTACAAGACATGTAAATATACGAAAAGAAAATATACGCTATTTTCAAAAAAGGGGTGGTGTAAAGTGCGACACAAAGGCAAACGCATACACTGGGGATCGCACGGTGTGACAGGGGCGCCATAATTAAGAGCAGGCGCATTCTCGAGCGCGGGCGGTGTGGAAGCTGGTTGGGAAACATGGAGGGGCAAGGCAAGGGGCGCGTGTTCGAGGTATGGGGCATTGGGGCACGGAGCTCACCGCAGTAACCGTGGTGGACAGCACATCCAGTTTACCCGAGCGCTCGACGCCAGCATACGGATCGGTACTGTATGGAGGTGCCAATATTTTTCCCCTTAGCAGCACCAATGAAGCGCTCGGTTATTCTGTGCTCGGCGACTACTGTAGTGTTTTACCCCATTCGTTTGGCTGTACTGTCTCCGTCCAAGAGGCGCGACGGCAGCGCGGTATCCTTGAGCTCAGTATTAAATAAAAGAGTTGGCGCGGCGCGCCGGCGGCGTCACTCAGCCCGGCGTCTTGAAGGAAAGAAATCGGTGAGACGGGGACAACGGGAGTCTTTTCCGGGCTTTTATCGAGCGGTCCGAGGGAGGACATTAAAATGGCCGACAAGTCCAAAACTGGTGGGGGATTAGTTATTTTTAGTATTCAAGTATTTTTGTATGCACTAAACGAACAACCAACATGACAGAATTAGTCAGCGAGTTCTATCCTGTGCGTGAGTCGTGTCGTGACAGCATCAGTTCGGCTCGATTCGAGGTTGCGGCTGCTGGCACTACGCTCCATTTCCAAACACAACCCTTTGGACGCCTACCTTCTTTCCCATCTTCTCATCACCTGCGACACCACTCCGTCACGCTGGGCCCATACCTTTATAGCCGTTGGCTTATGGCTCCCTCTAACCTGTCATTCCCCAAGTCCAGGGACTTTCATGCTCGGGCTATCCTTGGTCCCAAATTACACGACCGCCTACCCAACGTAAAGGTCCTCATAGTAGGAGCCGGTGGTATCGGCTGCGAGCTTCGTATGTTGTGTCCTATTCCCGCATGCATATCTCCTGATGACGGACAATTTTTGGTGCCCTTTGCAGTGAAGAACGTCGTACTTGCCGGATTCGGCATATCACCCTACTTGATCTTGACACCATCGACCTCTCCAACCTGAACCGTCAATTTCTATTCCGAAAAAAGGACGTGAAGCAAAGTAAAGCAATGGTATGCCCCCCCTCCCCTCTATGCTACCATTGTTTAGTGACTGCGCCAACGCGTTTCCCCCAGGTGGCCGCGCGCACAGCATCCGCGTTTAATCCTAATGTCCATATCATTCCCATTCACGGAAACATTAAGGACACGCAGTTTGATCTGGCATGGTTTAAGGGCTTTGACATTGTTTTGAACGCACTAGATAATTTAGGTATGCCGCATATATTTATAGCGTTTGTGGTGGAAACTCAACGCTGGCCCGTCAGATGCCCGACGACACGTGAATAAAATGTGCATGGCAGGAAATATCCTCTAGTAGAGTCCGGCACAGCAGGTTATCTTGGCCAAGTCCAGCCATTGCTAAAGGTATGTACCATATGATGGAGCTTGAAACGTCCGTGACTCAATCTCGCGCGGCAGGATCGTACAGAATGCTTCGATTGCATCCCTAAACCGACGCCCAAGACCTATCCCGTATGCACCATTCGATCAACGCCAACTCAGCCAATACACTGCATCGTCTGGGCGAAAAGCTACTTGATACCGTAAGCTTCCCAATCTCCGTTCTTCCCCGGGGGTCACTTATCTTGGCGGGATTAACCGGACTACCATGCGATAGGCAGCTTTTCGGGGAAGACGAAGACTCGACATATGAGTTGGATGAGGCCGAGAACCAGGGCGAAAATGGTGAGCCGCCGTTTGACCTCTGTATTTCGTTAAATGCACTTTTGCCTTGGATATTGACTCCGATACCCACTCTGTTCTTAGCTCAGGAAATCGCAAATCTGCGGAGGGAAGCACAAGCATTCATGACCGTTCGAGCTGCGCTGCGTTCGAGAGATACCAGTTCCAGTGCCGTGAAGATGGCGTTTCAGAAGGTATAGTGCCTTTGACTACTACTGTGTGAATCATCAATCTAATTACTCGACTAGGTATTCCACGATGACACTCTCAACCTCCTCTCGATGGAGGATATGTGGCGTTACCGAGACAAACCAGTGCCATTAGACTTCGACCTCATCCAAAGTGATGAATTCGTCTTACGTGGGCAAGTGATTGGTGCCGTTAACGCCACTGCTGATGGTGTTTTACGCCCCGCAAACGGGGATAGTGGCGTCGAGGGGCACCTGAATGGAAGTGTTACGAGCCGTAATGGTAGTAGCGCAACCCCAACTTCGAATGCCCCTGCAGGCAAGCCGGTCATGGTTTGAAAGATCAACGCTCTTTATCACTTCGGGAGAATTTAACTTTGTTTATCTCAAGGTTGGTGTTAACACTCTTCATCGATTGTGCGCTTATGTTACGATTCAAAGTTCGGAGCGTCTCGCAGCGCGGCTCAGAGCGGGCGAAGAGACTATATCATTCGATAAGGATGATGACGACACGCTGGATTTCGTCACTGCCGCGGCGAATCTACGTTCTGGAGCTTACGGTATTCCAGGCAAGAGCCGTTGGGAAGTCAAGGGTACGCGACCTGCCGGTACCCTGTCTTGGCAAATTCATACATATTATATCTAGAAATGGCAGGGAACATCATACCTGCAATTGCAACGACCAATGCAATTATTTCGGGTTTGATTGTGCTGCAGGCCCTGCACTTGTTGCATGCAGCTCTTGGTTCTTTGCGAAACGTTCATGCACAATTCAAGCCCTCCGCCCCTCTGAGCTCCATTAAGCTTTCATTGCCGAATCCTCAATGCGGTGTTTGCCGTGATGCCTATGCTTTACTTCAGTGTGATCCATCACGTGTTACGCTCGCTGAGGTACTCGATGGTATTTTGGACGGATCGGAGCGAGAAGTTAGTACGTACGAGGATAAGCGTATGCTCAGCGATCCGGACTTCGATGACAACCTCGATCGTACGCTCGAGAGCCTCAGTGTGACCAAGGGGAAATTTTTAAGCATAGCGGATGAAGATGGTGAATTCGAAACAATATCTCTCGCCATCTGCCCTCTCCCGTGAGTTCCAAAAAAAATTTCCTCCTTCGTTTACTCAGGTCCAGCCACTTATTTGTGCTTCAGACCCAATCACCCAATTGATGGCCCTGTCATGATACTCCCTAGTCCTCTACCAAAACCAGGGAAGAGACCGAAGCTAGTCATCTCTCAACCTTCATCACCATCGACGCCATTACGTGCACAGAAGCGGTCGGCCCCGGACAGTGTAGACGAGGTGCAGCCAGCTAAGCGTGCACGAATCGCCACTCCTCTCCCCAACCATTCTCCGAGCACATCGCGACGTCTCGAAGAGGACGGTTTGATTTTACTAGATGGAAATAGACCGATGGACGATGATATTGATATCGTTGTGATCGACTGACTGACTTGTTGTGCTACCTCTCTTGCCTTACCTCCCTACCTTATTCGCATCTATTGGGTATGTTCTTCATCTACAGTACACGCATACCATTATACTATGGCCCACACCGAATGCTTTGACAATCTATCCACACGGGCCATTCACTTCCCAACCTCTGCCTATCCCTGCACATCAAGGTGGGCCCACATTTCATGCATACGCCACGCCATCCGAGTCTACAGGTCCCGAGAGTGTGGCCGCCCCGGCCTGCCCGTGATCCCACTCCAAAACCACCCACACCTACTCATACGACCTAATACAGGTTGCGTTGGAGGACAATTTCTTTATGGCGCAGCACAGTATCCCACAACAAACTGGGAAATGTGCATCAGGGTGCTGTATGAGTTGCAGGCTTGCCGTTGTCTCCATGTCATCCAAAAGTAAATTACTTAGAACTATACTGTAACTATCCTCGTGCCAACCTCGCAACCCTAAAGCCTGATACACGATGCCTCTAATTTACAACTCAACCTGTAGTTCGCTCTCTCTACAGTCCTACTGTACACTGAGAACTGCATCTGAGGTAGTGTCTATTTGGCAGACCGAACGGTCGTTTTCAGGGGGATTGCTATCATGAATGATACACAGACGACGTGCATACTGTATGCTCCCTTTTCAACACCTTTCCATGTCGTGTCTTGTCCGTTCTACCTTTGTTTCGAGTACTTACCTCTTGATCTTGACTTGGCTCTGCGCTTTAGTATCGTCTTAAAAAGGCACATAATTGGAACCGCCCTGTTACCATACGGACATGATTTTACGAGAGGTAAGCGATTCTACCACTTGAGACAGTAAACGCACAATACACGGGCGGACAACTCTGATGATACAGTGATGATACAGTAAGTGCCCATACATCATTACGAAATCATGAAAAACCATTCGATATGCCGGTATCGATCGTGACAACCAACCTGAGGATATTGACATACTGGTACTAGTAGGAAGAGCTCAACAATGAAGAGACGCACTGTCAAGAGCGTTGGTTACCGTGACCGCAACCACCTACAGGTTCGCTCCCGGAACCTGCTGTGGGGTTAAAATCCGCCATGATTTTGTGGATATGGGTACCGGCAGCGATCCACACTGCAACGCTTATAGCCATATCGACGTGGCCATACTCGACAGGTATTGCATGGCTTCTCCACACCATACGTTATCGCATCCCTAAAAGGGTAGGTAAGACAATGCTGAGTTATGAAGGAAGATGCGGACTGCGCACAGCATATGTTGGTCACTACACCACTCCCGAAGTTCATTAACTCGCCTGTCAAAGAACACAGAGCGATTGCAACGAGGAAATCGACATAAAAGGATCTACAAAAGCGATCAACAAGGAAGAGATAAGGTCAAATGCATTACTTACGATCACGAGCGTTCGTAGGTCTATTGGGGGGAGCTTTTAAATCTTGAGGTGGTTTGAGGTGGTTGAGGTGGCGCAGTTGTTGCAGTGTAGCCCCTCCATGGTGGGGTTGAACTCCAGGCTGTGTCGGGTAAAACTTTGCTGCCGCCGCCAGTTTGGCTGGCGCCCGCCGGATACAACCGCTGATTATCAGATAATGATCCTGTGGCTGGGAAGGGCCATGCGAGCCCTGATGTTCATACTGATGATGTGTGCCTACGGATAGATTCGGCGTTGTTTGGGATGAGGGGAGGTAAGATTGTGGGGGACCAGCGGAGCTGAATTGTGGTTCAGGAAAGGGTACCGTTCCCATGTAAGGCGAACGGTTACCATGGCCTTGTCCGGTGGTGGGGGTTGTAATGATTGTAATGAACTTTCAGGATAAGATGAATGGACTTAAGAGAAAGCATCAGCCCATAAGCATCTCAAACCGAAGACGGGATACCGTGGTGGCTCGGCGTACGGTCATTATAGGTGTTAGGCGGGGGCTGTGAGGAATGTCCATACTGTTGAGGAGGAGGATACGGGTTGGAGGTCTGATAATGACGGACGGATAATTTCTACCTTGTTGCTGGCGGTTCATGGTGGTGCGGCGAAGAAGGAATGGGAAATCTCACTTTGTGGCTCGAAAGGACCCTTTATTAGTGGGTAGAAGTTGATTCGCACGACATAGCCATATCACGATAGGCTAGACAGTCGTCTCGCACAGAGTCGTGTCAGGTGACAAGTAGACACCGACACAGGATGCCTTTGATCCGGGACCTTTCCGGGAGACCAATTACAAAGACTGCAGTGTACTGTATTGCCTTTGCCCCTTGTACCTGTTACCGCCCGCCAGATAGAAGCAAGGAGACTACCTATTCAAGGAGGGAATGTATGCCTCGTGTGTGTACAAAATGATTGCGCCGCCGCACAAGAGCGTTTCGGTACTGGGCGCAGCACTGCACATACACCCTGATGCAGCGCGGTGACATTCGTATTCGTTCACTGAAAAAGGGGGCATTGATGCGTTACCCTAGAAGAAGTCAGCAGAATCTAAACAAGATAGGGATAAATGGACGTTTCATAAACGTTTCATGCACATAGTGAGCGTTCACGAACATCGAAGTAATGAATGAGGTAAATTGTCAATGATCACGTGCACGGAGAAAGTCCTGTCGCGCTGCGCGTCATCACAAAATCACAACGCAACGGAGACTTAGACCCGAGCAAGCATGCCCTTAAGCCCGCTTCGTCAGCCAGGGTCAAGCACAAGAGCACACTCACACTTGACTCCCTTCTTCCTCCCAAAAAGAAATTAAAGGCTCAAAAAAGGTGTCTCGATTCTTTCCGTAGATACCACACGCATCAACTTAAGAGGCATTTGACTCTAACTTAGGATAAGCTTTCTCCGTGCCCACCCCTCAGTCCTTCAAATCAAACGTCCTCTGTCCCTAAACCACGGAATCGGTGAATGTGGCCACCAAGGATACAAGGGAAAGGAAGGCTATCATCGGTGATACGCACGAGGAATCTACCGGCACGTCGCATCTGTCTTTTCCTGCGCTAGAGGCTGATTTGGGTTCTCTTCTCAAGATGATCAACTTTGGGTGGATAAATATGCGCCGCAGACCCTGCAGGACCTTGCAGTGCACAAAACGCAAAGTAGAGGACGTTCGAAGGTGGCTAGTGGATGCATTTGATGAGAAAAGACGCTCTAAACACCGTGTTAGTCCTTCCATTTGTTTCCTGTGTTCGACCAGACGATGATTCGACAACGTACAGCGCTTGCTTATTCTCACCGGTCCTGCCGGTTCCGGAAAGACCACAACGCTGCGCGTTGCTCGCAAGAGAAATGGATCTTGATATCGCCGAGTTCAAAGATGACACGAACACAACCCGTTTTTCTACCTTTGGTGACGAGCCTTTAGCTTGTACGTCCGGCGATTCTTTTTTTTTCAGATATTTAGGCGTCGAATAGTCGATACCCCAGACTCTTTTACGAACTTTTTAATGCGTGCGGGCGCATACACGTCAATATTCACATCTACGCGTCGGAAGCTCGTTCTCGTCGAGATCTTCCCAACATTTCTGCACCCTGCAGTCCGCTCTCGGTTCCACGACGCGCTTAGAGCTCACATGGAAAATGCGTGGGATGTTGCACCTCTCGTGCTTGTTATCAGCGATGCTGGTGTATCCGCGGAAGGGGGTTCAACAGTGGCAGGGGTCGTGATCTGGCCATCGATGCGCGCATGGTCGTCCACCTGAGTTGTCATTCACGGCTCTCTTACGGAAATCAGGTTCGTTCATCCCTACGACTTTGCGTTGTTTCCTTATCGGGCCGACAGATGAGCATTAGGTTCAACCCGATCGCACCTACGCTTTCTCGCTTCTGCGGTGAGACGCGTAACTGCGCTGACAATTTACGCCCTTCGTCGAATACGTTGCATTCGATCCTGGAAGGCGCTGGAGGGGATGTACGTTAACGTGATCATGACGTTGGAATTTACTTGTGCGCCCCAAGTCTCGGAAGCAGTTGGGTAAAAACACGTGAGTGAATTATAGCTGGATTACTTTGTTGGATCCTGATGTAGGCTACCCCAGCGTGGCTCAATGTATCTGTGACCCAGAAGGAAAATGCGTTAATGCTCTTTCATCTGATGGGCAAGATATTTACAACAAACGTTCATTCGCTTCCTTTTTGCATGTTTACAAACTCTAATCCGAATCACTACAGGGAAGGGCGATCCGCACTCCCGGTCTGCTTCTGCAAAAGACATTGCACGAGACCGTATGCTTGATCAGTCACTGAAGGATCCACCACCATTACCCCCTTGGTTTGCTGCTGAGGAGCGACGAACCAGTCGCGTGGGCGTCGATGTACATGATTCTTCACATGATGATGAATTCCACCTGTTTCTCTGACTATTTTGTGCCATGTAGATGTTGTTTATGCGTCGACCCAATTGATGCGTCCCTTTTCGGGCTTTATATTCACCAAAATTATACACATACTGTTCTAGCCTTGAACAATGCAGTTCGCTCATCGATAACCTCAGTTGGACAGATAGCAATGAATCGAGAAGTGGGCACTGTCTTCTGGATTACTCATTGTGGATGCTGACAGCGGGGACCAGTGGTACGAAAGCTAACCCATACTTTCCACATGCTGGCGCTTGGGTCGCTTCACTCTTTACCTAGCCCTGTTCAGCGCACAGGACAACTTATATGTAAGCCGGAATTTTTTGGCGCCTTGCGAAGAGAACAAGCGGCGGGGATGCCTTGGAACGGACCTCGTCATGGCTTTCCGCTGTACGTAGTTTGCGCGACTCATTTACCCTTCAGGGAATCTGATGCCCAAGGTCGTACAGACTGGACTTTGGTCACGGGCTGCGGTCGCGACGAGGTGGGGGATCCTACGCGCGATGGGCCGCCAAGCCCGCATGGACACGGTGCTTTCTCGGAACTCGTCTTTGGGCAGGGTTCTATGCGTGCAGAGGTGTTCAATGAAGGAGATTGCGAGGATGTCGTTAGCTATGAGGAAGGCGAGCGTAGCCAGTCACATACGAGTCGTGAACCGGCTGCAGATTGTGGATACTTGGAGGACGATGATATTGAGGACTGGTAATG
>JAGKRU010000105.1:38483-104141 GCA_022884055.1 Russula griseocarnosa
CGCGTATGCGTCATATAGTGTGGAATGTACGTGATGACCCCTGCGTAATAGCCAGCAACTGTGACCTGTCTAGAACCCTCGAATCATTTTGTGATCGAAAGCCTTGTCGAAAGCACAATGAATTACTGTAATGTCCTATACGGGGACCCGGTGGCTATCACATCGAAGTCTAGCTACTGGTGGTCGCAGTCGTCTATGCGGCAGGCTGATTGGATGAAACCTCAAGCTTTTTTTAGGGAATAACGAGTGTCGCATCAATTCTTTGCCCCTGGTATATGTATTGACGATCAAAAGGGTTTCCTTTAGAATTCTGCTTCTAGACTTTGCGAAGCTCATTGCTCGACAAAGTTGCGTCCTATGCTATAATAGCCATCTCAATGTTGCCCACGCCTGAGCACTGCGATCAACAAGATCTGCGGGTACTGGCAATGTATCATTTAGCCATTCAAGTTCCCGTTGCGTTCTGAAAGTTTCCGGACATCTGCCATTGTACACTTCCCTGGTTGCCATGGACTCGGACCCTCAAGTGACCCCGATGGTGAGTGCTTCACGTTGCACTCGATGGCTCGTGACAGCTTTCCAAGGGCTCAGAAAGTATTCTTCTATGTCGTGCTTGACGGCGGTGTATCTGTTGACACCGACGGACCCTGACATGACACCTTGTGGGCAGAGCGATTTTCCGGATCAGAATAGCCATTGAATGACCACCTTTATGTTGTGCGGTGGAATAGATGCTCTCAACCACTGGGAGGATTGAGAAGGAGATCCTCATTTTTTATGTTGATCTTTCTCTGAATCTTTTATCGGCGTCTTTGCATAGTCACTTCATCAAGTGTTTAATCCTTTTTAGCCCGAGTCTATATTACTTTACTTCCCCCTGACCGACTTATCATCTACTGAAAGACGACTGCATGCACAGTGCAGTGCCATACTCGTCTATCAATCGTCTATGTCTATCAACCCGAACGATGTCGCGCACTGCGGCGCAGACGGAACATTTGAGTGCGACTCACACAGCTGAACTTGAACACGCGGCACTTGGCGGTCTGGCGGCGGAACTCTGTTCTTCTCGCCCGGACCATTTCGATCGACGCGTCTTCACGAGTTCACACCTAGCCTAAGAATGTCGGTGTACTTTTACAACAATATGCAATGGGCTGCGATCTTTCCGGCACCTCCAAATGCAAAAAAACGGCGAATGGCATTCAGTAGATCCTCGAGCTCGCACAGGCTGGATGTCACCACGAAATTTAGAGAGCGCAATGCATGCACGTAGCTGTTTCTGGTGCGTCCTTGGCATTTACAAGACGGCGAGCATGACGGTTCACACATGTACAAGCCGACTCGTAGGCGCCACTTCGACGGGAAAATCAACAGCACTCTCGAGACTTTCTGGCAGTTGCTTCCTCGATATGCAGACCCATGCTTCGCAGACACGAATGGAGACTGTTCTAGTCTCGCGTAAAAAGGATTAAACACCGATTTGCCAGTGGAAGTCATCATATGCGTGTTGCCGCGGCTCGAAGCCGATCACGTGTTCTAACTATGCGGAAAAGGTCGGCCACAACTGAGCTGCGAACGACATCAACGAACGCCATCAACAACACAATTATGGACCCCATTACACCCCCAAGAGCAACGAATCCGCTTCCGCAGTCAACTCCAATCAAAGTCGATGATTCTACCACATTGCCTTTCACCACTACTAAGAAATATCGCGTTGAATCTTGGCGCAGGATGGAGAAGAAATGAAGGATTACGTTCTTGGGCCGATAACTCCGCAACAATTTCTGGATGAATTTTTCCCTACGAATAACATCAATGATTATGGTCATGGTGTCGCGGGGGGTTCCATGCTGGTTGTTACAAGGACACGGTGACCGCTAGGGTGGAAAAGGATGCGTACGACCCTTTGTGAGCCTCTAAAGAATTCCGCTTTATATTTTTTTAACTAATATTGTTACTTTTGAAGAACGCGACGTCGAGGCACTTCTCAAATGGCTTCAAATTTGTCAATTCGTCTTTACATATCGATAATAATCCACGAGCGCGTTTTCCATTCGATGTCAAACCCGACATTTCTGTCTACCCACCCACACTAACGACGATGTGAAGACGAATTCTGCATTGGCTGAGATGTTTATCGAATTCAAGTGGCATCCTGAGACGACCCATTCACGATGTTTCTGAATCGACATCCGAGGATCAAACTTTCGTTCGTTCGACAAACAGCGCCTACGATACCCTTGGCCAAATTACTTCGTACGCTGCGGTGCAACTTGGCACACAGTTTCGAACGCATGTTTTTTCTGTTCTCGTCGTAAAGGACACTGCAAGGCTCCTCCGGTGGGACAGGTCAGGCACGATCGTAACGGCGGCCTTCAAATACAACGATTGCGACATTCTTGCTGAATTTTTCTTTCGTTACTCGAAGGCATCTGATGCAATACGCGGCAAGGACGAAACCATATCGACCATCACCCACAGAGAAAGCTGCGGCCACCACATTCTTGCAGCTGGACGAGACAGTCCCCTTGTCAAACTTTCAGTCCCTGACCCCCATGGCAATCGCCACTTCGTTACATATACCCTGAAGCAACGCTATATAGACTCGTAGGCCGCGCCACCCGCGTCTTCAAGGCCTATGATTTTTTGGAGCGGAAAGTGGTTATTCTGAAGGACTCGTGGAGGATAGATATGCCAGATATCGAGCAAGAGGGGAAGATATACAAGACACTTAACAACGCTAACGTTTGCCATGTTCCTCGTTGCATTGCATCAGGAGATATCAATCGACATACTACAAAGACCGATATTTACGTCAAAAATTTCTCGGACTGGGGTTTGGGGACGCATATTATTTCCCATCGGCATCACCGTCTCTGCTTGGATATAGTCGGACGTCACCTTGTGGAATACAGCAATTCATATGAAATGGTATCTGCTGTGCGAGATGCTCTTATTGGTGAGTTTTCATAATGCTAGACCACACTAAACACTAATACAATAATGCATCGCTGCTTAGCCCACAAGCAGGCATATGAAGTTGCAGGGATTCTTCACCGTGACATCAGTCCTGGAAATATCGTCATGGATCCCGAGGGAAAAGGATGGCTCATTGACTGGGATATGTCGAAACCCGTGTCATCGTCTATTTCAAACCCGATCGCGAGACGTGGAAGACGAACTGTGAGCAAAGACTATTTCTTTTAGTTATGATCAAGCTAACTCCGAATATGGTCCTTTTAGGGTACTTGGCAATTCATGTCCGCTCAACTGATGAGTGAGCCAAATGCTCTGCACGACTTCGTGGATGATCTTGAGTCGTCACTTTACGTCGTACTGTGGACAATCTTGATGTATTCGGACGTTTGCGGCGAGAGAGCTCCGGTGGCGCCATTTCTGGAAAACGTTCTTGATCCCCAGCCTTTTATGGAGAAGGGCGGCGGAGGCAAGAAGGACTTCTTGATGGGGCAGACATTTTTTAAAGACGCCAAAATCGATCATCCCCCTTTGCTTAAGCTCCTCCGTGATCTGGCTGGATTGTTCAAGTTCCGTTACGCAGAGCCACCGAAGTGGACAGGAATCGATACGAAATGGTAAAGCCGACGTTGGAAGTCTTGAAGAACACCGATCCCGATACCTATGCCATTCTTCTGAGCGACAATCCTTGCAAGCAGTATGATGATGGGATGTCCAATTTAGAGAACCATGCAGCTACAATCGCGTTCTTTAATGCCGCTCTCAGCGATCCTTCAAAATGGCCAGAGAATGACAAAGCCGAGAGACAAATTTACAGACACAAGTTGCCATCCAAATACGTTCTCAAAACAGGCTGGGGTACAACGGGTGTTGAGCGAGTTCAGAGGAACTAGAGTCACTATCAAGGACTTTCCGATACATGTACACGTCGCCGAAGGATGTTTCCTTATATTTTCACGCTCGTCGCTTAGCTCGAAACTAAGCACGAAATACTTTTATTATTTCTCCTATACTTAGTCGTGTTGTAAACGTGTTGTAGACCATTGTACTTTTCCAAAAAGACTTTGATGCTGGGCGGCGGACGGGACGTGGGCGTGGGGCCGGCGCACCAGCAATAATTAGAAATTCATGACCTCCCCATTGACGAGTCGAAAACATTGATTTGATTGACACCACCCTTCCACATTTCTCCTGTCTGTTTCACTTGCATCCGTCATGAGGCCTGGCAGGCCCGACTGGTGAGATTTTTGAGACTTATACGGTTCTCTCTCCAACCAACTTCCAACCTCCCAGACTTGGCAATGTCGAGCGCACCTGAAGCACGGCCGCCTTCCGGCGCCGTTTCCCTCCCGACTGTTCCCATGGCGGCTCATGCGCTCATGCTCTACCGGTACCTTTGCCCTCTGCAGGCACAAATGCGCAACTCCGAGGCTGTTGCCTGCACCTGAGGTCCTTGGCACTGCGCAGAGCGTAGCCGGTACCCGAGCAGAGGCGGCGACCCACAGACGTTCTATTAAGATCTGGTAGGTTTTTTTTTCTGATTGGGAGTGACAATACATGAAACCGTGCCAATGAGCGGTCTTCGCCCGGTTGGACTCATTGACGCAACTCTATATCTAGACCACTTCATGGTACTTTCGCCTGTCGAGGAACTCATCCACGACCTTCTTCAATTGCCAGATGTCAAGAAGTTTGTCTTAGTTTCGGGTGCCTGAAAACACAGAAAATGGTGAACAATGGTGCGTCTGGCCGACCGTCATGCTTACATTCTCTGACTCTTTTCGAGTGCACAATAGGTCCTGGTGGGCCCTCGATATTCTTAGTGATAGGACTAATACTTCTAGGTGTTCTCATGTACCGATTAATCGGACCCTCGATCAATCCAAAGAACAATGGGTTGCCAGTAAATCCAGGTCTTCGGTATTGTGTCTAGCTATCATCCGCTGGCGGCCGTCGGCGCAGGGCCTCGTTGAAGCATTTTTGGGGCATAATGAGTATCTATCATTTGTCCAAATTTCGTAGGTTCAAGGACGTCTTTCTGCGCATCTCCTTCATCTAATCCTCTTCAGAACGTTCAGAGCTCCCGCCTCTGGAACTGCGTCATCAATCCATTCCGGTTGCTTTCATCATTCTTTCTATATTTCCTTGCTGTCATGGATCCTTCAAATTACGGCGATGTCGAACACCTCGTGGTGCAACTCAATGGCAGCGACAAGTCTCCAAGGGCTCCGAAGGTAATATCTATATCTCCATTTCGATGCTGGCACTGACGGCCTGCAATCTGATAAGACAATCCTCCGGCAGACATTCACGACCAGACGTTATAATGTGGAGCGCGACGGTAGACTTACAAGCTTGGCAAAAGCGATAGAGTGAGTTCCCTTAGCTCACTCAGCGTTGCGCCCAATTGAATCCACTATCAGACAGCCCGTTGACGATGCTCCTCGTGACTCCACATCATGCAATGCCGCTGACAAGACAACAGAATCAATCATAACCTTACTGCGACCGCACACTGGCGCATCCGAAGCAATTGGCATAACAGCTCGTGCTATAACCGGTCTCATTGTAGGAAACTTTGGTGTTGGTGAGCTCCACGGTCTTTTGAACATCTATCTCGATGTCTTGACTATTTCCCCTCAAGCAAAACGAGGTTTCATACCGGCTCTTATGGGGTTCACAAAGGTGATAGAAGTACGGTCGCGAGGGTGAGTCGATATTGTACCTCGTCCTGCTACTTGGGTGCCACTGTTCATCGTTTTTATTAATTAGCGCACCCATGTGTCAGCCACAAGTTCAACCGGCGTCAGCGTCGTCGTGCTTTGACGGTGAAGTGTCTGTCGACTCCAATACACACCCTCGGACTGTGGGCTCCTTGGTTCCTTATGAGACTCGCGAGCGCCGATTCACTTCCAACACCGGAAGCGGCAAGACCACTTGGTACTTCGCCAAGTCCAGTACAAACATTTCATCACCTCCTTCTGTTCCTCAAGCCGAGATCGGCCATGTTTATGTGCACCTTGACAGCTCTACGCGTACCCATCAATACTGGATGTTTGGCACGAATAATGAGTGGCAGAGCGTTTCGAAGGGTTCGGAATACCCGATGAACATTTCCGGCTCCAGGCCAGGCCACGACCCACGCCATAAGTCGCAGATGACCCAGAGCTCGTCCTCCGGAACGACTTCGAGGCTGTCTTTGGGCCCAGCTTAACGGACCTACAAAACGCGCGTCTCTTCTCTTGTTCTCTTGTCCTGGATATGCGTGAACTCGCCATGCCCCAGCTGCTACATGTCCTCCGCAATTTAAGTCCGCTTTACTCCCGCCTTTCCAACAGCGCTACCTCATGAATACGAAAAAGGTGTGTGCGACCTTTGTTTCCTCGTTTCCCCTCAACTAAGAAGATCAGATTCTCGAGGATTGGTGTAGCAAGCGCCTGCTCGATCCACAAAAGGTCGACGATACCCTAGAGGTACGAACACCTGGAACATCGGAGGTGACAATAGCCCGCCTCCCTCGCCACTCGCTCGCTCGAGCACCCACAAGGCAAGAGGCTCTCCCGTCGGACGAGACTTTAAAGCGTTGGACTGTGACGGCAACAAGCTATTTCTTGAGTATCATCGTCAAGGAGATCAGACCACCTTCATAACTAAATGCTAAAGCCAACGATGACCACGCAGAACTATCATCCGTGAGAGTGGAGAGCACGTGGAAGCAGGTGACCGACGTTTACCGCGGTGGTGTCCTGGCCGACTGGTACGTCCCACTTCTGATACTACTCTTCTTCCCATGCCCAATACTCACGAGCAGTTCAGATGCAGATTGCTGTCCCTTTTCTAAGCAAGAGGACGAAGAAAGAGATTTTATCTCTCGATACCGATGTTATTCCCCGCTTCGGTGATGACCGCGTCCCCGATTATCTCATCATGCAAATAACCAAGGTCTTACAGCTAGGCTCGCAGCTCCTATTAAATGAAATCGAACGACGAATACTCACCTACACCGAGTAGTTCAGTAAAGCCAGAAGGAAAGCCGCTTTTCATAGGGGACACCAACGCAGGGGATCTACGGTGCGTGCCACGATTTGTTCGTTGCCTTTCGACTATGCGAATGACGATATTCCCACACACCTTACTGCCTTGCCTCTCTGTGACCCGCGGACGTGCCGCTTTCTCAGATATGTCATCATGGCGGCCATTGGGTTCGACAACCCACGGTATAAATTAGCTCTCCGAACACGGAATGTGCGACGGCACATCGAGCGATCTGAGCACAGTCGAGAAGCGCCAACTGTTAACCTTCCTCGCCGATGCACGGCAAACCCTCGATACGGGCTGCCCAGAGAAGGTGGACATATGGTGGGGCGGAGCGCACCAATTGCTGTCTCATGTAATGTCACGGTCTTCTCCAGGCGCAGCAGGCAAGCCCGAAAATCACTGATCATGAGGTAAATGGAACGACGGCGATGCGGAAGTAATGGCGGTGATGGACCCCACTTGAATCTTGTCCTCCGCGTGCCATCCGTGCTGTGCATGTGCCGCGTCGATGCCTCCCCTCAAAGTCTTCTTCCGAGTTCGTGTCTCCCTCCTTACATGGCCTTCCTAATCGATTTGTAAAACAGCAGCAAACCTTCCGCCTCAAACGTTCAGCGTCTGCAACTACATTTCGTGTCCTCTGTGGCATTCGAGCGATTCTATGCCTGCTAATTCAATCGCGTGCGGGGTTCGCAGCACATCTGTACATTGGCGACAGACGGCGAGTCCAATACGATCTTAAGATAATGGGTGATCTCTCCGTAGGATTCGGCGTTTATTTGTTCCGTTTATTTGTTCCTGTACAGATCATAATTATGTCTTGGCGCTAATGTAGGATCTGGACGAGTTTGTGTGGAACAACGCCATGAATAAACTTGCATCGCTTGATATGCTCTTGTGCAAATTTGCTGTATCCAATTCCAATTGTCTTGTTCACATGAAAGGACGGGCTGACCGAGTGTCTGAGACTGCGCTCCGATGGATTTGAATATGGTGTGGTCCACGGCTGCTGGTCTTGTTTAAGATTGGTTGTTTCATATTACGCGTGAGGTTGCGGACAAGGGGATTAGTTCCATGCTGCTTGTAGTATATTCACTTGTACATGTATTTCTTTCAGCGTTAATATACAATTCTTGCTTATCACGAATGTCTGTTACTGTCAAACCCACGCCCGTCTCGTGCCCGTAGCTGTGATTAGCCCTTAGTTGTAAATGTTGTGAGTCGCAAATTGAGATTTTGATGTCTTGAGTCTTCCCATCTTGAGTCAATGACTCAAGACGTTCCGACGTCGGTTGTCGTGTCGAATATCTCCCCGATGATATCTGGGAATTAATTGAGATCATATTATAAATATTATCAGCTGTTTTGTCCACATAAACAACACGATATCATTGACAATGAGTGCCTTAGAATCCATGAGAGATTTATAAGCAATTACATTGCAAATATAATCACAATGTATCTTCCGGGATCATTGTTTCTTCATTTTAGAGTACATTGTAAATATTTTCACACTGTTTTTCAAGGTCACATATTGGACTTTTTTGGATTATCTTTCTCATAAAATTAACATAAAATCGCAGCTAACATCTTAAAATGCCCACAGTGACTGCTACTTGGCGAAAGAGCTTGTCCGAGTAGCGGATGACCTGCTCATATGGCTTCTTCTCTCTAAGATCGCGATCCAAAGTACGCGTCACTTCTTCTGCAGCTGCCTTCCGCTTCTTGATATCTCCAGGAAGCTTCGATGTAAAGTTGGCACCCTTTGCCCAGTTACGATACGTGCCCTAAATGGGCGAAGGGTCAGATTGATCAGAAATCAAAAAGAAAGATACAAATATCACGCACTGAATGACATGCCTCAAGATGGCGTCGCAAAGTCGTGATTTCATCGACAATACTCTTATTTCCCCTTGATACTCCAAGTCAGTATAGTGGACATATGTCAATGAGTCGATGAAAGAACGCACGGGCATATTTTGCATGATCGATACCTTTTTGACTTCGCATTCACTTCTTTGATAACAGCAGGACGAAAGAAATGGTCTACATCTTGCCGCTTATCTTCACGTGTAGGTGGATTGTTGTCGACTGGCTGGACATCGACATCTATAAGTAACCCATCCGCGTCAATGGCCTGTGGATTTCCAAGGGTCGCACGGCTTGCACTCTTCTTCTTCCCTGGGAAAATATTAGAGAAGTAATTAGTTAAGTTGACAAATAAACCGTACCCTTGTCGTATATATCCCCTCAGTATCCGTCATGTCAATATCATCAACTTTAACTGCATGCCTTCTCTTTGCGTGTGACGTCACTGACGTGGTTACCGAGGCATGTCTTATCTTAGCTGTAAAGAGAGCAACGAAGAGAGAAAGTAAGCTTAGGACATGAACCTCATGAAGATGACTTACATGACGCGATTGGCTGACTGACAATTCCAATGTCTTCATCACTATCGCTGTCGGTGATGAAAGAGACATTGGACGCAATTTGTGGAGTTAAGACTGCGCTGGCTAAGGAGGGTGGGTTTGGGTCAGCACCCGCTGTTGAAGGAGGGTCACTCTTGTCAGCTTGTCGGGAGTGGAAGTCCTGGACAGCTTTGCGCTGGAAGGAAAGTTGAGGCGCCTCGGTGTTGGCCGTGTCCTTGAGCTTTGCCGAGAGGTTGAGAGCTCGTACTGGGCGAGATATGTCACGGTCCACTCGTCTGATAAACCATCAACATGGATAGAAAAAGATAAATTAGGTACACACTGAAGATATTGCAGCTCTGCTATGAGACGCCGCAATTTGAGCTCAACAAGATCCAGCGGGAAATTGGTCCAGTCGATTTTGGAAAGATAAGATACTACCAGACCCATACCGAGTTTTCCCTGGCGAACATGGTGAAGGCGGCCATGAGCATCGCGGCAATCCTCCCCAAATAGTGCATCGAATCGACGGTTGAAGGTTTCATGTGCAGTGTCACCTTCCTTAGTGTTCATAACAGACACTATTTTATCGTCTTTGGATCCCTTTGGTACAGCATCGGACAAAGAAGTTGAGAGAGCACTGATCTCCTTGACAAGTTGCTTGATGGTTTCTGCGGTGCACATTTCGGAAGAGGTGATTGGAGCAGGAGTTGAGGGGAAAGGGGGAAACGAGCGTTGGGCTTCTTAGGTCCATGGTCGTCATAAAAAACTTGAGGGATAGGCCACAATACATGCACTTGAGCAAAAAGGAAGACTTGGGAAAGCACAGATAGGTAAAAGAGGAGCCACAAAGAGGGGCGATCAGCGGGCAGATGAACAGCGACAGGAAAATGAAGTTACGATACACATGATTACCCAAGCACATAGCGACAAAGCCACGGCCTGACGGCCCGGCCAAAGCTTTCAAGGATGTTAAGCCGAGCCAAAGCTTTCATGAAGCCGTCGTATTGGCCTGGCTTAGCTTGGCCTATTTCGTCCTGGCATGGCCTGGCTCACGGCCTGAAGCCGAGCCATGCACACCACTATAGGTAGCATACTCACGTTTCTCAATACATCATTTCACACATTCATCTCCCTCTGCCGACGCAGTCTTTGGCCTTCCTGCCGTGCAAGTGATCGATCTCTTTGTAGACAACGTGAACGGACGATGTGAATCCGTTCATCGGGAGGGGCCATGTGAGGAATAACAGATTCTTCAGGGTTGCATTGGTGCATTGTTGATTCCTTGTCCCTGTTGTCTGTCGCTGGTAAATGATGGCAAGTAGCAGGAATCCATCTGTTAGGCGGATCCTCATCGTGAACAGTGGATTCGCGAAGCTTCCGTGTTAAAAACCTGATACGGCAATGGTGTTTCCGACTTTCTAATAAGGAACTCATCTCAGAGGTCTGATAGCAGACATCATCGTCAGATACAGTAGCTTTCAAGAAATTTGGGCATTACCGACGTACCTGAATCGGCGATTAGAACAATCTCAATAAACAATGAGCTCCATTGAAGCGGAAATCGCAGGCCTTATATACATTGCGAGGATGATTCTCGAGTCACAATGGCACGAAGAAAAGAGGATCTGTCAGCATGAAGAAGGTACGGGAAGATACAGGAGGGCGCACGAAAATTCCCGAAGCTGAGCACTGATCGCTGATCAGTCAGCATCGTGAGTCATCAACCCACACGCATTTGTGCTGTCTCTGATTGGTTGAGAATAGAGCATGCGGTTGTCTCAGACACGTTTACTCTGACTCGTTTTGACTCGTTTGTCTCAACCCACGTCGTTTATAATATAGAAGATATACGATTGCATGTTCAAGTTCGCCCACAAGTGAACTGTATCGATTCCATCGAACAAATTTTCCCGCTATAGCAACTATAAATACACTTCGGCAGAGCTGAGAGTATAGTATTCGAGAGTCGAAAACATAACCAATAATTACACATCGAACGCGCTGCTTTCCCACCCAGGAGTACACTCCTCCTCCTTCTGCTTGTCAGATAACTTCTCCTCAAACGTGCGCACCTTCTTTAACCCTACCTTTATCCCCTCCTTAGCTTGCCCAACCACATCTTTACCCACATCCGCAATGCTCTCCGCACGAACATCGACATCAATTCCGGCGGCGCGCCCACGCTCCTTCAAAGGTTGGGCCAGCGTGCCCTTTGGTCCATGCTTTCCCGGTCCTAGCACTTGCGGCTCGGCACCAAGCGCGACTTCGGTGTCGCTGCCGTTGCGAACGATTCCGCTGCCCGTCATGCGCCAGCCTGAGAAAAGGCCACCATGCGTGCGTTGCAGACGTCCAAGTTCGCTCCACCATGCCGAAGCTAAGGCGGGGCCGCGCCCCAACCCGGCGTCTTGGAACACCTCGGCGCGCGAAGTGGTGTCCCAGACGAGCGCATCTATTCCATCGAGTGCTCTCTGTATATTGGCGCTCAACGTCGTCTGCAGCGCACCTCGTAGACGCGCCGTGAGTAAGGGACGGAATACCGTAAGTAGGACTGGGTGATTCGATTTGGTCACGAGCACGTCGACATCTTCGGAGACATGAACCACGACGTGATCGATGCGTAGGAACCTTTTCCGCTCGGCACGTTCCGCAAGCCCTGCTTCTGTATTCGGAATCGTCCTAACTTTTATATCGACGTCAATGCCTTCCGGTGGAAGTGATATCTCCGCGAGCCCGGTGAATTCTTTGGGTCCGACAGTCGCGGTCAGGTCGTGGTAGTAGAATGAAAGTTCACTAAGTTTGAGTTGTAGACCTTTTATGTGGGTATGCGTTAGAGCTCCCACGGTGGTCGTTGATTTCCCCTCCTTGGGCGCGGCAATCTCAAGGTCGGTGATATTGCGAACGAAAACTTGTCCAGGGAGAAGATTGATAGAAGATATATCGAGATCTTCAAGAACAAATTCAATCTTCTCATCGACGTACTCCGTGCTATAGAGTACCAGGTAATGAATGATAAGAGCGCAGCAGAATGGTGCGAAACATACCGGGGAATCGGAAGGCTTTTGAGTATGCCGACAAACCGCGGAATATAGACATTGAAAAGATCCGTCCATAACCATGATGTGCCGCTGACTGCACCTTGCAGGCTAACAGAAGTTACGTCAACGAGACACTCCTCCATGTCACGTCCGAGCTGAGCATGCGCCTTGCGTACGGCCTGTAAATCTTTATCTTGCTCCAATCGCTCCTGAAAAACAAGAACTTCGCTTCGTAAGGCGCCGTAGTCCTCCTTCCACTTGCGGCCTTTGTCAGAATTCAAGTCGGTCAGGGCATTCCAACGCCAGTGTAGATCCTCGCGAACGTTCCTAATCTCCTCCGGGTCGTTATCGCCAGTGTGTTCGAGCGCCCGCCTCGCAAACGCGAGATAGTCGTTAAACCACTGTAGCAAATCCGTGTCATTGCGGATGTCAATGACGCACATGCGCACGGCAGAGTGCAACTCGTCGAGATTCTTGCCTCCAGCAATACTCTGCGCGAGTTGGTTCACACAACGTACGGCATGAATGAGATGCTTCTCCGGCGTCGGGTCATCGATTAAAGACTCCAGGGACATTGACTGGGCGGCAGCTGCGGCCACATTTCCCGTCGCCTTAAGCCACTTCTGTGCAAGGCTGAAAAACGTGTCAAGCGACCGACGATATTCCGAGTCTTGTCTTGCTCGTTTCGCCATCTCCAAAGGGACCGGTAGTCAGTAAGGTACATTTCTGTTGAGGCCAGCCGTAAAGCTTACTGTAGAGACAGCTGCATGCAGTCGGGTGCGAGAGCGATCTGTCAGGTCTGTTGTCTTGTGACCCGCAGCTTGGGCAGCACCAATGGTAGCGGATCCAGCGTCTTTGGCAGTATCCATACTCTTCTCAAACATCTCGCGCGCATCGGCCCTTCCCAATTCCTCCTTAGTCTGTTTCTTGATACCGACGCTGTCGCGTTCCCCAGACTGCACCTCGCTTTCAACACCACGCAGCCTTTCGGCCGCCTTGTTGGACTTCTCGGCGACAAATTCTGCGGCATCTGCAAATAACAGTCGAGTAAAAGAGGCAAAGTCTGAGAAAACACCGAATCCTTCCATCACGGCGTTGTCCCGGAAAATCTGGAGTGACGTGCGCAATGACGCAACAATTGCTCTATAATCGCTGGATGCTTCTTTTGAAGCTAACGGAGTATCTGTATCGAGCGAAGACGCGGCAATGTCGGCTTGGCCAAGGTGCCAGATAGCTTTCTGGACAATGTTTTCATCTACTAGAGTATTAAGAACCGTGCACATGCTCAGAGAACAATAATCGTACCGTTCTTGTGAGAAAGATAAGTCTTGTAGGCTTCAAGGAGGCCGCGAAGGTCTCTAGCTAGCTTCTTGCCATTCTGGCTTAGCTCGCCTGTACTAGCAGTTCCTTCGACTTGAATGAGCTCGGATTGCAGTAACTTGTCTATCCAGGCATCGATCTGAAGCTGTGAGGGCTGTTTTCCGGCTTTGAGTGCGGCGACGACAGATATTGTCTTGTCCATGGCGATCGAAATGATAGAGAATGTCCATTTAGGGGGTGAGCGGTTTTTCTTTATATACGCAGGAGCGGTAGGAGCGGTAGGAGCAGACCAACGGGATGACGTCCTGGCTTACTCGCACGTGATTGGAGTACGCCACTCATGACAAACCAAGTGGCCCAAGTGGCTCTCAAGCGGCGACAATGACTATGTCATCGACTAGTGCGAATGCACGCACCACCATGGCATAAGTGTTATTATTTATGCGTGTTATGCAAGGGGGAAATACAGCGTGATAGGATGCAAGGAGAAGACAATGTACGTGAGAACAACTGCCTGTAAATCAGTCGAAGAGACCAAAGCCCTATTGAAAATAACATTAGCACATGACAAGCAGAAAAGCATACAGAGTAAATACGCACCATGTCTTCATCCGATTCTTCCTTTTCCTCTTCCTTCTTCTCTTCTGCTGGTGCCTCAGCGGCAGGAGCGGCACCACCGACGGCGGCAGCGGCACCAGCTGCAGGTGCACCGCCTCCTGAACCAACATTGGAAAGGAGTTCCTTCACATCCTTTCCTTCAAGGGCCTTGGCCAGGAGGTTAGCCCAGATAGGCTCAAGGTCTACGCCAGCCGCGTCGGTAATTGCAAGAATCTTTTCAGGCTGAAAACTGACCGTCAGGTGTGCTTGTTGAGACTGGAGAGTAGAATAACTTACAGTGATGTCTACGCCGTCATCAGCGAGGATGAGGGACGCATACGTTGCCGCAAGTTCGATATTGGCCTAGATAAATGAAACTAATGAGTCGTCTGGTCTAAACGCATCCAATTGAACCCATATGCATCCACCGTCCACATGGACCCCGTTTGAGAAAGAAAACGATCTTATGTTGTCCACACAGAAAATAGATAACATTTACCCACCATTAGAGAGTGATTTTGGCGAGGTGAGTAGAGGGGGGTCAACGCAATAAAGTTTCGATATCAGTCCCCAGATCCCAGAACGCGCTATTTGCGGTTATTTGTAGTGACACGTCTCTCTCTCACCTCGCGACTTGTACCGACACGCTTCTCTATTCTGCCGCTTGCAGTCATGAGCGGGTGTAAGTTCTCTTTTCCCTCTACTTGAGTTGTTTATAACATCGTCGTCTACAGTCCGCTTCCTTAACTTAGTACGACCTTTCCTCCCGATTCTTCCCGAGGTCTCTTCACCCGACCGCAAAGTAATCGTATTTCTTTGCCATTCTCACAATTTCTTAACCGTATATTCCAGGTCCCTTTTCACCAAAAAGTGCTATGGACGGCCGTTACTCTCCTTATCTTCTTGGTCTGCTCACAAGTCCCCCTCTACGGCATCATGTCCTCCGACTCGTCTGACCCATTCTATTGGATGCGTGTCATCCTCGCCTCTAATCGGGGCACTCTCATGGAGCTCGGAATAAGCCCCATTGTCACCTCCGGAATGATTATGCAGCTTCTGGCAGGCGCTAATCTCATCGATGTTGACTTTTCTCTCAAGGAGGACCGTGGTTTGTTCTCGGGCGCCCAAAAACGTGGGTGCATACCCTTACCACTTGCTTCATATCCGTTGACCCGTTTATGGGACAGTGTTCGCACTTCTGATCTCCCTCGGTCAAGCAACCGTATATGTCCTCACCGGACTTTATGGCCAGCCTCGAGACCTCGGTGCAGGAGTCTGCCTCTTACTCATTATTCAACTCGTTGCCGCTGCTCTCATAGTCATCCTACTCGACGAGCTTCTTCAAAAAGGTTACGGTCTCGGCTCTGGTATATCCCTCTTCATCGCCACCAACATTTGTGAGTCGATAGTGTGGAAGGCGTTTTCACCCACTACTATTAATACTGGCCGTGGACCCGAGTTCGAGGGTGCCATCATCTCCCTTTTCCACCTCCTCTTCACCTGGAATGATAAGGGTCGAGCCCTTCGGGAGGCTTTCTGGCGTGAGCGTCTACCCAACGTGATGAACCTCATCGCTACTCTTGCTGTGTTTGCCGTTGTCATTTACCTTCAAGGCTTCCGCATTGAGATCCCAGTCAAGAGCAATCGTTTCCGTGGCCAACGCGGCTCCTACCCTGTCAAACTTTTTTACACCTCGAATATGCCAATTATGCTCGAGTCGGCACTCACCTCACACATCTACATCGTTAGCCAGATGCTTTTCTCCCGCTTCCCCGATAATTTCCTTGTCAAAGTCCTTGGTGTCTGGGAGGTAATTTTTTCCTGCAACCCGGCATTATTTACCATTCTGATCTGTATTGTTTTTCTAGCCGATGGAGGAATCCTCCCAGCTTGCTGCCACCTCCGGCTTCGCTTATTACATTTCGCCCCCGCGAACTCTCCATGCAGCATTCGTGGATCCTATTCACACGATTCTGTATATTCTATTTATGGCGTCCGTATGTGCCATTTTCTCCAAAACATGGATTGAAGTGTCGGGCTCTGGCCCACGTGACATTGCCAAGCAATTGAAGGATCAACAACTTGTGAGATTTCACCCACTTTGTCCCCCTCGAGGCTCCTGATTCGGTCTAGGTCATGGCTGGCCACCGAGAAGGTTCAATGTATAAGGAACTTAAGCGTGTTATACCGACAGCTGCCGCATTAGGTGGTGCTGTCCTTGGCTTACTCTCAGTAGCTGCTGATCTCATGGGTGCGATTGGCTCTGGAACCGGTATCCTCATGGCGGTTACCATCATCTATTCTTGTGCGTATTATCATTTGACCTTTTTTTGCAATTGCTCATGTCTTGTATGTTAAGACTGGGAAATCGGACAGCGGGTATGTCTCTTCTCTTTCACTTTCATATCACGTCTGTTCTCAACTGCAATGTTTTACGTAGGAATCTGGTGGTCCCGAAATGGCTGCCCTGGGCGATTTCATTTGATCCTTTACGCTCGAGGATTTGTTCCGACAAGCTATGGTCTGTGTGACGCAGAAGGTTGAGTAGACTACGACGGTTGGTAATATGTGACTGGGTTTGTGAATGCACGTCGGTGATGTAATACCTGCAATACCTCGGTCCACGCACTCTGCGCTGTAATGAGAGGGTTTCATACCTCGTGCTGAGATGTCTACAAGAGTCTCGCGTTTTTTTTTCCTGTTCATTGCGAGATCACAACACCCACCGAAGGCGATACTTGGTCAAGTTTGGGAGCAAGTTAATTATAACAAGTGAAGAGCGACTAGTAATGAACGACTTGAAATTCGAAGAAGTTTCTATCTAGGCATTTCTGTCCCATCGGCCTGCGACACGACCACTGATCTAAATACAATCAAGGCATCTATGAATTTGAGGTACACCGTAAGCAACCTTTTATTTCCGAGATTCCAAGTGAAAAAGTCCATCAGAGCCAAAAATTTATAATATATAAAAACCTTTACTCATCGCCACGTAAGGCCACCGTTGCTATAAAACCTCGGTGAAGCCGAATTGAGGCAATCTGGCACATCACCAAGCGGCTGTGCGCTTTGCAGAACGATGAGTCCGAGCACAAACGCGTCGAACAGGCCTGGTATTGCGCAGGCACCATCGAAGACCTCTAACTGTTGCGATTTGGAGTCCGGGGCCGTGCGCCAGCGCGCGAGGGGAAGGAGGGGGGATGTGTGCTCATCATCGACGCGAAGAAGCTGAACAGTAGAAGCGCGTCACAGTAAGTATATTGTAACCTCATGGTAGCGGGCGAAGGAGGTAGTCACGAACATAGCCTACGCCACCTTTGCGTTCTGTGATGGAATATCTGGCACCGCCAAGTGTGAGAATACGAGATCTGCAGGGAGGGGAGCAAGCAAACACATTATTAAGATTGAACTTGATATATGAAAGTGGAAAGCGTACTTCAAATTCGATGTTGCACCCGAGCTTGAGTCTGCGAGAGGGAGCCACTCTTTGCATTTGACCTTGCGCTGCTTCTTCTGCTTCTTGTCGGGTGCTGGACCGAATCGAACGCACGGGCTCGCGCGATCCCATCCAAATCGGGCTAGCTGCTCGCCGTCCTCCGCCATGGCAACGTTGACTGTGTCGGAATCGAGGTAAGGCCCCAAGCGCCGCACGGACGTCTTCTTGAGCTTAGAATCTGAAGAGGTGGTGTAGAGGGTGCGGCCGGCCGCGTCGAGTATGGATGCGTTGAGGATGCCCTCGCCCGGCGGGGCTGTTATCTTGAGCTTGCGCACGACGCGCTCTGTGTATGCGGGTGGGGGTGTAGAAGAGGAAGGACGGAGGTCGAGGAGGTCATCTTGTGAGCTGGAGGAGGAAGAGGGGAAGGAGGGGCATATGCTGGAGGCTCGGTAATAGTGGTAGTCACAGCGGCCATCTTCCTTTTTTTTCACCTTTACGTGGGTGAGAAAGTGCTTGGGAGAGCGTGTTTGCGGGCGGTTATGCGGGGTATGAAGCATGATGAGATGTATATATATGCGTCGGTTAAGAAGAACGAGGTACAGCAGTGCAGGGTGTGCGGTATACTGTACTGTACGTGGTGGGTGACCGAGGCCTGGGATTGAAGGTATTGAAGAACCAAGTCGAAAAGAGGACAAGGTCGCGTCCTTTTGCGGTGCGTCTTTATGGCCCAATGTGGTAAACCTAGTCCTTTGAGCATACCACAAATGGTAAGCGCCTCTAAGGCTAAGCCGCTAAGGCAATCTGGCCTCTCCTTTGTTTACTCGGTTTCATCCTTATCAAGACGATGTATTCTGCCTTGAATTCGGCGAAACACATGGTTACGAAGGGCGGATAGCGCAAGGATGAATTTTAGAAATTGCGCGTGACTCAGCTCGCTCGCTTAAGTTGGCTAATCTGATCACGTGACCCGTGAGAACGTGGTTTTTGAAGTCCGACAAGAACGAAACTTTGGCGCATCATGTTAGTGAGGCCCATTCGCTTACAGTGCTCGTGCTGACAGAACAATGATAACAGCCTTTTGCCGCCAAAAAAAACACAAGAGCGACAAGGCCTACAGTAGTAAGATAGCACTGCAGCCAAACGGGCGCTTAATACTTGTACCAAAAAATAGAATAAAAATAAAAATATTAATTATCTAATAAACATTTGTCTTACAATCGTGGACAAACAATTGGTTTGGTTGATTGATTATGGTTTTCTCACGCTCTTTCCATCCCGCTCGGTTGACTCACTTCACATTCTTCTCCTCCTCGACTTGCCCTTCTCCTCGACCACCAGTTCAAGACACTGCAAGAAAAACCAATCCCCCTCCCTCAGAGCCACTTGTTCCCCAATGCTTGAGTGTGCAAAGCAGATGAATGGGCGTCTTTGAACGCAGCAGAACCCCCTTGCCTGTATCACTCCCCGCTGCTTGTTTCCCAGTCCTTGTCCCACGCACAGATGCGCCTGCACCTACGATGTATTCACCAGTGCACTTCCTATACCACCAGCCCCATATTCCTAATGACAACTCATTCGCAGTCTGCAGATACTTCGAGTCCCCGCCACGGTTCCAGATCCTGCATCACCTGCGTAACTGCGTTCACGGTGGCACATCCCTCTCTGACGATGCCTTCGCAGCCGCCGAATCGCTGCGCGTCTCGCATACCCTGGACTTTACGCGTTTAGGCATGACGCCCGTCCCGTTCCAATACATCAATGTTTTCATAGCCCACATATTCCTTGCTTTACCCACCCACTAGTATAATCTGTTGTATAGTAATAGTAAATAAAAAAATTTCATCTGGACTGTAATTACCTGGTGTGGCCAAACTTATCGAGTACTTATCGTCAACATCTGACGCACTCAATCACGTGGAGTCGTGGCACACAACGTCCTGAAACGGACGCTCTACTTCCGAGCGCAATGTTTAAAATTCATCCTTGCGCTATCCGCCTTTCGTACATGGTACAATACATGCTTGACGTTACCCATCCCACCTGAGGGTTAAATTATCAGTGGTCAAGATTTTGATCGCCTTACTGTTAAGTTTGGATTTCAATTAAGAGAGTGTATGCTGGGATGTAATGTAACATAGTTACATAGAAGTGTCGATGTGACGAGAAGTTACAATGGTATCACCGGCGTTGTGTGGTCCCTAAGTAGCAGAGATGAAGGCTTGCTGTGAGTCAAACAAGCCCCCTACTATGGCCAAGGGCGATGAGGTTCATTGCCCCTGGGCCCTGGGCCATGCATACGATAGCCCAGGCTGGAATGGGCCAAATTCGGTCGGCTATTCTGGTCGGCTATTTTGGAGATCTGATTGGTAAGATTTTTGCAACTATATACAGTACGTCTCAAACACTGACGAGTAGCACCACGCGTTGTTCAACAAACGACTTTGATGACCATCTCCGTTACACCAATCAACACCTGTACTACTACTTCTATGACAGCTACGTCCCTCCGCCCTCTTCCATGGCCCCAACTCCTTCGAACCGCCAAGTCAGAAGGACTTGATGAGCATGAAAGATCCGGGGCCTCAGGTTATCGCAGGGGCTATTGCTTCCTTCACGCTAAACGATTAGAAGCGAGAACGTGACCTTCATCTGCCCCTTTGTGACTCCATCACCACGATTGGCACCTCACCGATATTCTACAAAATCACCGTCACTGCTGCGCTGAGCAAAGCCATTCAGACAGGCTCTTTTCCTAAGATCGAAACCTGCGTTCATCCTATTATTACGAGTGATCAGAACTTCGGAATGCGCACAAGAAGTGACCCGATTCGCTGTGGTATGACGGAAAAATATAAAGTCTCTCAACGTGTGGGGATAGTCCTTCTGCACTGGATTAATGTAATCGGAAGAAACATATTCAAGCTCTGTAAGTGCATATCTTGAATGTGCTCTAAAAACCTCCAAAATTGTCTCTACTCTACATGATCACCATGAGCAGATGGAACACACACAATGAAACATCCTTAAATCCCAGAGAAAAGCAAATGGCTAGTGACACAAGATCAAGGCAATACACTCAATGCTGCGAGCTCTTTTCGTATGTCCGCTTCACTCTCGATCTTCTTAAGCTGGGTCGCCTCGAGGTGCTGACCACGCGCTGCCTTTTCCTTGAGCTCGTCAATAGCTTTTAGCTGAGGATACAAGTATCAGAAGACTGTATTCGAACGATGAGCAAGCGTTGGCTCACCTTTTTGCTCAAATTTCGGACCTTCTTCTGCACAGGGTCAAGCGACTCAACCCCCGACGTGTGTGGAGTGGAACCCTCGTTCATCACGGGTTCACTGCTATTAACTTTCGAAACGGGCGCTGCACCAGCTGGAGACTCGAGTTGAGGCCCGCCATCCCGCCGGCCGCCGCCCTCACCCCTCTCTTTGGGACCTTTACGCTTGCGTGGCTTCGCACTATCGGTATTAGGTGGGGACGTAGGGGCACCTGGAACATGTCGCCCCTGACGTGTGGGAGTCGCTGTGCCGCTACCACGAGGAGTACCCAATGGTGAACCGCTGTCCTCTTCACGGCTGTAAGCAAGAGATGCACCTTGCCCACGTGCGCCGGGTGGACGATATGCCCCCGAGGGTCGAGTTAGAGACGGCTTTGTACTAGCTGCTGTAGCTCGGGCAGATGGAGCCGGCGCTGGCGGAATCACAGAGGGGAATGGGGGCACTGCATCTGGGAGAGCGGGGCGCCAGCTCGCCTGATAGAGTTCTTCGCACTCTTGGACATGTACGAGCTGGCCGAGCAAGTACCATATTTTAATACCGTTATCAACCCGCAAGCGCGGGGAGAGTGTAGCGGTGAGGATAAATTTGCCGTCCGCGGACCATTCGCAGTGCGACGTATTCGATGCATCAATTGTTGATATCTTCGTCAGCGAACGTCTGTCGTAAATATCGATTTTGCCGGCAAGATTACCGAAGCCCCCCAGGAGGAGCAATCTCGACTGCGGGTTGAAAGATATGTAGTTAGAGAAAGAAGTACCAAAGTCATGCAACGCCCGGACACGCTGATCGAAAAGCATAACCCTGGCAGGCATGACTGAAAAAAAAACGTCATCAGGAAAGTATCCAAATGCTATTCACACGACCTTACAGCCATACACGACGCCGAACTCTTTCGAATTTGGACTCCAGGCAAAGTCGTGAATCGGGCCTTCCTTATCAAGGTCAATTCGAATATCAAAGTTCCCCGCGGCGCTGAGTAGGTAAAGGCCCGACTGTCCATAATAACTTTTGTTTGTGCTATCGACATCCGTTTGGGTAAGGACAAGGACCTGCGTGCCAAGATTGTTCCATTTAATCTGGGATTTCTCAGCTTTAAAGAACGTCTTCCGACAGGTGGGCGGCGCGCTCAGGTTGAGCAAGGCATGGATGCGAACGCTCGCGGGTTGACCCTTCCTTTCGGGGATAAAGACAGCGACAGAGGGATTGAGGCCGGGACTGAGCATAACAGCAGTTGCTGCTTCAACTTTGAGTCTGTCAACGATGCCCTTTTCCCACTCAGCCGGATTGAAAACTTGAATCTCGGAACCAACAAGGCGGATGGCATGGGATTCGGAAATAGTGTATTGAACATCCCAAGCGTCCAGGGCCTTTTGAGAAAACGATATAAGCTCTTTCCCGGTGGAAACAGCGAAGATGCGCAGGTTCTTATGTTGACTGCCATCTCCGAGTTTGACATGACGCTCCCAGGTAGAGAGATATGTCCCGCGTGGAGAAAAACTGAGCTCAACAACATCAGGAATTGTGAGCTCGTGAAGCAGGACAGCTGTCTCCGCTTGATGGACGCGTACGCTAAAAATTCTCGCATAAGATACGCGTATCCATAGGCACTGTAATCCAACGCACCCTGACGGAATTGCAAGTGCAAAAAGCCTCCCGTCTGGGCTGTATTGGTACGTGCGGGCTGGGCCATTAGGTGCCTGGAAAGACTCGACGAGATCGTAGGTAGGTAATCCGTCAACCAGACCAATAGACCTTTGGGAACGGACTACAAGGTAAAAATCAGTAAAGATAATGGAATTAGACCTCTGGCATCATGGCGCCTGACACATAGTCATTCTGTGCAAGGCGAGCACTGCGCATGGCCTTTGGAGCGGGACAATGAAGATGAGGCGAAGCGAAACCATTACGCACATGCATACTGTTGCGAAACAGGCTGCGACATAATAACCACTTGAAAGTACGACCAAAAGACAACAGGAAGGAGTGAAAAGCAAGTTAATGCTTCACGTTGGACCGTGTGGAAGTGTGTGGCGGGGTGGCAGTGCAGAAAATAGATGATCTTGCCACATCAGTATAATTACATAATCCATCCAATTATTTTCTTATTTATTATCCTTAGTTTACTATCTACTTTCTACTATCTGGTCATCACTCCGGCCAGATCTCTAGAGAAGGCCCTCCACATCTAAAGGGATCCAGGTACAGGAGGTTCCGCTGGCACTGGTTCTTTGCCGTTCTTGCTACGGCCCTCGTTGCGTGCATTGTACGCCAGACTCTTCCTGCGTGCGCGCGATCAAACAATAATGCGTATAGAGTCGTAGGCTTGTCTTGCTCTGCTGCGCTTGCGGGAGGTGCTTGCACGACTGACTTCTATCTCGGTGGAGTATCTGATCCGCGTGTCACGAGCGACGATAGAGAGGGAGCTAAGGAAGAGGATGAGGAACGCGTACTCAGATGGCGGGTCATTTCATATCGTCGTAATGCAGGCCCGGGCAGCTACGGCCTTGCCGGTCACATTGATGACGAGGGTACCTGAGACGTCATGTAGAGCGTTGCTGCTTGTATCGTCCTCATAGAGATCGTCATCGTCGGCCAGAATCCTCGGTTCAGCATTCGATGAGTCCAGCCGCCACTATTGTAGCCACCGCCCTTGAATTTATTGGCATTGCCATCTGTTCCTTGAGTTTCCAGGCCTCGTGTACGGCGATGTGTGCTCAGGCTTTGTCCAAGTCACACGTACGGCGAGCATAGCTGGCATAGGGCTTGCACAATGCAACGGCGAGGGCACTAACAAGCGCCATTGGGCAGCAGTGGTGTCCCTTTAGCGCTCGATGTACGCTGCGTCCTCAGGCATGCGGGTATTATGGTGGAGGGATGCGGATGAGCTGCTCCTTTGTGCTCTGACGGATGGCACTTGGAGTCAAAATATGAATGTTCGATTGATGTGGGCATCCAGTGAGTGCGTCGTGCTTTGTAGGGGGATGGTTTTGGGTGAGCTCCGTTTGAGCGGCCGGAACGGGAAGAGGACACAGTGGCGTGGGAGGGCTTTCGATGAGCAGGATTCGTCTCGGAAGCTGATGTCAGAAAGGGATTACTGTAAGCGTTGCTGGTCGAGAGGTACCGGTGCCGGAGTGGGGAGTAAAAAGTGATGGTCTTCAGGAGGTAGATGAAGAAGTGGAGGACTGAATGAGAAACAGAGCAATGAGAATGACGGGGGAGGGACGGATGAAGAGGAACAGACTACTATCATTGCCGGAGAGGAAAAACACACCTTATTAGGCATTATCTAGGGAGGCGTAAGGCTGCATAGCCGGGAGAACGGGTCAGGAAAATCGCCATGTTATGTCATGTTACAGTAAAAACCTGTCGTTACGCCGCCCATGCCGCCCAATGCCGCCCATCAACGACGTCAAACAGCATCCGAGTGATGGGTCTTGTTCGATGTACTGTACTGTGCGATGTATTATAGTATGTAAGGATAAACCCGCATGCTCGCCGCAGCTGTGGACTAAGCTCAATCGGGGCTGGTGTGGTTTGGTTTGACAGGCGTCGGGCAGGCGGCAACAGCCGGGCTGCGTGTCCTGCCTGCGTAGGTTCCGGCACGGCCGCACACGGCCTCACCGTCTTGTCACATTGAGCGCCTGTGGCCCCTTGCACGACAACCACGACCACGACCACCCCAGGCATTTTTCGTGCCCCTCTCCCCTTCTCCTTTTCTTCCCTCTCATTATGCCTGCCCGTCATAATTCGTCGCGCAGCCATGAGGGTTATCCTTCTCCATCCCCTCCCGCCGACATGAACGATCCTTTCAATTCTCGACATTATTACGATAACGATGTTGAACCATCTGAGCTGTACCACAGAGACAACTACGGCTCAGAGAGTAGTGCTGCTGGACTGAATGATTACGACCATCCTGACCCATATGGTTCATCTTCTTTTCTTCATCTCCCTCACACTTGAATCTCACTACTCGTGATTACAGGCCAACCAGACACCGATTCGGACCATGATGTCTATGGCCAGCGCCTGGGTCCTTCTGCAGAGTCTCTCAACGGTGTGCGCTCTTCGGCACCCAATCTCGGCGACTTTGGCGCATCTCAGTATAGCACCGGAAGTGAGCCCTACCCCGCATGGGGAGCCGAACGTAATATCCCACTTTCCAAGGAGGAAATAGAAGACATATTCCTCGACCTCCAGCAAAAGTTTGGCTTTCAAAGAGACTCTATGCGGAATATGGTGCGTTTTGAATATTGTGTACCACGCTATCTGGTACTTGTGATTCATAGCCACCCTAGTTTGATTTCACGATGCACCTGCTTGACAGCCGTGCGTCGCGAATGTCTCCCAACCAGGCACTCCTCACCCTTCATGCGGACTACATCGGGGGGCAGCATGCAAATTACCGCAAGTGGTACTTTGCTGCCCAGCTAGATCTCGACGATGCTGTTGGTCATACTCAAAACCCAGGTCTTCAGCGCCTCCGCTCTAAGCGTGGCGGCGGCCGCAACCATTCCGAGAAATCCTTGACCAGTGCCCTAGAACGATGGCGTCAGGCCATGAACAATATGTCCCAGTACGACCGTATGCGCCAGATAGCCCTTTATCTCCTTTGCTGGGGAGAAGCAGCGCAAGTCCGATTCATGCCCGAGTGCCTCTGCTTTATTTTCAAATGCGCCGATGACTACTACCGCTCTCCTGATTGCCAGAACCGCATCGATCCCGTTCCAGAAGGTCTCTACCTCCGCGCGGTTATCAAGCCACTGTATCGCTTCATTCGTGATCAGGGCTATGAGTCTGTTGATGGCAAGTTTGTGCGACGAGAACGTGATCACGACCGCATCATTGGTTATGATGATGTAAACCAGTTGTTCTGGTATCCAGAGGGCATTGCCCGTATTGTGCTTACAGATAAGGTATGTCTAACCTTATGATCTGGACCAATTAGTGATGATCTTTTTTTCAGACTCGACTGGTCGACATTCCACCAGCACAGCGTTTCATGCGTTTCGACCGCATCGACTGGAACCGCGCATTCTTCAAGACGTATTACGAGAAGCGTTCGTTCGGGCATTTGCTCGTCAACTTCAACCGCATTTGGGTCATCCATATCTCGTTGTTTTGGTTCTACACAGCATACAATGCCCCGACCATATACCAGCCGAAGCAAGGCCACTCGTCTGCTTTGACATGGTCCGCAACAGCGCTTGGGGGTGCCGTTGCAACCATCATCATGATTCTTGCAACCCTCGCAGAGTTTTCGTACATTCCCACGACCTGGAACAATACATCCCACCTCACCCGTCGGTTACTTTTTCTCCTTGTCACCCTAGCTCTTACGGCCGGTCCTACCTTCTACATCGCCATTGTGGCGAATCAGCCGGGCGGCGGGGGATCCCTCCCTCTCATTCTCGGTATTGCCCAGTTTTTCATCTCTATCGGTGCGACCCTGCTGTTTGGAATCATGCCTTCCGGTCGGATGTTTGGCGACCGGGTCGCGAGTAAGTCGCGCAAGTACCTCGCATCTCAAACTTTCACGGCCAGTTATCCGATCTTACCTTCTCAAGCGCGCCTGGGGAGCGTCTTCTTATGGTTTCTTGTATTCGGCTGCAAGTTTACGGAATCATATTTTTTCCTAACCCTTGCTTTTCGCGATCCAATCCGGGCCATGGCCGGAATGAAGATCCAGAATTGTCACGAGAAATTGTTCGGTGATTCTCTCTGCCGTAACCACGCCATTTTCACCCTTACGATCATGTTTATCATGGACCTCGTCCTCTTCTTCCTGGACACGTTCCTGTGGTATATCATTTGGAATACTGTCTACTCCATCGCTCGGTCCTTCATGCTCGGACTTTCAATCTGGACGCCTTGGAGGGATATCTATGCTCGATTACCGAAGCGCATATATTCCAAGATTCTCGCGACCTCTGACCTAGAGGTTCGGTACAAGCCCAAGGTGTGTTTCAGAAAAAACCCACGCACATCGATTTAATCCCCCCTTGCAGGTCCTTGTTTCTCAGATCTGGAACGCGATAATCATCTCCATGTATCGCGAGCACTTGCTATCCATCGATCACGTGCAGAAGCTACTTTACCATCAGCTTGACACCACAGATGGTCGTCGCAGTCTGCGTGCACCTCCGTTTTTTATTGCACAGACCGACAAGGGGTTCAAGGGTAGCTTCTTCCCGCCTGGCTCCGAAGCGGAACGACGCATCTCGTTTTTTGCTCAGTCACTTACGACAGCACTACCGGAGGCCCTTCCTGTAGACGCGATGCCCACGTTTACAGTCCTTACCCCACATTACAATGAGAAAGTATGTTCTCTATTTCTTCTATTAGGATCGCCTTCTGACATGCGCGTCTTCAGATCCTGCTTTCGTTACGGGAAATCATCAAGGAGTCCGACATTAATACTCGCGTTACGCTGTTGGAATATTTAAAGCAGCTGCATAGCCTCGAATGGGAAAACTTTGTCAGGGACACCAAAATTCTAGCACAGGAGTCAGAGATGTACGACGGCGCGTTCCCAGGAGATGAAAAAGGCTCTTCCAAACTTGACGATCTCCCGTTCTATTGTATCGGTTTCAAGAGCGCAGCCCCTGAATTCACATTGCGCACCCGTATTTGGGCTTCGTTGCGCTTCCAAACCCTCTACCGCACCGTCTCGGGCATGATGAACTACGCCAAGGCCATTAAGTTACTGTACCGCGTTGAAAACCCCGAGGTGGTTCAGATGTTTGGAGGTAACACGGATAAACTGGAACGCGAACTTGAGCGCATGGCTCGTCGCAAGTTCAAATTCGTCGTCTCCATGCAGCGGTACTCCAAGTTCAATAAGGAAGAACACGAGAATGCCGAGTTTTTACTTCGCGCATATCCGGAACTTCAGATTGCCTACCTCGAGGAAGAGCCCCGCAAAGATGGCGGCGAGCCTCGGCTTTACTCTGCGTTAATCGACGGCCATTCCGAGTTTAATACCCGAACAGGGCGGCGTAAACCCAAGTTCCGGATCGAACTGCCTGGTAATCCCATTCTTGGTGACGGCAAGTCGGACAACCAGAACCATGCAATTATCTTTTACCGCGGTGAATACTTGCAGCTTATCGACGCCAACCAAGATAACTACCTTGAAGAGTGTCTCAAAATCCGTAACGTCCTCTCGGAGTTCGAGGAATACTCGGTCAGTAGTCAGAGTCCATACGCCCAGTGGGGTCAGAAGGAGTTCAACTCCTCACCCGTGGCCATCGTCGGCGCCCGCGAGTATATATTCTCGGAGAACATTGGCATACTGGGCGATATCGCGGCTGGCAAGGAACAGACATTCGGCACGCTGACAGCGCGTTCACTCGCTTGGATTGGAGGCAAGCTACATTACGGGCACCCTGATTTTCTCAATGCGACATTCATGAACACACGTGGTGGCATATCCAAAGCGCAGAAAGGCCTACATTTGAACGAGGATATTTATGCAGGCATTAACGCCTTTGGACGCGGCGGTCGAATCAAACACACGGAATATTATCAGTGCGGAAAGGGGCGCGACCTTGGATTTGGCACAATCTTGAATTTCCAGACGAAGATCGGCACTGGCATGGGTGAGCAAATGCTCAGCCGCGAGTACTACTACTTAGGAACGCAACTTCCGATCGACCGCTTCCTCACGTTCTATTATGGTCATCCTGGTTTCCACATCAATAACATGCTCATTATTCTGTCCGTGCAGCTGTTCGTCTTAACGAGTACGCCGTTTATGTTTGACGTCTTGTGTTTAAAAGAGACGACTTATTGTTCCTGCAGTGGTGTTCCTGGGAACGCTCAACTCGCAGCTTACGATTTGCAAATACTCGAGCACTGGCCAGCCGCTAAACGGACAAGGGGGATGCTACAACCTCCACCCGGTCTATAACTGGATTCATCACTGCATTATCAGTATTTTCTTGGTTTTCATGATCGCGTTTTTACCACTCTTTCTTCAAGGTAAGTAATACATCTTGCCCCCCTCCTTGTATGATTTCAACCTTGACCGCATTATCCTGGCAGAACTGATCGAGCGTGGCACTGGCCGTGCGCTTGCACGTTTGAGCAAACAATTTGTGTCGTTTTCCCCGATGTTTGAGGTTTTCTCCACGCAGATATACACGCACTCGATCCTGAACAACCTCACTTTCGGTGGCGCGCGATACATCGCCACTGGACGTGGCTTCGCAACGTCTCGGATCTCATTCAGCATTCTTTTCTCGCGCTTCGCTGGCCCAAGCATTTACCTGGGCATGCGTACTCTGCTAATGTTGCTCTATGTGACACTATCGTTCTGGACGGCTTACCTCATATACTTCTGGTTATCCATTCTTGCTCTCTGTATCGCACCGTTTCTCTTCAATCCCCACCAGTTCTCGTTCACAGATTTTATCGTCGACTACCGGTGAGTTACCTAGTTTCGGCCGTAGACACCCTTACTCATGGTATTTAAAAGTGAGTTTTTGCGTTGGATGTCTCGCGGAAATTCTCGCTCTCACAACAATTCATGGATTGGATATTGTCGGCTGTCGCGCACTATGATCACGGGCTACAAAAAGAAGAAACTTGGTAGACCATCGGAGAAGTTGTCGGGCGACGTACCTCGGGCTGGTTGGCGTGCAGTCATCGTTTCAGAAGTTATTTTCCCCATCTTCTTCGCAATTCTCCTTATCATCGCATACATGTTCGTCAAGTCGTTCCCAGTCGCAGGCCAGACACCGCCAAGCCCTCTCATCCGCATTACCGTAGTGTCAATCGGCCCCATCGTATGGAACGCAGCTGTCTTGCTTGTTCTCTTCCTCATCTCCCTCTTTCTTGGGCCGATGCTTGACTCATGTTGCGTGCGGTTTGGTGCAGTCATGGCGTCTATTGCCCACGTACTTGGCACGATTGGCATGATTGGATTTTTCGAGTTCTTCGTAAGTTCCTATTTGAACAGCTTCATTTGACCGTATTTAATTTCGACCAATGTAGTGGTTCCTCGAGCTTTGGAACGCATCGCATGCTGTCCTTGGTCTCATCACGATTGTGGCGGTCCAGCGTGCCATTCACAAAGTACTGATTTCGGTATTCCTCTCACGCGAATTCAAGCATGACGAGACCAATCGGGCATGGTGGACGGGCAAGTGGTACGGCCGTGGCCTCGGTGCTCACGTACTTTCCCAACCGGCGCGTGAATTCATCGTCAAGATAATCGAGCTCTCCCTCTGGAGTTCCGACTTCCTGATCGGCCACTTCATCTTGTTCATGCTAACACCTGCGATACTAGTACCTTATATTGACCGGCTTCATTCAATTTTACTGTGTAAGCCTTATACCGGTAGTCGGTGATTTCGGCTAAATCATTCGCCTGCAGTCTGGCTGCGGCCGTCAAAGCAGATACATGCACCCATCTTTAACATCAAACTGAGGAAGAAGCGTCGCGCCATCGTGAGTATTGGATCGCTCCCTAATCCTCACAGGCGAAATTAAAAAGCCTCGCAGATTATCAAATATGTTCCTATATTCTTCATGGTCATCGCAATTTTCGTCGCCTTGATCGCCACGCGTGAGTCTTTTTTTTAACCTTCGGGATGCTGAGCTGATTTGCATCCGGCCATAAGCTGTTATCCTCAGTGACACCATCGCTCTTCACTGTTCACTATGTAATCAGTTGTAATGCTGGACTTTCAGGACATTCTTTGTTTGCTGAACGTTTTCCTCCTCTTCCGTTTCTTTTATCCCTTTTTTTACTTCCCGCGGTCTGTACACTGCTCCACCCATGGACTTACAGGGGTACATTTCTTTCCGTGATTAATCTAATCTACAGAGGTTGCATACGGTACATCGCAATGAAAGGCTTTGCTTAAAAACATGAGCATTATATACCGTAAATCAGAAAGCGCACAGTCCTCTGACCTCCTCGATACAATAATTTGGACATGCAAATGATGACATCGATAATACCCTAACGAACTGAGAATATGCCATCGGACAAAAATCGAGCGGGAGCTTCCTCGAAGGGGTCTTTCAATACCGAGAGGGACGTCCATGTACTGTACAGAGGGGAGATCAGACATTGGAGTCCCGAATTATCATGCCATATCTCTAGTCGGACTTGGAGTGTGTTGGCGCAGCGGACATCCAGCTGAACCAGCCAGTTGATGGGGACGCAGCCGGCGAGCTATCGGCCCGCCCACCTTCAGCATCACTCGGCACCTCGATCTCTTCGAAACGGCCACCGGGGCCAATATTCGTGCTGCTGGCGACGCGCCCTCTGAGGCCACCAGCAGACTCGGATGACGAGGTGCGACTCTGCATACGCGGCATCGGGACGGGCTCGGGATCATCGCCTACATCGTAACCCTGTGGGCGCGAGTCTCCGGTGGAGCCCGCACGAGCATCGCTGGGAGTAACTCCCTGGCGTTGAAGAAGTGCCGTACCACCCGCGACGATGGCCGGGCCATAAGTGCGCCACAGTGTGCCAAGGACTTGCGTCGGACCAGACACCGAGGCGCTAAGCCCGGGTGGCTGCACAGAGCTCCCCGATACAGATTCGGGAGCGGGTGCTGACTGTGGACCGGTGGCGCTGGCAATGATGTTATCCCAGAGCATACGTGCCCGGGCTTGGAGAAAAGTGAAAACGCGGGCTTTGAGCTGCGCAAGGGCGGCGTCTATTTGGGGTTCGTGCTCGCGTAGGACGGGTTCGAGCTGTGTTTGGTAGAGGTATGAGGCGCCTTGTGTTTGCGGAAGAGCAAGGTAGAGAAGGAATAGCGTCTTGAAAAAGTAGTAGAATGGGACCCTTTAAGGGGAGAAAGGGAGCATAAGGAAAATTGCATCAATGAGCACAGAGTATCAGGTAGAGCGCACCAGGAAACGAGCCACTCTGCGAGATATTCAACACCTACGACACAGGCAAGCACAGACCAATACATCAACCATCTCTCGAGATCTTCTTCTGACGCAGGGCGCTGGGAGAGTGTCTTGAATGATGCGTAGCCTGGATAGAGGAATGCGGCGATGCAGCTATGAGGCAGGAATCAGGGCATCATACAACCGTAAATATGAAAGCATAGGGTGAATACCTGACAATTCGAGAGGTGAGATAGAGGAGCATGATCGTGGTTGGAGGACAAGAGCGAGGTCGATGCCGGTCTGGGCGCTCTCGGTTCACTAAAAGTGGCAGGGCAGCGGGTCGATCAGAGACTCGCTCTCATGGCCAACATCGGCGGCGACGTCCAACGCAGCCATCTACGCCCCTCCGGATTAACACCTAGTCCAACCTCTCTGTCATCTCCTCCCCCTGCAGAGCACACTTCCCGTGTCACTACACGTTTACCCACAGACTCAACCTCAACACAGGCATGGGAAAACCCCACACCGCAGCCTGAGTTGTCACCAGCTCAATCCCTGGAGCTGCGAATACGCTGGCTCGAGGCAATTCTCTATGGCGCCCAGCGCGACGAGTCGCTCGCAGGTTTGAGGGAACGTAAGCCGGAGCTAAGACGAGGTGAAACACTAATCCGTGCCGCCGAACACGTCCACCGTCGGATGAACGACATCGCAAACACTTATGAGGTTTTACGAAGGTTTATCGGCCACTGTGAGCTATTCTCTTTTCCTCCGGTCAAACTCACACCTTTGCAGACGAACAGCATGCGCAATACTTGACACCTGCATTCGCGCTCTCTGGGACACTCCCAGCTATCACGCCGCCCGAATACAAGGACATGTCTCCAACGGAGCTGGCGGCCCTAGCCGCAGAGCTCGAACCCGACATTCGTGCCGCGGACAATGACATGCGAGAAATTGACGATCTACAACAGAAAGGCATCACTGGTGCTGGCACGCTGTCAGGTATGTTCCGTGGCAGCCTCTTTCATGCTGGGGCGCACTGTAACTCTACATCTGTCTGATAGACTACGAAACACTCCAACCACGGCTCGAGGCACTTTTGGTACGGCACCAAGAAGACGTTGATCGTGCAGCCGTACTCGAGAAGCGCGTGGCAAGCATTGTCCGGCAGTATGCCATCCAGGTCTGAGATTTTATCCCAAAGCCGGCGTTGTTTATATTGATGCCCAATCAGATCGACGGCCTGTCGGAACTTTTTGTAGCATGGGATGAGGCCATTCGCGCGGTTGAGGACAGAGTTGGAAAGTTAGAAAAAGAACGAGAAGAGCGGTCGCGACGCGGGTTTGAATAGGTCGAGGGCGCAGCATGTTATCTGAGTTTTCCTGCGGGAGATAAGCCATGGACAGAATGACTGAGCGTGACGGGGTGGTGTGAATGTCAAGTTGGTACTAGCCGCAATTAGTCTTCATCTAAGGTACCACCAGCTCAGGTGTCCTTTGACCAGAGCCTAAACCTTTCTGCCATGCCACTTTCCGGACGCGGCGATGCAGCGAGCTCAAGCAAGTACAAGGAGCGGGAGTGGAAACGTTCGTACGGTGTCATCGCGTGTGCAGAATGTCGACGGTCCGTTTTCAGATTGAATCCCCTCTCTAATCGTTAATCTTCGTTGCAGGCTCAAACTAAAATGTGACAAGAACATCCCATGTTCATCGTGCACACGGAGAGGCTGCCCTTCCATCTGTCCAAATGGTGTGTACTCACTCGTATAAACCCTTTTCCCGCGTCTGTCCGACTCTGTCCTACCCTCGTCGGCAATCAGTACATCTTCCCCACTTCTTCTATTATATACCCTCCGAGTGCTGATGTTTGATTCGCTTGCACGCCCGTATTCACTGGACGCATGTAGGAAGCCTCGTTACAGGACAAGGTACACGGTACGCCCATATTCCATCTCTTCACGCCATGGCCTTACTAACTGTATACTTCTAGTTTCGTCCTTGCGGATACCGACCGACTTCACAATAAGATTACGGGGATGAGTGCTCGCATCCGCCAGCTCGAAGATGCCCTTGAAGTTTCGCACGCCATGACCTCGAGTGACACACATCCTCTACTTCAACGCGACCTCCGCCAAATAAAATCGATCATTGATCTGCATTCGGCGATAGACCAAGAGAACGAAGACGAAGGGACAGCTGAGCATGATGACAGTCGAGTACTGGATACATTTGGCACGTTGGCTCTCCGCGATGACGGAGCGTCCACGTTCTACGGGCGGTCTGCAGGACACGAAGTGAGAACCTTACTTTGGATATGTATATCGAATGTTAACCTTAATGATGCACATGCCCAGAGCCTCCTTCTAGTAAGGGATCGTTACTTGCGTTCCAGATAAACACACATGACACCTCCGTTTTGTCGTCAGAACGAGCGAGAATTCCAGGAAGAGTTGTCCTCCAGTGGTGGTGGTTTACACCCATCAATCCTTGGCGATACACCTTACGCGCTTCCCCTACCCGTACTTGAAGTCTCCGCTTCATTCCCAGATGCCTCCATTCGCCTCCCTCTTTATGCGCTCGAGGCATACCTACCTTCCTGGTCTCATGCCTCACAGCTTTGTAGCCTCTACCTTGAACAGGCTCCTTGGTTTTTTGGCGCTGTGAAAGCCCGCCAGCTTCACGAGGAACTCCTTCCCCTGTATTACGTCGAGGCCCGGCCGCAGGGAGTTCCTCTCCCCACGGCACCAACACCTCACGATCTTGCCCTTTTGTTTGTCATTTTCTGTTTTGGGGCTGTTACTGACGACACGCTGCCACCTGCACCGGGAAATGTGGAGGCGGATCGCTTTTATACGCTAACGCGCGCCGCGATCGCACTTACGCCACCAACGGACCGACCGCCCTCAGTATGTACCGTACAAGCGTTCAGTCTAATGGCAATATACCAAGGCATTGTTGGGAATCAAGACAGTATCGAGAGCACTTGGGCATTGATGGGATTGGCAACCAAGTTGGCACAGAGTGTGAGTCCTCAATCCTCCAGAGTCACATATGAGCACTTATATAGAAGGTAGATCGGCCTCCGTGAGTTACTATGTAGGCTTACAAGGGCATGGCTGAGTGGCGCCGAGCAGATCGGGATTGCGCGAGGTGGAATCTTACCCCTTCTGAAACACAAAAACGTCGAGCACTGTTCTGGGAGTTACTCATCACGGACTGCTGGCAGGTAGGAGGTTTCTTAATAAAAGATTTCTTCGAGATAATCTTTCTACTTCCTTCCAGAGTCTCGCAACAGGCCGGTTACCCACCTTTTCGCTCCCCTTCGTCGACTGTGAACTTCCGCAAGACCTCGAGCAAACCTTGGCAGCAGACGGTACTCCACAGGTTTCTTGTGCGTATTCGAACATATTGCTCTTGGGATGTCATTCCTAAGCTTTCGCAGTTCCACACTGGAAGGCCCAGTTCGGCAAGCTCTGTGTTTCCGAGGTTGTTGCGGGCATTCTCACAGCTCGCCCACCAAAGTACTCCGTTATTGTCGAACTCGACCGCAAGATCCGTGATATGGAACTCCCTCAATATGCACTCAATCCGCCATCGGACGGTGCATCGTTCTCGGTTGTAATGCAGCACTTTATGCCCGAAAACTATCGTTGTCTAAGTGCGTTTTAATCTTCGCTACCAACATTATGTCTTCGAAAGTAACGATACGCGGGCGGCAGCACTCCTCTATGTACATCGTGCGTTTTTCGCGCAGGGTTTAAGTGATCATCCATTGGATCCCCTTCGAAGCACGTATGCCCCCTCCATTCTTTCGGGCTACCGCTCCGCTTGTCAGATCATATCCAATCTACGGGCTGCCTTCTCTGCTTTCCCTAAACGAATTGCCCGATTCTGGGTACTGTGGACCCATGCCTTCTCTTCCTCGGTAAAGTTGCCAATTAAAGAACATTTCCTGGCTGGAACTAATCCAAGAATAAGGTTATCCTCGCTATGATCCCGGTGCGGGCACCGCAAAGTAAGATGGCACAAGGGGCACTAGTGGAACTCCGCGTGGCCTACGAGCTGTTTGATAGCGCTGCACCGTTTGGTGGTCGTGCAGTCAAGATGCTTGTATGTTTCAATTTCATCACCCTTAACACTAACGACATCTTTACGCTCACAGCCCATCGTGAAGAGGCATCTCGAGAAGGCCACCGAAAGCTTTAATGCCGTACATACGCCCAACGAGCCATTCATGACGCCAAAGCGAGACGAATTCGCGGTCTTCTCTGGAGTGACGTCTACAATGCGCGCCGTAGCTTCCACGCCTCTACCATTGCTTTGCGCCTCCTCCGTGTCATCAACGCCAAGCCCTCCCGAGACGCATCGTGCCGCTTCCGGATCGACTCATCGACCTTCTCAGCCAGCCGCGCGACAACCTTCATTGCAGCCTGCTGGCATAGAGACCGAAACACCACCATGGAGCCAAGTACATCCAGCACTCATTGATCAACTGGTGTCTTTCGAATCACAGATGGAGTCTTCTCCTGTAGCTGGAGGCGGATACATTTACGGGCCATCCACGCCGTCTGACACAACGCCAGCACACTCCCAGTTCTCGACGTCCGCCGGGCTCGAAAGCTCATCTAGGCCCACGTATCCACAACAGGCGCTACGTGGATACCCTCGATCGCATGATCCTCAATACTCGAGAAGTTCATCCCCCACTTCAGCGGCGTCGGACGCCAGCGCGCCACATGCCACTAGTATGCATCAGCAATTCGCTCGTCCACTCACGCCGCCACTGCCCGGTTTGTGCACGTCGCGCGATCCTGTGTTGCGACATAGCGGCAGTCTTAGTCTCGCTGATGCTTGGTCGCAGTTTATGATGCAAATGGAGACCCCATCTACAACCCTGCAGCGATCATCATGAAAGGCAATTGTTGAGCTCACTCTTTTTTTTTTTTTTTCGTCGCTGTTCCCTTGGTTGTATAGCCTTTTGTACCGTACCAGGCATATATGTGTCCGGTTTCTTGCACTGTAATCTGTTAGCAATCATCAATATGGTAGTCACCATCTTCAAGTTCTTCCCGATGCACCACGATCGGAGCCGGATGCCCCACCTTTGTGATACTGTAGTAGTTCGGCCGCCAAATCATGTGAATTAAATATTGATTGATGCAAGGCGAAGTTATATGGGTACCCGAGAGGCCGATAATTGACATCAGCTAGGAAAGTCCGAGGAGAGGCAAGTCACTTCTATACTGGTTGCTTGACTGGTTGCCAAAACACACACTGAGTCTGTGGTGCTGGCCCCATCAATGTGGTCGATTCTAATGCGTTTTTATTCGATGGGCATTGTCCCTCAATCACACGCAGACAATTAGAGCGAGCGAGACAAAAGAGGAAGCTCGGAAGAAGTGGCTGGTGAACAATTAATAGCATAGCATACAATTGGTCGATGTCCGGGCCGGGGTCGCCGGGTGTGTCCAAAGCGTAACCTAACAAAGCAACTCTAGTGTCCACACTACCCTCGGGCAAATGTCAGTCTTCGGGGTGTCTGCGGTCACTTTCGAGTCGGAAACACACTCATTATCGTGAGACTTACCGTCTCCACGTTCCACATTAGGGACACTACATGCCACCTTTTGCATCGATTTCAATTACTATGAAGAATGGACGCACTATTACCACTGGCCCTTTTTGTGTCACTTTGCTCTTCTCTTTAGCGATACTGGTAACCGAGCGCTTGCGCGCACATAAAAGAGCTGCCGTGAGACCACTATTCTCCTCCGCACTCGGGCGCAAGTCGCTCCCATTTTCCCAACTTCTACCTCACTCTATTCCTCTTCCACTCGTCCCTCCATTGGCATGGCCGCTGCAGCCGTCTACGCCACTCAGGTATCCGCTGGCGAATACCTACCTCTTCATGTTCCCCGTCGTGCATCACCTCCGATTCCTATGAGCGCGACTCTGGTCAACGACCCACATCTCACAGAGCGTCCATCGGTCAAACTCAAGATTCCCGGCGGTGGCTCCAATATTTTCAACTCGGTGGTCGTTAGTGCATCTGGCCAGTCCCTCTACTCCATATCAAGCAACTCCAAGCGCACAACTTTGGTCTCGTGCAGGGACGGTGTCGAGGTTGCTACTGTCGAGTGGGACCGTTCCAGTCCTCGTATGGTTTTCCGTCGTAAGAAAATGAAATGCAAAGAGTGGCTGCCGCTGGCTGGGCCTGACACTGAGTAGGTTCCAAGTCTCTGTTACTGTCTAATGTCGTTTTGAATTGAATCTGAATGATATCCCTCTAGGGCTCGCGTGCTCAGACACGGTGATGAACAATACACCTGGATGCATCGGCCCACCTCTGGTTACGTGAGTATCTGCTCCCGTTATTACATTGTTTGCGATTGTTGAGAGGCCGTCCACAGTTAATCCCTGCTAACCGACCTGGTCTCGCAGTAGCCCGTTGGCGTGTCAAGTCCCATACTGATGAACTCCGTCTGGAAATATTCCAAGAAGCACTCGTCGAATCCGGCCTCCTTGAGGTAATTGTCCTTTCTATTGTGTTGATCCGATCTGGACGCTCCCTTGGTGATTCCCTGGGATTAATTGACCTCTCGGAGCCAAGATGTTTCTCACGCTTTCACCCTGGTATGATCTAAATGGTGAATCTTGAACGAAATGATGACAGTTACCGTATGACATGCTTGTGTTTATATTTGATTAGGCTTCTCCGTGTGATTTGTTATAAAGGAACCCTACCACCTGGTCCACCTCTTCATGTACAGTACATCGTTGTAGCAATAGCACTATGTGGTTGCTGTGCATCCTATCATTAACTCACTTTATTTGTTCTTTAGTCTTATGCTCACTGGGCATTTTGAAATGCAAAGCCAAATTTTATGGTGATTTACAGCAGTTTTCATTAGGATGCAGAAAACGCGCAAAAAATCTTTCGCATACCTCATTACAAATCAAGACCCCGGGACTAAGTACTAAGTACAATGAGTTAACTTTGTGTACGGGGTTTTCCGAGAGTGACAGTGTGACCACAGACTCCAATGTGATATAACATAATATGAGCTATTAATACGCGCAAGAAAAGTGATCAGTCCAGGATTCGAACTGAGGTCCTCCCCTGGCCCCCAAATATATACCAGGCGCTCTGACCACTAAACTATTCAGCCTTCGATCTGGCCCAAATAGCTGTCTCTTATATTCTAGAGCTTCAACAAGATCATGTAACGGACTACACATCAAGCACATTGCAATCACTAACTCATATTATATAATATCACATTCGACATGCCCTGTCACACAGTAACTCTCGGAAAACCCTGTACACAAAGTTAACTCATTGTCGCTCGGGCCTTAGTCCTGGGGTCTTGATTTGTAATGAGGTACGCGAAAGATTTTTTGCGTGTTTTCCGCATCCTTATGAAAACTGCTGTAATGGAAAGAACATCTCAGATAAGTTTGGAAAATAAGCACCCAATGCATCATAACTTAATTTACAATGTTGTTCACAATAAATTAAGTGTAATGGTTTGAAAAATATGTTGGATACATTCATAATATACACAGCCATGTGAATTGCATGCATGCATTACAGCAGATTTGGAAAACCTTAATGTGTGCCATTTTTAAAAAAAAAAAAGGCTGGCAAATGAAAATTTTCCAAGTAAGTCTGGCACAAACACCATACTGTATATGGTCTGTTAGGTTTACTGGTATGGAGTTTGCTGGTTCACTTAGAAATTTAACCTTTTTTTTTAAAAAAAAAGGTATACATCAAGGCTTTCTGAATCTGCTATAAAGTAATTTATAATAAACATGATATGGACATCTAAAAGATATTGAAAAAAATATTACTAATAGTTTTTACATATCCCTAAGAGCCTTACTGCTTAATGGTGTGGGAGTGGTGCTTATGTAAAGTAAAGTATTTAATCTTAGCTTTCTAACAGCCTTGAAATCATATCATTTAACCCAATGGTTATAGAGATATGCCCAGTTTAATTTAGGGTATCCATTGTAATAGCTTTTTTGATAGCTTTAAAGTGCTTGTAATGTAGTGCTTAATGTATTAGAAATGGTGCTTAGCATAAATGGGGCCAAGTAAAGCACTTAATCTTTTAAGGTTTTCTTAAAAGAAGGCCTTACAGGGCATAAAAGTTCTTTTAATGAGATTTATAAGTTATAGAAAGAATTAAGCTACTGGGAAAAGTTAGCAGTTGAGAAGGATCAAAAATTAGTAAAAGGCATGTCTAAAAGGGTTAGGGCAGTGCTTAAAGCAAAGTAGGACTTAATAAAGTACTGATACACTCTAAATATTGTATATTTACAATGGCTAAGAATTATTGCAACAGATACCCTAGATTAATATGGTCATATCTCTATAACCCCTCATCCAAATCATATGATTAAAAGACCATTAGAAAGCCAGGATTAAATACTGTACTTGACCCTATTTTTACTAAGCACCATTCTCACTCAGTCAAGTGCTACATTGCAAATACTCCAAAACTGTGACAAAACTGTTGCAATGGATACACCAAATTAAACTGGGCATATCTCTACAACTATTGGGTCACATAATATGATTAATACACTATTAGAAAGCCAAGATCGAATACTATACTTAATTTTATTTATACTAAGCATGATTCTCTGTCCATCAAGCAATACATTGCACACTTTAAATAGTTGGATATTTACAACAGCTTTAAAACTGTTGCAATGATAACCCTAGATTAAAATGGTTATATCTCTACAACTGCTCATTCAATTTCCACTCTGTTAAGTGCTATATTGCACCCAGTCAAAAATGGCCAAACATTGCAATGGTTTTGGAGCCCACTGTAAACAGATGACAAGAGCATACCTGATCATTGACAATGATGAACTTGACCAGACACTCATGGAAGGTAGTTTCACTGAACAAGTTAGGTTGTCCATCTTTCAATGCAGACACAGCACCACTATTCTGAGAACGATGTGCTGGCAACATTATCTCCCAACCCTTCTCCTTTGCCAAGGATATGTAAAGCTTGAGATGTCTCCTTTGCATATGTAGGTGGAGAGACATATTTGATGTCTTTGCTCAATAAACCCAATTGACTTTCTCCATCACATCCAGAGGATTTTTCCTTATGCAATGCTTAGCTGAACCAACTAAGACATGAACATGTAGGGAGGCTTATTTGCATTCTTTGCAGACCATGTGTTCACCATCTCTCTCAAAGAAATAGTGAATATCGGCTGCCTTGCTTAATTTGGGTGCCGGTAGATCAGGCTCATTGATCACAACATCAGCTGCCTGAGACGTGCTAGCCACGTTACAGTTGTGGGGGTGGTTGATGGAATTGTGAGAATCATTGTCGTCATCGCTTTCAGAAATATTACTCAAGTTAAATGACTCTCCTTCTGTTGGAGTAAGTGTGGAATGAGGCATCAGAGTGCCCGTCGGAGCACCTGCATATACCCAACATCCACATCCCTCTGGGAATAAGTGTATATAGATTGTTAGTACTCTCTCTGATATATAGAGCAGTGACAGGACCATTTGGGACTGTCATCACTAGCACATCCACCTTACGATAATACATTACCATAGCACTGAACCTTGCCCCTTCTCCTGTATATAAAGTACACAGTCTTGTAGGTGCTCCCTTAGTCATCATGCTGCATGCATGGATACTGAGGTGAGCTGGCTGCCCTTATTCATACCCACCAACATACTTATGGTAGTTTAGTTCATTGTTACTACCTAGGTAAATACACAGTCATTGTGCTGCATGCATGGATACTGAGTTCATTGTTACTACCTAGTGACCCTTTTGCATGCATGCATCCACATTGACTCACCTCAGTGTTGAAATCAAGCTCGTGCGGCTCAAAGTCTACTTACCGTTAGCACCCTTTTAATTGTTACCTGAGTTTATTTTCCATTCCCCCTGAAGTGTTACATACATTTGGATACTATAAAGTACATGTATTTACACCCAGGCACCCTCGTGCATTTGCCCCACGTCTTACACAATTGCACTTGTTTCCCGCATGCGTTGCCGTTTTTCCAACACAAACGCACAGGTAACCATTCCTTGAACCCTTGCCGCCTTCACCTCGTCTGCCACTCTGCCTGCTGAGGGGCTGAAGCCCCATGCCTGCCATTGTCCGAGTCGCTCCACATCACCACTGTTCCCTGAATCCGATCGTTGCCTGCTGAGCAGTTGAAACTGTCGCTGCTATTGCCTGCACCCATCACTGTCCACCATCACGGCCATCCGCTGCTGTTGCCGTCACGCACCGCTGTCACACACCACTGCCTGCTGCCATGTCGCCGTCATCACCTGAGGGGGCCGGAACCCTCATTGCCATCATTGCCTGTCAGGGGGCCGAAACCCTGCACCCATTGTCACCTGCCACCGAATCCATTGCTGCCTGTTAGGGGGCCAAAACCCTGCACCGCCTGCACCTGTTGCTGCCATGTTGCTGTGCCTGTTGCCGCTGCCATCCTCTCCTCCCTTGCTGCCACCGCTTATGTCATGTTGAGAAAGGCCATGTTGCTAGGCCACCTAATGCCGCACACCTGTGGGACACCGGGACTGGAAGAACCACCAGAAGAACCACCCACGCTGAACAATGGTGCACATGACCCTGCCCACAGACGCCCATTCCCATGCTGCATGCCGCACCACTTGAAACGACCCCGCCACCACTGCAGTAGAAGGCACAGAAGATGGGGGTGCACGCTGCATGCTGCACGCACCATGCTTTGCTCATGGGGGTGTGTTGAAATCGAGCTCATGCGGCTCAAAGTCTACTTATCATTAGCACCCTTTTAATTGTTACCCAAGTTTATTTTCCATTCCCCCTAACGTGTTACATACATTTGGGTATTATAAAGTATATGTATTTACACCTGGGCATCCTTGCGCGTTTGCCCCACGTCTCACACAATCACACTCGTTTCCCGCACATGTCGCTGTTTTTCCAACACTCAGTTTATACACTTATGACAGGTTATAGGCCCTGGCCCTAATACTACTACCAGTCCAGCTAGTTCATTTGCCCACATATCTGCCCACTCATCATCTAAGTCTACTTCACTACTAATGTCTTCTATTGCTTCCTTGTCTACCCCCTCATCTAATGCCTTCACTGTCACCCCTATGTCCATTGACAAGCTCCTGGTGAACATACCTTGCCTTGATAACAATGGCTCCAACTGGGCCATATTCAAGATGTGCTTTAGCACCGCCATGAAGGTGATGTGCCGATGGGGGTACTTTACAGGTACCAAGGCCTACCCCATACCCATGGACACCCAACAACCCATCAAGGAGGAACATAAAGCCATAGAACAGTGGGAGTACGATGACTCCATCGCCACCTATTACCTCTCACAGAAACTCCCTGACTGTCACCGCCGCTACTAGTGACTGTAATAGAGTAGACTTTGTTGTGAGTGTTTGAAGTAGAGGAGCTAAGGGTGTGGCCCCTTAGATGTGTTAGAGTAAGGGTACGTAGCCTCTGTACGTTATACCAGAGGTTCCCCTTGTGAAGTAGAGAGCTCAAGCACGGAAGAGAAGGATTGTAGTCACTAGCCTCATATTCTGATAGACAGGAGACTCAACTTGGAGCTTCCCAATCCAAGTTGAAGTCATATAAATACATCCCTGGCAGGACTAATGGAGATGCGAATGTTGTAAGTGTAAGAACCGGGTGAGAAACTACGGACATGTGCATGATTGTCTGTGAGGACAATCTAGACTCAGTATCCGCGTGTACAGCACGATGACTATATTATATCTACCTGTGAGGATAATCTAGACTAGTGTGTGTAAGCTAATGGGCAAAGTAAGGAATGGGGGACGATCAGCTCACCTTAGTATCCACGCATACAGCACGATGACTGAGGTGGGCGTGTCTATAGTGTAACTACTTATATACGCGAATGTGGGCGCTGTGCCCATATACTACGTTAGCGACCTGTGATGGCCAGGTGTTTCAGGTAAAGAATGTAAACTGTATGTACTGTCAGAAGAATATCCCCGGTGGGGATGAGGGTGGACATTCTGCCGTACTCATACGCGCCGGCTGGTATGCCTGGGCGCTCCGACCGGCACTCTGTCGCCCCGTCCCACGCTCACTTCAACACTCCCCCTCATTTTGTGCGCAGTCCGAGTCCTGCAGCAAAATGCTTCACCTTGGCACTTGGCAAGGCCTTGGTGAGCGTGTCTGCGACCATGTCGTCTGTTGGGCAGTAGATGAGGCGCATATTGCCTTCTTCAATGACCCAGCAAATAAAGTGGTATCGCACGTCGATATGTTTTGTGCGTGCGTGGTACTGGTGGTCACGAGTGAGGGCGATGGCTGATTGGTTGTCGGAGAAGAGGGTGGTAGGTGGCTTGATGGGCTTGAAGACCTCAGAAAGGAGGCTTCGGAGCCACAACGCCTCCTTCATGCTGTGGGTCAAGGCGATGTATTCACTCTCGGTTGTGGAAAGGGAAATGATTTCCTGCCTCTTGGAGGACCAGGAAACAGCGCCCCCATCAATGAGGAACGCATAGCCCGAGATGGCACGTCGGTCCTCGTTCATGCTGCCATCCGCATCCGCATACCCCTCAAGTGCCCTCCTGGTCTCTCCATAAGTCAGCCACAGGTCACGCGTGTCAGCCAGATAACGGTAGATCCGTTTGACTGCCTCCCAGTGAGCTATACCGGGTTTTGCTGCGAACCTGGTGACCATGGCCACTGCAAACGTGGTGTCGGGATGAGTGGTGAGGGCAGCCCAGTTGAGGGCACCTACTGCCTCGTGGTAGGGCTTGTCATGCATGATGGCGTGCTCAGCGGTCGTTGCAGGTGATTGGTCGGAGGAGAGTCGGATGGAGGAATCCATGGGGATGGAAAGAGGCTTGAGCTCGTCGAAGTTGTAGCGGCGCAAGATAGAATTGATGTATGCATGCTGGGACATGTGTATGGTCCCTGCCTCCCGATCTCATTTGATCTCGACCCCGAGCATCCAATGGAACTCCCCGAGGTCGGTCACCTCGACATGCTTGCAGAGGCCGGCCTTGAAGTCCTTGACGAGCTGCATGGTGCTGGCAGCGATCATGCAGTCGTCGACGTGCACGGCAACGATGGTGACTTCATTTTTGGCCTTGTTGTGCTTGTAGAAGACGGCTTGATCGACTGAACACTTGAGGAAACCGAGGGAATCGAAGATGGAGGAGAGTTTTTGGTATCAGCGTTGATCAGACTGCTTGAGGCCGTACAGGGTCTTTTTCAAATGCAGCACGCGTTTTTCCACGTCACGTGGCTTGTAACCGGGCGGGTGGTGCATGTACAACACCTCATTGTCGTTCAGCTCCCCATTCAAGTACGTGCCCTTGATGTCCACCTGGTGCAACTCAAGACCAAGACGATTGGCCATTGCTATGATGGCTCTGGAGGATGCAAGCTGGGCTACAGGTGCGTAGGTGTTGTCATAATCGATGCCATCAATCTGACTGAAACCTTGGGCCACCAGTCGAGCCTTGAACTGAGTGATGACGCCCGCAGCGTCCTTCTTGGCCTTGAATACCCACTTGGAGCCGATGATATTCGCTCCTGGTGGTGGCTCTTCCAGCACCCATGTCCCTGCGGTGTTCAGGGTGGCCAATTCCTCAAGAATGGCCTTTTCCCACTAGTGCCAGTCGGGACAGCGCTTGGCTTCACTCAGCATCCGGGGCTCTATGGCTTCTGCGTTGGCGGTCTCGGCCATGAAGGTGTGCTCAAGTCCCGGGAAGTCCTCAAGCAGCGTTTGTTCACCATCGACGATGGCCCACACTCCCTGTTATGAACGAACCAACCCTGACTCCTTTTTCTGATTCTCGACTTGTTGACTCAGCAGTGGACTCGCTCCCTGCTCTTTTTCTTGCTTACTGTGTTCTTGACGCTTCTAGTGGAGTTTCCTTAAGGCCTCTTAAGGAACCTCCACTTGATGACAGATCCTCACCGACGCTTCCAGTAATGAGTCATCAAGAATCTACTGATGACTCATTACTAGATGACAGACCTGTTCCTGACTTGATTACGGACGATCCTTCCTCTCTCACGTCAGCCCTGTAGCTGACTGATGATCCCTTGGTTTGCTTACCCATCATGAAGCACTTCATCACTTTCATGCATTGGGTGGCGCTGTAGAAGTCCAAGGAGGAGTTCTCATGATCCATTGATAACTCATCCTCGGACCTATGCTGATTCACCCAAAGGCCGCCTACGTCATGGCGGCCTGTTATGTACTTCCTTTTGTTCTTGCTCTGTTCCTGAGTCCTTCATGCCAAGGAGGCCTGTACTATAGTTTGTGTGTCTCTTGCCCCAGTTGTCTGAGCGGGCTCTTTCCTATTTAAACCCAGTAGTAGCACTTGTACTTCCTTAAGCTCGTCTTTGCTACTACCGTAGCCAAATACAAGCTACTGTATTCAACTTCACTCCAGAGGGACATTCTGATCTTGTGCACCACCGCTCTGCAGTCTTATTGACTGCCTTCTAAACCCTCTGAACGTTTCCCGGCACGTTGCTCTCCGCAGCAGAAGTCCCAAACGATTGGCTCATGTCTTTTGACTGAGTGAAGCTGTAACACAAGACGAGCTTCCTTGATACATTCTGACTTCATTACGAGAACAAATCACAGACAACTGAACCCAGATCCATAGACGATCGGGTGATGATCTCCTTCCAGAAGTTAAGGGATCTGTCTATTGGAATGAAGGTGTTGGATACAAAGTACGCATCAACACTGAACGAACTGGGGAAGTTACCGTCGACGTTGAATTCATCAACGATACTTGGTACATCCTCTATTGGCATGAACCAGAACCCAACGTTGGTTTTTGGAGAACTAAGGCTTTCGAATTCTTTGCACGAAGAAGCTTTGGAACCGGATATTGGCCAGACAACCACCCTCGAAACCCAGACAATCAGTCACGAACAATCGACCCGGTGGCTATCCAGCAAATCTTAAACTACGGAGTCACAATACAAGAACACAACATGACAACACAACAGACCGACCAAGCAGGACCTTCCCAAATCAATATGGGAGGAGGACCAGCTACCACCGAACCCACAACTGAGCGAACCACCCAACCCAAAGAAGAAACGGAAAAAGGGGGAGGACTTAAAGGAACAAAGCCGACAACCTTTACCGGAGATAGAACGAAGGCCAAGGAATTCCTGTCGGAATTGTATATTTATACCCAATTGAATCGAAGGAACTCCGAGGTCAAAAACTGATACTCGAGAGTACTACTTATGCTTTCTTTTATCAAAGGAAAAGCAGTAGTGAACTGGACCACCCATCAGATCAAACAACTGGATTATCGAATTGGAGTCTGCCACAATGACGAAAACGATGACTATCTTTGGGATGAATTTCTCGAGGATTTCCAAAACAATTTCCTATCATCCACAGCAAAGGAAGACGCTATGATGAAACTCGAAAAATTGAAAATGAAGGCTGGAATGCTCGATGAATATATCGCTACCCACACCATGCTCATCGCAGAAGTCGGATGGGAAGGAGAAATGGCATGTCAATCCTTTCGGAAGGGACTGCCAGACAAGATGGCTGCCAACATTATCAACATCGAAGGAAGTCCTCACAATCTCGCCACATGGATTTCGGCAGCCCAGAAACACCACTCCCACTACACCCTGAATAAGGCATACGGGTACCAAGGAGGAAAGCCCCAAAAATACATTCATCAGAATCACCAAGAATGATCCAGAAGACCACAACAGGACCCTAATGCTATGGATGTCGATTGCATCCAAATGGAACCCGCCAAGCGGGAATGACTTATGAAATCAGGCAGCTGCTTTTGCTGCAAAAAGCAAGGACACATGTCCAGGGACTGCCCCCAAAAGGGCCCCAAAATACAACAAGCAACTATCGAAGAAGTTGCCCCTCCACCGCCTCCCAAAACTAAAGGGAAGGAAAGGACGAAAGAGGCACCACCATCTTATGAGTCACTGGCCAAACAGATTCAGATGTGCTCTATGGAAGACCGGGAGAAACTCCTTGAACACTTCTCCACAGTCGGGGATGACGAAGAACGGAACCCGGATTTTTAAGAGGCTCGGTCGATATGGTCACGATGCGAGCCTTTCATGTATCCAGTGGAAAGAACGATACAATATATGCCCCCTTTTCTTTTACCACCGCTAAACAAACGACCGACAAAAAAGCTCTGTTAGACAGTGGGGCCACACATAACTTTATCGACATACGAATCATGATTCGACTTGGAGTAGGAACCCGAAAGATGGAGAAACCCCAAGAAGTCACAAACGTTGATGGAACCAAGAACAAAGTGGGCTCTATCAACAGATACTCCCTCCTCAATTTCACGTATAGAGGTCAGACCAAACAAATGCCTGTCTATGTAACAAACTTAGGGCAAGATCAAATAATTTTGGGAATTGAATGGTTTAAAGCCTTTGAAACTGAGCTCGATTGGCACGCAGGGGCCCTTCAAGGAACCTTGCAGGTCAGGACCGAAGGAGGAATGAAAATTAACTCCACACAATCAATTGAGTGGAGCATCAAAGCTGAGAAAGACAAGAAACGATTATAAGAATCAGAGATTCTGGAACAGTACAAAGAGTTCCAGAGTGTATTTTCAGAAAAAGAGGCCAAGCGATTTCCTCCGGCTTGAGAGGAAGATCATGAAATCAACCTGACAGCCGATGCTCCTCCTTCCTTCAAACCTCAAACCTACAATTTGGATAAGGAACAGATGGTCTTTATGCGAAAATGGATTGATGAAGAACTCGCCAAGGGGTTCATCCGGGAATCCAAATCACCATACCCAACCCCAACGTTCCTCATTAAAAAGGCAAACAGCGATTACAGGGTCGTTCAAGACTATCGAATGTTGAACAAATTTACTATCCCAGACAAGACTCCCCTTCCACTCATCCCCGATCTTATTAATCAATTGCATGGTAAAACCTTATTTACCAAGTTTGACATCAGGATGGGCTACAACAATATTTAAATCCGAGAAGGAGATCAACAGAAGGTGGCGTTTACTACGCCACTAGGACAGTTTGAACCCATGGTCATGAGTTTCGGACTCAAGAATGCCCCGGAAACCTTTCAACGCACAATGAACCGCCTCTTCCGAGGGTTACAGAACAAATACCCAGGAGAAATCCAGGTCTACATGGATGATGTCTTGATAGCCACACATAATGATGTTGAGCACCATTGGCAAGTGGTTTGGGAAGTCCTGGAACTCTTTTAAGACCAATCTCTCTTTCTTAAAGTGGCCAAATGCAAGTTTGAAAAATCCGAAACGCAATACCTTGGCCTAATTCTACAGGGTGACACAATCAAACCTGACCCGACGAAAGTTGCTGGCCTCCAGGAATGGCCTAGGCAACTCAAGCCAGTCCGAGAAGTCTGAAGTACTCTTGGACTGCTTAACTACCATTGCGCATTCATCCCCGGATTCTCGCATATTGCGAAGCCGCTTACTGTCCTTTTAAAAAAGGACACTCCTTTCCTTTGGACGGACCAGTGCACTCACGCACTGGACACCCTGATCAATCGACTTACTGGTGATGTCCTTTTAATATACCCTGATCCTGACAAACCTTTCGAACTCGAAGTTGATGCCTCCAATTATGCCACTGGAGCCATTCTCTTTCAACGTGACCTTCGAGGGAAGCCACACCCTATCGGCTTCCACTCAAAAACACTCTCCAAAGAAGAACAAAACTACGAAATCTATGACAAAGGGCTTCTTGCCATTGATCGTGGTCTCGCTACCTGGCGACACCATCTTCTCGGCAATCACACTCTTATCCACACCGATCATGCAAATCTGACCCATTACCGGCACCCTCAGAAACTTTCCCCTCGTGTGCATCACGCTATTGCGCATATTCTGCAATACGATGTTCAGATCAAGCATAAACCAGGGATCTTGAACAAAGCTGATGCTCTCTCTTGACGGCCAGACTACCCTCCTGCCACCGATCCCGACCATGCGATCGCCTTCCCTGGCTCAATGTTTGTTGATTCTGTTTCCCTTGACAATACCTTTCCTGGGATCATCCAGGGTCAGCTGGCGGTCACAGACTCTCTGTCTGACCTGGCCTGCTGCTACCCGCTTAGCTGTGTCGATGGTGTTTGGCTTTATCATGACCGCCTTGTTGTGCCAGATCACAACAGCCTTTGAAAGGGGGTGATCTCCCTTTTCCATGATTCTACCACAGCTGGACATCCTGGACAAAGATGCACGAGAGAAGCAATCGCCTTAAACTACTGGTGGCCCACACTAACACTAGATGTGCATTCATATGTAAAGGGGTGTGCCACATGTCAATCCACGAAACCACGAAAGAATCAACCAAAACCACCGATTCACCCAATACCGGTGGAACATCATCAGGTCCCCTTTGCTACAATAGCAATGGACTTCATTACCAAACTACCTGAAAGCGATGGGTACGACTCGATTTTGACAATCACAGATCACGACTGCTCGAAAGCAGCGTTGTTCTTTCCTCGTAAAGAAACGATCACGGCGGAAGAATTGGCTAAACTGTATGCCAAGGAAGTATTCAAACATTACAGGATACCAACAAAGATAATCTCGGACTGAGATCCGAGGTTCACAGGATCCTTTTGGAGGGAACTCTGTGAAACCCTCCGAATCAAATGCAATCTCAGCACAGCTTACCATCCTCAAACTGATGGACAATCAGAGTGTTCCAATCAGTGGCTGGAACAATATCTTTGAATCTATGGAAACGCCCTCCAAAATGATTGGGCATCATGGCTCGCTCTGGCACAATACACCCACAACGCGTGGATAAACGAAAGCACCAAACAAGTTCCATTCTATAAAATCCTGTGAAGTATCCCTCAGCGTCCTGAAAGGAACAAGCTATATATAGAAGTGTATGTACCTGTGAAGTATCTAGGTACAGTCAGCATAGGTAGTATGTACGGCGGGCAAGTATAGACTCACCCCTCAGCGTCTTGGAAGGAACAAGCTGAGGGGTATGATATATGTATGTAGCAATATATACTTGTGGTCTGTCACGTGAGTCTACTGGTACGCGGCGTGACTCAACACGTGGTCCTCATGCTCCAACACTCCTCCTCGGCGCGTGTACAGTGGATGGTCTGTAATCTAAGTAGCTGTAATCAAAATAGTATGATAGTATGTATGTCAGATGCCCATGAAGTATGGTGTGTGGAAAGTATGCTCCTTTTGAGAGGTGCTCCTCCTGAAGGACGCTCCTCCTAAAGTGTGCTCCTCCTGAGGTGTGCTCTCCCAGAACACTCCTCCTCACATATAGGAGGGGCTAGCCAAAGTGTAAACTGAGAAGATCTCGGAAACGTTCAAAGCTGTCTTTCACGAGAGGTTTGATGAAGATGTCAGCAGGGTTGTCATCAGAACGTATGCGTACGATGTGACCCAGGCCATCATCGACAATGTCGCAGATACTATGGTATTTGACACGGAAGTGTTTCACGTTGTTGTGATTGGAGGGATCGCTAGTGAGCAGGCGTGCCACATCGTTATCACAGTGAAGAGGTGTACTAGTTAAGGCAGGATGGCCCAAACCTTCAAGGAGACCCCTGAGGAACAGAAGTTCCTTCCCAGCATGATGCAAAGCAATATATTCAGCGTAGCAGGTCGAGTCTGCAGTGTGCTTTTGTTTCTTAGAGCTCCAGGAGATCATTCCAGTGCCTAAGGAGAAGCAGTACCCGCTGATGGACTGACTGGTATCGACACAGTTAGCGTAGTCAGCATCTGCATAGCCAAACAGGGACAGGGGATGGTCCCTGCCGAGAGTGAGGGTAAGAGAACAAGTCCCTTTAACATAGCGGAGCACATGAGTGGCAGCGTGCCAATGCTCCTTCCAGTAACAGTCGAGGAAGGAGGTGAGTCTGCCAACGGCGAACGCGATGTTCAGGCGAGTAGCAACGGCGAGATAGTTCAGGCTGCCGACGAGTTCACAGTAAGGGGTGCGGGCCATCCAGTCAGAGATGTGGGAGGGAATGGGTTGCGTTGATACGTAGCAGCAGCGGCAGTACGCGGAAAAGTGGGTATCAGGGCCCTCAGAGCACCAGGACCCTCTCCCTATCATCCCCCATCCCTTACACTTACATCTACGCGCATTTTCGGAGTTCCGGCCCGCTTTGCCGCTGCTTTCCCACACTCTGTGACACTTCCCCTTATGGACATGTTACAACATCTCAGCCCCCTTCTCCCCTCACTACAGTACCTAGACCTGTCACCTCTAGTATATAAACCCTGTAACTACCTACAGACCCAATAAGAAGAAGCCCAGGAGTTCCCCCCTCAGTCTCTCAGTGCAGAGATCCCCAAAGAGCACAGTCTGCTCTTCTTCGCGTTCCCGAGAGTGCAGCACGCGCCCGCGCCCTTAGGAAATTCAGGAGCACCTCCAGAGGTCCAGTGCGGCCTCAGGTGCGAAGTAGCGAAGTCCGCGCGGACGTGCACGATAGGCCGCGCTCACAGTCTTTCCGGAACAGTCCCGCCGCTCCCGGAACCGCCGCACGCGTCCGCACCTTTAGCAGAGCGTATCCCAAGTCGTTAGGGTCAAGACAGACCCTCCTGCGAAGTTTGGTCTTCTGCGGACACCTGCGCGATATCAGACAGGGCTTCCCACCCCCTAGAACTTGCCGGCTGAGGGAGCGCGCGTGGTTTGAGTTGGGTGATAGTTTCCCCACAGACCAGCTTCCCAGCTCATCAGCGTCTTATCAGGACAAGAGAGTTTGGTGCCAGCAGCCATGGGTGTATCGCACGGGTAGGACTCAGTTTGATTGAACTTTTCGAGGATGCGATTGATGAATGCGGATTGGGAGATGGAGATTGTTTTTGCAGTGAGATCGTGGGTGATGGCGATGCCGAGGGCAAATTTGGCGGGGCCAAGGTCAGAGATTTCCCAGTGTGACTTAAGTTCACTTTCAAAATGACTGAGTTCAGCGGTGGAGGATGAAGTGGCGACAATGTCATCAACATGGAGGGCAAAAATGGTTGTACCGGTGTCAGAGACACGATGATACACGCACCACTCATTCTTCATGCACTGGAAACCCCAATCAGTGATCGTTTTGTGGAAAGTTTGGTTCCAAATGCGACTGGCTTGTTTCATCCCATAGATGCTTTTATTAAGCTGCATGAGCCAATCCTCCTTACCCGGTTCCTCAAAGCCGGGGGGTTGTTCCATGTAAGCGGTCTCAGATCGTGGTAGAACGCCGTGAAGGAAAGCGGTCTTAATGTCATATTGGTGAAGGTCCCAGCCAAGAGAAGCAGCGAGGTGAAGAACAACACGGAAAGACTCAAGATGAGCGGTAGGGGCAGTAGTTTTGTCATAATCAATGCCGAATTGTTGTGCATACCCTTTTGCCACGTAATGAACCTTATAGTGGGAAATCACACCCGAGTTGTCTCGTTTGCGTTTGCAGACCAGTTTGCCGTGCATAGGGCGTTGGCCAGGGGGAAGAGAGGACTGAGGGACAAGAATGTAGACTTGGAGGTCTTTGAGGCTTTGTAACTCCTCACGTGCACCAGCAATCCAGTATTCACGGTCAGGAGAAGCAAGCGCTGTTGCCCAAGAGGGGTCATCACCTGTATTGACGGCCGGCTCTAGAGAGCCATCAGCAATGGCGGAAAGGACATGGTCAACGGTAAGGGAGAGGTCAGAAACAGTGAGAGGGAGAAGTTCATGGGAGTGGGAGACTTTAGAGTATGCAGACAAGAGTGCAGTTGCCGGAGTGACAGAGCGATCGGCGAGTCGCTGAGAGCGACGGGGTAGAGGTGGAGGTGGAGGATCGGGAGACGAAGCAAGGGGGAGGGAGAAGGAGAAGGGGAAGGGGAAGGATCAGGGTCGGTAGGGAAGTGTTTGAGGGGAATGATAGGGGCGCCTGAGGGAATGGCAGAGGGAATGGAAGACGAAGCTTTTGAAGGAAGACAAGTTTGATCAGGGGAAGGGACTTCCCAACTAGGCGGAGCATCTGGATTGAGAAGGAGTTTAGTGCCCAGTAGAAGATCGGAGGCAAGCATGTCCAGATGTTCAATGAACATGACATGAAACGAGTTAAAGATCGAGCCAGTTGTGTTATCCCATAAGCGGTAAGCCTTTGAATGCAGGGCATAACCGATGAGAGTACAGGGAGTAGAACGGCAAAAGATCTTGGGATTGTGAGTCTGTTTGAGAGCAAATGCCTGGCAGCCAATCTCACGAAGGTGGCTAAGAGAGGGAACTGTCTTGAACCAGAGCTCATAGGGAGTTCTGCCATTGAGCGAAGAAGAGGCAGTGAAATTTGTAAGGTAGGCAGCGGTAGCACAGAATTCGTCCCAGAACAAAGCAGGTGCATTGCATGCCATTCGCATGGAGTGGGCGCGACCGAGGATCGTATGGTGAAGACGTTCAGCATGTCCATTATGAGCAGACGTATAGGGGGCAGTGAGCTGATGATCGATTCCGTAAGAAGAGCACCAGTCATTTATCAATTTGGATACTAATTCTCCATTGTCAGAAACGAGGATCTTGAGTGTGTGGCCAGATTGTTTCTCCACTGCGCGGTGCCAAGACTGTAAGACGGAAGACGCTTCCGATTTGCTTCTTAGGGGCAGGCTCCAAACGTAACTCAAATAATCATCGATCAGGTTCATTGTATACAGACAGCCGGAGCGCGAAGCTACCGGCATTGGACCACACAAGTCTACATAGACACGTTCTAAAGGCGCAGTAGCCTTGACTCCCTCCCACTTTTTAGGCACCGGTGATCGAGTCTGCTTCCCCAGAACGCAGCTGTCACAAATGGGCGGCGAAGAGGATAAGTCGATTGGCATACCTTTGGCAACCTTATTGTGAGCCATGTCAATAATCGTGCGATGGTTGCAGTGCCCTAAGCGATGATGCCATGTCTCCAAGTCAGGAACTCTTTTGGCATAGAAGGCAGAAGGGGTAGAAGAGTTACATGATGGCTTGGGACAGGCATCTCGGGCATTGGCACAGTTTAGCATGTAGAGATTGGTTGTGGGAGAGTGTCCTCCTTAGACGATAACTTTTCCATGCTTGTCCGCTAGCCAGCACTCAGTAGCTCCGAAGGTGACAAGGTTGTACCCATTGGAAGTCAGCGCAGAGACGGACACGAGGCAGGTGCTGCAAGAGGGAACAAAGAGGACGTCTCTAAGCAGGAGTTTGTGACCAGAGGCAATGCAGAGGTCAATATCTCCAACACCGATTGCACTAGTAGACGAGCCATTGAACCCCTGAATGGGATGAGAAGTAATGGGTCGCAAGGACTTAAAATCAGAGCGCTCGGGGGAAATATGATGTGAGGCACCAGAGTCCAAGATGAAGGGACAGTCGGTGGAACGAGCGACCAGTGCGCGAGCAGAGTGAGAAGTGAGGGGGGCAACCACAGTGGTAGAGGAACAGGGCAGAGGCATGTGTTCGGTCCAGTTCACAGAAGCAGTTACGGAATTCCCTAGAGCAAGGAATGAGTAATAAGAGAGAGGACTACTCGCACGAGAGCTATCAGAGTCCTCATTGAGTTCATCAACGGGTTCAATCGAAGCTGACTGGGAAGATGCCATACAAGCTGTTGATGGCATTAGAGAGCCAGGGTAATAAGTGACGCCTCCGATGACAACAGAGGGGGCCGCAGTAGAAGGATTCACCTCAGGGGAGGCGTTCAATGTTTCGGTGGATGCAATCTTCACGGTAGCAGAAGGCACGACAGATGATTTGGAGTCAGAATGGGGAGGTTTTCCCGTGGCAGCATGTTGAGCAGCACGAGCATCGTCAATGGAACGACCGGCCATTTTACCCCCAGGCTGAATGCAAAAGTCTGTGAGATGTCCGGTTCTCTTGCAGTGGGTGCAAAGAGAACGCGGATGGCCTTGCATCTGGGCAGCAAGGGTGGAAGCAGACGAAGGGTTAACTTCGTTGCGGCGACGAGTGTGGCTATCTTCCTGTGCAAACCGGCGGATGATCGTTTTAGAAGAGAAAGAGGGTTCTTCAGAAATGTTAAGCAAATGGGAGTGAATGGTCTCATGATTGTTGGACAAGCAATTCATGAGAAAGATTGAATGAAGATCGTCCATATTGATCGGTCCCATGTTGGCAATGCGAGTGTGAAGGGTATCGATTTCGTCAGTGGTTTGTAAAAGGGGCTTGGCAGGTTGGGATTTGATCATCAGTGCCTTCTGGATCAAGATCATCTGCGTATGTAGCCCCTGTTTTTCATGCGTTTTGCAGAGTTCCTCAAAGACGTCATGAGCTGTAGGAAGAGCGGAGACGGAGCGATAGTCAGCACGCGCGATGTGACTGAACAGGAAGTGTTTGAGGGATTCGTCATTAGAAGCCCAGATATGATGAGCCTTGGGATGGGTGTCAAGGGCTGGTTGGGTAAAGGAGCCATTGAGATATTTCCCAAAGCCTTGATGTTTAGCAAGAAGGGTGACTTGGAAGCTCCATTCGTCCCAGTTGCTCAGTTCAAGGTCCAGTTTGAAATCCTTAGGCCATGCATTATCGTTGATGTATTGTAGAGCGATGGGGATGTCGCCAGGTCCAATGGCAGTGACCGTGGTGGCGTTCGTGGATGTGCCATCAGCGGCAGAATTTGATGGTGTAGCGTTTGATGCCATGAGAAGGAGGAACCCCAGAGAGAAGCTCAAGAAAAAGAGAGAGATGACAGAATGATCAGACTAGAGTCTGGTGGGCGATGTTTAGGAGCAGCGACACAGATTTACGGGTGGTGGGCAGGGCCCATAACCTATAAAATCCTGTGAAGTATCCCTCAGCGTCCTGAAAGGAACAAGCTATATATAGGAGTGTATGTACCTGTGAAGTATCTAGGTACAGTCAGCATAGGTAGTATGTACGGCGGGCAAGTATAGACTCATCCCTCAGCATCCTGGAAGGAACAAGCTGAGGGGTATGACGCATGTATGTAGCGATATATACTCGTGGTCTGCTACATGAGTCTACTGGTACGTGGCGTGACTCAACACGTGGTCCTCATGCTCCAACACATTCATATTACTCATTGGTGGCTTACCAAGTGGATATCACGTAACCACGACAGTCAAAGCAAAAGACGATGACAGAGCGGCCAGGATCCAAGATATTAGAAACCAAGCCAAAGAAGCACTGACTAAAGCTCAAGAACTGATGACTAAACAACGGGGAACAAATTACCAACCGTTCCAGGAACAACAAAAGGTTTGGTTGGAAGGGACCAATTTGAAAACGTCACACCCAACAAACAAGTTGACGCCCAAGAGATATGAACTGTTCACAATTATCAAGAAAATTTTGGACATCGTATTGTAGGGTATCTAATCTAATTGCCTTTGGGTTTAGGGTGGGTTTAGGGTCAGAATTTTATATGATGGGTTTAGGGAAAAAGGGTGCAGCACAATACTGACACCCTGGCTAGTGCTACAATAACCAAGGCAAAGAAAAAGGCCCCACAAAGGGGGGTAGAAGGACAATAAGGACAACATAGAAGAAGCAAGAAAAACAAAGCAAAAAGAAGGGGTTTAGGTTTAGGGTTTAGGTTGAAGGAAAAAGGGTGCAGCACAATACTGACACCCTAGCTAGTGCTACAATAACCAAGGCAAAGAAAAAGGCCCCACAAAGGGGGGTAGAAGGACAATAAGGACAACGTAGAAGAAGCAAGAAAAACAAAGCAAAAAGAAGAAGGGGATAGCCACCTGACTCCAAAGGAAAAGTAGTGGCTTGACTACTTTCTGCACTGCTGTGCTTCTTCAGTTCCTAGCAGGAGGATAGAGTGGAGAGTGGAGGAGATGAGTGGAAAGGAAAGAACCTGAGTCCTGTTACCAATCTGGCTCTGAAGGGGAGGCTTATATATGAATTTGCCCTCCAAAAAAGGAAGGGAGATTGCGCACAAAAGTGGGGGAAAAAGTAATAAAAAAATAGTAAAAATAGATTTACTATTTTCCTGTAACAAGGGAAAGTAATAATAGAACATTCCCATGTCAAAAGTGACAGGTTTTCCCATGTCAGCTGTCAGAAATGACAGATATTCTCATGTCAGGCTAATAATAAGATTTTCCCATGTCAGAAATGACAGGTTTTCTCATGTCAAACTAATAATAGGGATTTCCCATGTCAAAAGTGACAGGTTTTCCCATGTCAAGCTAATAATAGTTTTCCCATGTCAAAAAAGAATTGGAAATTGAAGGTGTATATATACTGGGTGATTTTGGGGGAGAAAGGGGCATCTTCTGCTCTTTTTTCCCCCCCTTCCCTCTTTGGCTTGTTTCTGCTTTGCTGAGATTATGCCCTCTTTCTGTCTTTTTGTTGGCATGCTGTTATGCTGTCCTTATGTTCTGGTATGTTTTACTTTTTTTCTGACTTTGTTTTTTTGTTTGCTTGTTATTTTATTTTTTATGTTTTTTGTTTTTAATTTTATGTTTGTTTTATTTTATGTTTGTTTTTATTTTATTTCTATGTTTGTTTTTATTTCTATGTTTTTTATTTCTATGTTTGTTTTTATTTTTATGTTTGTTTTTTTATTTTATTTTCTTATGTTTGTTTTTTATTTTCTATGTTTGTTTTTATTTTTATTTTATTTTATTTTTTTATGTTTATTTTTTATTTTCTATGTTTGTTTTTATTTTATTTTCTATGTTTGTTTTTATTTTATTTTTTATGTTTGTTTTTATTTTTTATGTTTGTTTTTATTTTTTTATGCTTGTTTTTATTTTTTGTGTTTTTTATTTTTATTTTCTTGTTTTTATTTTTATTTTTATTTTAGACAGATTTTTTAGATAGTTATTTTAGATAGCTATTAGATAGTTATTTTAGATAGCTATTAGATAGTTATTTTAGATAGCTATTAGATAGTTATTTTAGATAGCTATTAGATAGTTATTTTAGATAGCTATTAGATAGTTATTTTTAGATAGCTTATTAGATAGTTATTTTAGATAGTTATTTAGATATTATTTTAGATAGCTTATTAGATAGTTATCTTAGATAGTTATTAGATACTTATCTTAGATACTTATTATTATTTAGACTTTTTAGTTATTTAACTATTTAGTTTAATTTAGGATATTTTAGGTTTAGGGTTTAAGTTTAGGGTTTAGGTTTAGGGTTTTTTTAAAAAAGGAAGTATATAGTGATTTCCATTAGTTAAGATACTTTAATACATCTTTTTTAATTTCTTAGAGTGATTAAGTTGCTGTTAGGCCTCACATATATATAGTAAGTTAGAGTGAGTTTAAAGCAATCAAGGTCAAGGTTTTTAAAGCTTTAAGTAAGGTGTTGTTATAGATGGCAATCTTAGAAAGCTGTTTAACATAAAGATATTAAGGCTTTTCAGATTATTTATTCATAATCAAAGCATCAAGTTCTTTTGGTTTCTGCCACCTCAATGAGATATTTTAAAGCCTAATTTTTAAATTAGGCTACTCAACAGTTTAGCTAGTTTTAAATATGGCAAAAGACTTTCTAAAGTTCAGTTCTGCCACTTAAATAGGAAATTTAAACCTCCTATGAGATACCTAGCATAAGTAGAGTTATATCTTAGCTTACTTTTTAGCAGTAGGCTACTGGAGCATGCTTTTTACAGCATTCTGCTACTTGAAATGAGAAGTTTAATCCTCCTATGAGGCGCTCACTTTGGTTTTTTAGATCAAAGTTCAAGGTTTTTAAAGCTTTAAGTAACAATACTGCTTCAAAAGAGCTAAGTATAGCTATTACCTAGCATAAGATTTTAAGGCTTTTTCAGATCATTCATTCATGATCAAAGCACTGTTCTTTATAGGTTTTTTACCAATTTATTACTAGCCTAGCTGTAAGGATTTTAAGGCTATAAGCAACTACTAAGACATTGATTCTGCCACTTCAAAGGATGTTTAAACCCCTTTATGGGGTACCTAAGCTTTACAGAATTTTAGATTAGACTTCTATTAACAACAAATTACTGGAGTATGTCTAGTTGACATTCTGCTACTTGAAATGAGAATTTTAAACCTTTTTTTATAAGGTACTCACAATGATTGAAATAAGGCACTCTATGGCCTAATCACTCTATTTATAAAAATAGGGTGGTAGGTATTAGGTCTTGTCTATCCCAACAGGACTGTGACACTACCTTACAAGATGTATTGTGCAGTTTTTAAATACATATATTTCACCAAGAGTAGAGTATGAGAGCTCTACTCTTATTTTAGATAGGTTTGGTCTCTAGGACTCTGTACCTGACTAGTGGATGCACTAAATACTTCCTTTAAGCCAAAGGGGGCATCTTAGTTCTACTAGGTCAGTGGGAGGATTGCTTTGCCTTAACCTTTCAACCCTCTTTAACACAGCTTCATTAAGAGTACTTAAAGATATAAAAGAGGAATCTATGCTGAACCCTGACTAGTACACTCACATGGGGCCTTTTAGATCAGGACAGGCTTTACTACAGTCCATAGATGGTTCCTTTTTAATTTGCTGTATTAGTTAGGCCAATAAAATTTGGCTGCAAGATAAAATACAAAGTCCAGATGAAGTATCTGCATAGCAGATGCCTTTTGATGGCTATTTGTGTTCATCCTCTCTCTAATTTCAGAGTAGAAATTAGCTTCTTCCTGGCATTCTGCCATTTACCTGGATTTTTCTATATGAGTTGTAGTACATGTTGGCTTTGCTTGTAGTGATCTTTTTTGCTTAATATATAATATATAATATACTTATTGCTTAAAGGGGGAGGGGGGGTTTTCTTAATTCACACATTTAGTTGTTTGGCTAGGATCCTTTATATTAACAAAGATATGATCTGCTAGGTTGAGCTAATTTGTGATAGCTTTCTTTTTAGACTAGGGGTAGGTGATGGATAAAGGAGATGTGAATAATTTTCATGGTCTGGATTGACCTGTATTATTTTAAGTTTTCTAAAGTGTTGCCATTCATTCTGTGATGAACTGAAGAGGTCTAAAAGTTGTTCTTCATTATTTGGCAGTTCATTTCTTCCAATTGCTTCAGATAGAAGTTCTATACAACAGCTGGCATCTGCCATTGCATCATGAGGATTTGAGTTAGATGGAAGATTATAGGCCTTAATAGCATCTCCAAGTTTTTGTTTTTTATCTTTCCAAATTGTTGGATATAGGTCTATAGAGTATTTGTATAATATAGGTTCCTCATACTGGTCACAGTGTCTTTTCAAAATAGGGATGTCAAAGTTATTAATGTTATATCCCACTATTACAGTGTCACAGAGGTGATAGGTGGCATGCATTACTGCCATATCTATATCCATAGCTTTCTCTAGTTGTTTATTTCCAATATGATTGATGTGAAAAGCTGTATTATCATTTTCAGTATAACCTTCCCATGGAAGGACATAAGAAGACCATGATGTGAAGTAACTTAAAGTTACATGATCAGGGTCAATTTTTGGTTTTATGATAGCAATCTGCAGTATATTAGCAGTTTCAATATTTGTGCTATCTGTTTCAATATCTAAAAAAGCTAGTTGTGGTAAAGAAGATATGGCATTTGCTGTTAAAGATAATCTAGCCCTTTCCATTAAAGTATTTCCAGTATACAGCTTGACTGGTTTGTCTATTGGATTTTTTTCACTAAAGGTGAATTTTTTTGAGTAACATGCTTGTTGTAACTCAGAAAGAAGGTTTGTTTTAAAAGAGTTTAGACAATTTTCTGCTTGGAATTCCAAGTATTCAGATGGTATCTCTTTAATAGAGGTTTTAAAATCCATATTGCATATTTGGATTTGTTCATTCATAAGTTGATTTAGTTGATTTATACTTTGTTTTAGATGTTCCTGAGCTTTGGATTGAAACCAGATGGAAAATTCTGTGAGTTGCATTTTTCTAGAGATTTTTTTCTGATTAGCATGGTTATAAGATATGAGGTAAAGAAAAAAGAAAAAGGAGAATAGTTATTATAGTCCTTTTCTTTTTCTTGCTTTTAAGCTTAGTATATGTAGTTTAGGAGGCATTTTATAGCAAATAGTGACTTTCTGACTGATAGATGGATGCACATTGGCAAGTTTAAGAATATTGGCAGTAAACTGATTAAGAGCAGTTCTTACATTATGATGTGACACTACAGGATTATATTCTGTTTTAAACAACAGGGGGATGGCTTTCTTATTATTATTAGAGGGTTTGGTAGTAACAGTATAGTTATGTCTGTCTTTATGTTGCACTTGTCCTAGAGATTTTTGAATAAATGAAAGAGGATATCCTCTTCTTTGTAGTCTTAAGGTAAAAAGTTTTACCATTAGTTTAAAGTCTACTTCATTAGTACAGATTCTAGCATATCTTATTGCTTCTCCTTTAATAAAGCCTCTTTTCTGTGCTTTAGTGTGATAAGAGTGGAATGGGAGATAGGCATAAGTATTAAGTTGTTTCTGATATACACTAGTATGTATTTTAGAGTTTTTTATAAAAACATTAAGGTCTAAGAAGCTGCAGTGTTTTGCTATAGGTGTCCAGGTTAGCTTGATAGCTGGGTGTAAAGAGTTGAGTTCATTTTGCAGTTCAGTAACATTATTGTCTTTATTAATAATGAAGACATCATCAATGAATCTATTATATAACAGGAGTGTTCCTAGGTTTTTATATTTGTGGACAGTATTTTTTTCTAGTTGATACATAAAGATGTTAGCATAAGGAGGTATCATGGGTGATCCCATGGCAGCACCATTGGTTTGCTGATAGATTTCTCCATTAAAGGTGATATAACCTTTAGTTAGTACAAATTCCATTGCTTTAATGAGAAAATCTCTTTTATGTTTAGTTTCCCAGTCAAGTTCTTCTATAAAGGTTTTTACTAGTTGTATTCCAGTGTTAATATCCATATTAGGGTAAAGTGCTTCTACATCTGCACTAGCCACTCTAACAGTTGGTAATAAGTCATTTTGATTAATTTGTTGAAAATTGGCTAATAGGTCATAAGAGTCCTTTAATACCCATTCAGTATTTACAAGGAGTGGGTTAAGTTGATTAGCAAGCCATTCAGATAGGTGAAAAGTCATCCAAGTCATACTAGGTACAATTGGTCTTCCTTTTACTGGTTTTTTATGCACTTTAGCAGTAATATAAAATCTCATAGGTTGCCATTCATCTTTAGGCTTTTGCAGTATCCATTTTATTTCATCAGGTCCAAGGTAGTTTTGATATTCCATTATTAAGTCAGTAAGACTATCTACTAGAAAGTTAATAGTAGATTTGCCTTGCACTCCTTCATGATATTTATCAGTAATTTTATTATAGGATGGGCTATTGAGATGGTCAAAGCATCTGTCTAAGTACCATGATTTTGTGACAACAGCATATCCTAGATTTTTATCAGCTAAAATGATAAGTGTGTTATCATCATTTAATAGCTTATTATATTGCTGTATATCAGATTTGTTTATATTTGACTTGGTAGGAATTGTATTTGGTTTTAAAGCATATTGTAATGTATTTAGAGTTGCTTCAATATCTTTTCTTTGGTCTAAGTAATTAGGATTCCAAGCAGATGGTATCCAGTATTTAGGGATTACATTATTATCATCATCTTGAAATAAGTGTCTAAGTCTAATAGTTCTCTTAAATAATTTCATACTAAGTGGTAGAATAGAGTTATTAGATTTGGGTACTGATATAAATTTAGTGCCTAATGCTAAGCAATTAAGTGCACCTGTTGGTATAATTTTACCAGTAAGATTATGTACAAGTTTTTGTGCTACACCTATTTCTGACAAGTTGTGTTTCATTATTTGCACTTCAGCTCTTTCTGCTAATAAGTCATTGGTGATCTCATTTCTAAGTTTCATTCTGTTTTTCTGTGCTTTAGAAAGCCTTCTATTTTTAGGCTTTGAGTTTGTATTTTTATGTACAGTATTATTATGTTGAGTAAGTAAAGGGATTGTCTCTGTATTATTTACATTCCCCTTCCTCTTCTTTTCCTCTTCCGCCTGCCCCTTGAGGCCCTCGTTGATTGCCCTGGGTTGCCCCTGTATGCTCCCCCACTGTTCCCTCTGCCTTTGGTGTTGCCCCTTTGAGGATAGGATGGTATCTGTGGCCTTGTTGCTGCTGGCCAGTGGAGTAGTTCTTATAGGGCATTAGTGTCTTGTCTGCTCTAAGTTGGGGGTTACTCACATTTGCCTGTTCCAGGTTTTGCCTCTCTTTGTGTCCTCCTATCCTGCTGCTTCTGAATTGCTGCAGGGCTTGCCCTCTTGCTTGTTTTCCCAAGCAGTGATTGACTTGGTGAAGAGAGTGAAAGTGGCCAGACCCTCTGCTTCAAAGGAGGGCTGGTGGGCAGGATCTGCAGTTGATATTGTCTGCACAGAGCTTTTTGACTGCACCAACCAAGCTCTTTATAATCTATCCCTTGGATGTGGGAGAGTACTGAGTGGCCAGCTTTTCCTCCTGGCATTTACCAAGGCCTGGTAAAGTTCTCCCTATACTGGAGTGGACCTCATCCCATAAGGCCTGGAGGCTGGAAGTCCATCTAATGCTTAGGGCAGTAGATCTTGTATGGACTTGGGGGCTTCCCAGCCAGATGCTCTCCTTTAATTTTATCTAAGTACAATTGAGACTGGTGCTACCCTAACTGCTCCAAAGACCCTTTCTGATGGCTATTGAAAGTGGGGCTAGCCACTCCACAATTGGTGGTGTCCTTTGCAGGAGAAGCTGAATATAAGAGAATTAGTGTGATGGTAAAAAAGAAAGTAGTAAAAAAGTACTTACTTTCCTCCAGAGTGACTTGAACTCATCCCCAGGCTGCTTAGGAGTGGGGTGGGAGAGTGAATTGGAGGTGTTTGAGGCTCTTCTTGGATTGAAGGCATTGTAGTTGTGGTGTATAAATTCTGCCAAAATCATGGTCAGCAAGTCTGTTGTCATATAGACATTAGCAGAGCAAAAGAAAAAAGAGGCAAAGTGACAGAGCATCCAGTTGCAGACATGGCAAGTAGGATGATGACACACTTTTCTGACTAGGATCAGTGCCTCAAAGAGAGCAACTGATGGGCCAGAAGACCCTGAGACATGCTAAGTCTCACCTTCCATACACATGCTCATAGCAGAGGTGCAGGAACCAGGGCAGAGTGCTCCACTGGGCAGAAAGGCCTAACTACAGACAAAGCAAAAAGAAAAAAGGACGGCTACACAACAATTATATACTACAGGAAGAAGGAGAGAGACAACAAAAAAGAACCAGACCACCAAGGAAAAGTTAGAGCACCTGCCAAGGACCCTTAAGGAGTCTAGGTTTGAAGGAAAAGGGGTGCAGCACAATACTGACACCCTAGCTAGTGCTACAATAACCAAGGCAAAGAAAAAAGCCCCACAAAGGGGGGTAGAAAGGACAATAAGGACAACGTAGAAGAAGCCAAGAAAAACAGAAGCAAAAGAAAAAGAGGAGTGTCACTTGACAAAGGAAAAGTAGTGGCTTGACTACTTCTGCACTGCTGTGCGCTTCTTCAGTTCCTAGCAGGAGGAGAGAGTGGAGAGTGGAGGAGATGAGTGGAAAGGAAAGAACCTGAGTTCCTTGTTACCAATCTGGCTCTGGAAGGCGGAAAAATGCTTATATATGAATTTGCCCTCCAAAAAAGGAAGGGAGAATTTCGGCACAAGTGGGGGGAAAAGTAATAAAAAAAATAGTAACAAATAGATTTGACATTTCCATGTCAACACCGTG